>CM029606.1:36989487-37589487 GCA_017311375.1 Mytilus coruscus | reverse complement strand
TGGGTGTGACGTACTATGATTGAGTGGTTTGTTGAATAAACTGAATGTGATGTTTTTCCTTAAAGTTTGTAATACTGGTTATTTCAAGCATTACTGTCAAGTTTTGTCAAAATCAGTTCAATAGTTTGAGAAAATCTAGTATAATGTAAGACGGCATCTGCAGCAATTCGAGGAATAGATGAAGAAGAAATCTTATGTGCTATTAAGAAATCTAAAATTCAAAGGCGCCCGGGCTGGACGATATTGTAGATGAATATATCAAATCCACATCTGATTTTATGATTTCGATATACAGCAAACTTTTAATTTGATATTGGATAATGGTCTAATACCAGAGTCGTGGACCGTAGGGGTCATTCAAGGTATATACAAACACAAGGGTGTTCCAACTGATCCAAACTCGTATCGACCCATTACCCTAATATCAAATCTCGTCAAACTGTTCACATCTGTCTTGAATACGAGATTAACAAAATTTGCCGATTACATAGAACTTATATCAAAATTACAAGCTGGATTTAGGAATGACTACTCAACCACTGATAACATTTGCTTGTTGGTTTTATTCAAATCTTTTGTGTATTGGGAAAAACTGTTTTGTACCTTTGTCGATTTTAAAAAGCGTTTGACACAGTTTGGCGGGTAGGTTTATGACAAAACTCTAAGCTAGTGGAATTAACGGTAAAATATTGATAGCAATTGTTAATATGTATAACGGTATAAAATCATGTGTCAAACAAGGTAATGCATTATCTGAGTTTTTAGTTGTGATATTGGTGTACGCCAAGGAGAAAATCTATCTCCTTTTTATTTGCAATTTTTTAATGATTTAGAAAGTTTTTCACTGAAAATGATGTTTCAGGACTTGACATGATTACCAACTGAAATGAAGAAAAATTCAGTGTTATGTACATTTATTTCTATTGTTATATGCTGACGACACAATATTATTAGCTGAGAGTCCCAAAAATTGCAAACTATGTTAGAAAAATTTGAAAACTACTGTACACAATGGAAACTAAAGGTGAACTGCAATCAGTTGAATATGATACAAAACATTACTCTAGGATGATAAATACTACTAATGGACCTTTTGTTTTCATTATTAGGTTTCTTTTGGTCCATTTATACCTCTCATTTCCTCAAAATTTCATCTTTTAGGCCAATACATCAAATTTTTGGGTAACTTTCACTCATTCATGATATAAATGTGAAAATAAATGAGTAATTGAAGTATTCAAGCCGAATGAACTATCCATATAAAAGTTTACTTACTCCATGGAGGTTTCAATAAGTCCTTACGTAAAACTTAAATGTACGCCGCGTTCCAGAGAGGGATATAAAAGCTTCCCTTTCAGTGAATAAATTGTTGTTTCTGCTTCAAAATTAATTTCATTTACTTATAACTATATATTTATATAGTATTCCTTAGGAAAATGTTTTCTTTTATAGCAAAATATACGAAATAAGGAGGAAAAGTCAGGAAAAGCTCCCAAAACACTGAGTATGGCTTGCTCTGTCTACTACTGTTCATAGTAGAGTCCTATTTCAAGGCAATTTTCTCATAAATGTGTTTTGAGACTCAATCCACTCAGAATATTTCATTTTCGTAGTATTTCACTTAAAAGCATGAAATCTTTACAAATGAGAATGCACACAAGGTCAAAGGTGCATGTGCAGCTTCCCATAATAGGTGTTATACCACCATTGATTTTCCCTATTAGTCTTTGTTAAATTTGCACTTTTCAAAAATTGTGCAGAATTTATCTTTGTTTCAAATAAAGAAATACTTGGCATGAGTAAAGTGTTACCCTGTCGAGTACTATACACAAAATTTCACATTACATTTCATTACATATAAGAAAATAACCATAAGTTAACCAGTCAAATTTTCACCCCTTTTTTCCTGTGTACAAGCTTTAGTAACCATGTAACCTCATGTTTCCAATATATTCTATAAAACACCAAATTAAAAAGTTATGGTGCTTTGAAACACCCTAGATATTTGTTTATGATTCAGAAACTGTTTACTGCAATGAAATGTAGGACTAACTTCCTACAACTGTCAAATTCAAGGAATATTTTTACGACCCTTTTCAGTATGCAATCGGATGTGACGTACTATGATTTGGTGGTATTACACCTAAACAAGTCACAATAAGAGCCGATAATTCTTTCGGTACAGATCGGCTGGTAAATGGTCGATACGTTCTTATATTTAATTATGTGCATCTTATCTCTACTGGTCAAATTTCAATAAAATCTTGACAAAAAATTACAAAAAAATTAAATTTTCTAAATAATTTGCATTGAGTTTATGCGTAATCTTTTATCGAACGACAAATTTACAAACAGAAAATACAAAAACGATGTATTTTACAAATGATATATAATCTATAAAAATAACTTTGTCAAAAATTAAAAAGCTGATATTGATTTTGTTTTCATTATTATTGTTCTGATATTTTATCCAGTAATGATATCGTACATTGTTTTAAAAATTCTGGAAATAACTTTGTTCACGGGATAATTATAACAAGTATTGATAATTTGGTTATGCATACGTTTTCTATGTAATACCCGAATAATTGTGTAATGTATACTTGTATCTACCTAGCTGTAACTTGTCAGGCTTACTTGGTGTTTTGCCATTATCAGAGAAATAAATACATATGTGTACATACTTATGTATATGCCTTTGTGTATTTTAATGCAGATGTCATAATATGCATGGATTATTACAAAATTATTTTTTGCATCGAAAAACTACTATTATTTGCAAAAAATAACGAGAAAGGCAATTCTATTTGGAGTATGAACACAATAAAGGATTAAACCGCCATTTAAAAAATCTCAACATGGTCGAAAAATGCATGGTTTTAAATCGATTAAGGACGTAATTTGCCAACGAATTAAATTGTTAAAAATAGGATGCAGCGCTAAACGTATGTTTCAGGTATTACAATACAGCAGCAAATTTATACTTTTGTTTAAGGAATTGGTGAAATTGATGTATAAGACGAAGAATGTTTGTTAGTTTTACAATACATTCAACGGGCAGATGAGGAGAAATAGAGCTATATTTACAAATAATCAGGGACTTAATTTCATCTGAATTAAAACTAGCAGGTTCAACATGTTAAGAAAGATATATGTTCGAAGACAAAGGAAAAAGCAGCAAAAGCTAGCAAACGGATCGGATCAAAGCAAATAATTAAAGTTTATTGAAGGGCCAATGCAATTTTATGAGACAAATTTAGATAGCTATAAAACCAGACTTTCCGTACCACGTTTGAATTTTCCTCGGAGTTCGGTATTTTAGTTATTTTACTTTTACTAAAGATGGTGGCGTGCTACGTCATCAAAGTCATTAATCAGTTGGGTATGGATTAACGTCATCGCAAAACATGATGTCATACGAATAAAATCTCCCAAGCTGAAGGATGGCCAGTTACTTGTATGCTGCAAATTGGAAAATCTATCTTTAAAATGGAGTGTTGATGTAAGCTTTTTCTTATTTTTTGATCGATTGCATTATTCGCACAATGATTGATATGAACAAGTAAATATGATGGCCCTCCTTACTTACGTTACATCAACTGTTGATTAGACTAAATTGGAGCCAGCAAAATAAATCGTAAATTAAAAATTGCAATGTCTGTCTGAATTATTAGGATTAAACACATTTTTCTAGAAGTTATTTAATAAATAATTCATGCAAACCATAGACTTATTTGAATTATTTAGCTTTAGATTTAAATTTTTCTTACAGGAAATAAAATAGAAAATGGCATGGACCAGTGTGAAAATATCAAATAAATTGATGGCTTGCATGAATTTCTCAGTGGCAGAAGTATTAAGATATAAACGCCTCGGTAATCTTGTGGTGGCATGTGCGCTCGTACAAGTACAGTATTTACCAACGATACCAGCTTGTTTATTTCAGTATATGAATAGGGTATAATAGATATATTTTATACATCAGTATATTCTAAATTAATTCTTAGGATTAGTATGAAATAGAAGTTGAAAAGTTAACGTTAAAGAAGAAGTAAACTTTTTCTTTTCGTGAATAGCGTCACCATCTTTAAGCCTGTGATCGATATTCACACATATAGGTACATTTGTATCCAAAAGCAAGAATCCTCCAACTGTAGTTGTTATTTCGAACCATGCGGATAACGTTAGTTGATCCACTTGGTTGATCTGGTTGCCACCTGAAATACTCTATCGTAGATCCATCGTTATACTTCCATTGTCCTTGTGTCTTTTTACCTTGTATACATATTGCATAATGGTACACTCTTCCGATGTCAGCTGAAATAAATGCATGTCTGGAATAATTATAAATTAGGGAAAGAAATCATTCATGAGCTATTGTATAATCCATGCAGGACTTAATTCAGTTGATGCACGTAAGACAATATGTACCTACCGAGAGTCCCCGTCAAAGACATTTTCTCTCCCTTGCTTGAACACGGACGGCCGTCCGATCTGCGTGCATTGCTTCCGCGCTGATGAAAATATGTCTCCCCTGATTTGGTAAGAACTTCAAGAAAGTGAAAGTTATATTAACCAAAATTACATTACCACAGAAGCACCATGGTTACATAATCCGAGATCCGGTCTTCACGGACTTGAAGAAGAAACCGTTATTTGTTAAAATTTCTGTTTCATAATTGCTGTTGTGATCTCGACCTTTACAAAGTTGCCTCAAAATGAATTTAAGTATCTCATACTAAAGCTCTTTATGCTTAATTTATTAAAGATATTGTCTCGAAGACGTCAGTTCTCCGAAAAATTAATAATCAATAAATTTTTTCCCAAAGAATTGTACCAAAGTAAAGCGTTGATTAGACTAATGGTTAAAAATGTTATTCGACAACATTTGAAGCTGCTGAAACATTAACTTTGACTTTTGACTCATTGACTCCAGTTAAGATCTTTTTATTCATGGGTGAATAATCCAACAATTATTGCTTACGATCTCTGGTAAACACCATGATTAATCTTTTTTACAAAACAAGTCCTTTCATAGCCACTGTCACCGTGACCTTTGAACTCTGATTTAAAATCAATAGAATCGAGATAATAGTCCATTAATTACTTCTTCTTGTAAATGTTAGCAGGTATTAATATCTTAATGATGGTATGCTTGTACTATGGATATTCCTAAAGACCTAATAACATCTAGGAAAACTTGAATCAAGTATGCACTGGCTGAAACGTATTTAAGATAAAGTTGTTGTAGGGTATCTGTGATGACCTGATTTAAGAACTATGGGAAAAGAACTGATATATTATCTTTGTCAAAGTAGTGAAGGAAAATATACAGTTTTAAGCCTTTGATTGCAAATGATTGAAACCGGAAATCTTATGATTTTATTGTATAAAGAGATATGTTTTCCTTTCTATTTCCATCAATATTAAAAGAAACAGCCATCTTATTGCATTGTAACTAAAACATTTCATATTGGCAAAGTAAAAAGAAAATATAATGATTTATTACTTACACATATTAAGGTAGATGGGGTGGGGGTGGTCTACATTAATAACCATAGAATTTTCAATAATTTGTCAAAATGAAGTTTATATTATGCTTTTTCAAAATTATAATAAAAGTATGGGTCACCGGGTATTTTTCACGCTACAGGTTGTGCGAATTTGTCAGATTTTGCATAGATTATGCATGGAAACCCCAATTCTGTGTGATAAAAAGAAAACTAGACCATAGAATTTTAAGATAGACTATGAGAAGATAGCTCTTATAATATGCTTTAAGATAAGAAAATAAAAAATGGGGTCGCCGGATTCGTTTTCTTGCTATATTATAAAATGGGTAAATTCACAACACATTCTATTATAAAATTTACTTTATCTGAGTTATCTTCCTTATGAGGCAAAGTTGAAAAAAATGAATCAAACAAAACATTCTGTTTTTGTAAAAATACAACTTAAAAATATGATAAAACACATAATTTTCTATATAGATATAAGAAGATGTGGTATGAGTGCCAATGAGACAACTCTCCATCCAAGTCAAAATTTATAAAATTAAACCATTATAGGTCAAAGTACGGTCTTCAAAACGGAGCCTTGGCTCACACTTACAGATGGGTGCAGTCCTAATCTGTACAGCAAGTTAACTTGATAACCAGTCATTTAGACTGGTCAAAGTTAACTTGTGACCGGATTTAGGACTGCTCTGACCAGTCCTAGGACCAAAATCTAGTTAACTTGAAAAGCGGACTTGGTCCTAGGACTGTTTTTATGTCTGCCAAAAAGTTAACTTGGAAACAGGTCCGCTATTGATATAAGTTAACTTCGAACCAGTCCTGTCATAAGTTAACAGAAGTTAACTCGAAACCAGTCCTGCCCAAAAGTTAACATAAGTTAACTTCGAAACCAGTCCTGCCACAAAGTTAACATAAGTTAACTTTTGCTTTGACAAATCCGACCGAAACAAGACCTGTTCCCAAGTTGACTGGTCTGCTCAACACTAAGTTAACTTGTAACCAGGACCGCTCTACATCGATTTTTAAAAATATTTTTAATATCTTTGTTTCGTAGTATAAACATCGAAAATAAAGTAAAATTAATACTTCCGTTATATAAACAGGATTAAATACAAATATTTGAAAATAAAGTACGCATAAAACGTTGCTTGTTACACAAATTTAGCTGTGATCTGCCAATCTATAAATTAAAAACGATCTTGGTTACAATGATAACGGGCACTGAATATATATTCCAATACCTATCATATTCAACCATTATATTTGCAATTTATGGTAGCGCAATTTATTATGTATATCTATGCAAGGACGTATATTAGATTTTAGTTATACGTCCTTGTTAGTTATACGTCCTTGATCTATGTAGCCACAATCAGCAATATTGTAATTTCAGGATAGAATTTATTATCATGATTATACAAAATGAAAGCATCATTAAAACACTAAAAATTTTGCTTGCGTAAATTGGGAGTCCCAGCATGTCCTCCTTTTATTCAAAATATTGATACGTAACAAAATTTCAGTAGTTTTGATACCTCATGCTGACTTGTACAACAACATTATTTGACCGCATCGACCAAAACTGACCATATGTGCACTTTAATTTGTAAATCTATATACCCGCATAGTAAATCAGCCACATTTTTATGTCAGGATTCAATGTATAATACAAATGACAGCAATATTGCAATACAATAACAACAAATTTTGTTCGGATAAATTTAGGATGCCAAATGTCCTCCTTTTATTCAAAATATTGATACGTAACAAAATTGCAGTAGTTTTGATACCTCATGCTGACTTGTACAACAAAATTATTTGACCGCATCGACCAAAACTGACCATATGTGCACTTTAATTTGTAAATCTATATACCCGCATAGTAAATCAGCCACATTTTTATGTCAGGATTCAATGTATAATAAAATGGACAGCAATATTGCAATACAATAACAATAAATTTTGTTCGCAAAATTTAGGGTGCCAACATGTCTTCCTTTTATTCAAAATATTGATATGTAACAAAATTTCAGTAGTTTTGATACCTCATGTTGACTTGTACAACAAAATTATTTGACCGCTTCAACCAAAACTGACCATGTATGCACTTTAATTGTAAATTTATATACCCGCATAGTAAATCAGCCATATTTTTATGTCAGGATTAAATGTATAATACAAATGACAGCAATATTGCAATACAATAACAACACATTTTGTTCGCATAAATTTAGGGTGCCAGCATTTCCTCCTTTTATTCAAAATATTGATACGTAACAAAATTTCAGTAGTTTTGATACCTCATGCTGACTTGTAAAACAAAATTATTTGACCGCATCGACAAAAACTAACCATATGTGCACTTTAATTTGTAAATCTATATACCATGTATACCGGCATAGTAAATCAGCCATATTTTTATGTCAGGATTCAATGTATAATACAATAGACAGCAATATTGCAATACAATAACAATAAATTTTGTTCCCATAAATATTGGGTGTCAGCATGTCCTCCTTTTATCCAAAATATTGATACGTAACAAAATTTCAGTAGTTTTGATACCTCATGTTGACTTGTACAACAAAATTATTTGACTGCCTCAACCAAAACTGACCATATGTGCACTTTAATTTGTAAATCTATATATCCACATAGTAAATCAGCCATATTTTTTATGTCAGGATTCAATGTATAATACAAATGACAGCAATATTGCTATACAATGGCAACAAACTTTTCTTCGCATAGATTTAGGGTGCCAGCATGTCCTCCTTTTATTCAAAATATTGATACGTAACAAAATTTTAGTAGTTTTGATACCTCATGCTGACTTGAACAACAATATTATTTGACTGCATCGACCAAAACTGACCATATGTGCACTTTAATTTGTAAAACTTTATACCCGCATAGTAAATCAGCCATATTTTTTATGTCAGGATTCAATGTATAATAAAATGGACAGCAATATTGCAATACAATAACAACAAATTTTTGTTCGCAAAAATTTAGGGTGCCAGCATGTCTTCCTTTTATTCAAAATATTGATATGTAACAAAATTTCAGTAGTTTTGATACCTCATGTTGACTTGTACAACAAAATTATTTGACTGCTTCAACCAAAACTGACCATGTATGCACTTTAATTGTAAATTTATATACCCGCATAGTAAATCAGCCATATTTTTATGTCAGGATTAAATGTATAATACAAATGACAGCAATATTGCAATACAATAACAACACATTTTTGTTCGCATAAATTTAGGGTGCCAGCATTTCCTCCTTTTATTCAAAATATTGATACGTAACAAAATTTCAGTAGTTTTGATACCTCATGCTGACTTGTAAAACAAAATTATTTGACCGCATCGACAAAAACTAACCATATGTGCACTTTAATTTGTAAATCTATATACCATGTATACCGGCATAGTAAATCAGCCATATTTTTATGTCAGGATTCAATGTATAATAAAATGGACAGCAATATTGCAATACAATAACAATAAATTTTGTTCGCAAAAATTTAGGTGCCAACATGTCTTCCTTTATTCAAAATATTGATATGTAACAAAATTTCAGTAGTTTTGATACCTCATGTTGACTTGTACAACAAAATTATTTGACCGCATCGACCAAAACTGACCATGTATGCACTTTAATTGTAAATTTATATACCCGCATAGTAAATCAGCCATATTTTTATGTCAGGATTAAATGTATAATACAAATGACAGCAATATTGCAATACAATAACAACACATTTTGTTCGCATAAATTTAGGGTGCCAGCATTTCCTCCTTTTATTCAAAATATTGATACGTAACAAAATTTCAGTAGTTTTGATACCTCATGCTGACTTGTAAAACAAAATTATTTGACCGCATCGACAAAACTAACCATCTGTGCACTTTAATTTGTAAATCTATATACCCACATTTTTTCCCAAAGAATTGTACCAAAGTAAAGCGTTGATTAGACTAATGGTTAAAAATGTTATTCGACAACATTTGAAGCTGCTGAAACATTAACTTTGACTTTTGACTCATTGACTCCAGTTAAGATCTTTTTATTCATGGGTGAATAATCCAACAACTATTGCTTAAGATCTCTGGTAAACACCATGATTAATCTTTTTACAAAACAAGTCCTTTCATAGCCACTGTCACCGTGACCTTTGAACTCTGATTTAAAAATCAATAGAATCGAGATAATAGTCCATTAATTACTTCTTCTTGTAAATGTTAGCAGGTATTAATATCTTAATGATAATATGCTTGTACTATGGATATTCCTAAAGACCTAATAACATCTAGGAAAACTTTGATTGCAAATGATTGAAACCGAATCATTTTGGAAATCTTATGATTTTATTGTATAAAGAGATATGTTTTCCTTTCTATTTCCATCAATATTAAAAGAAACAGCCATCTTATTGCATTGTAACTAAAACATTTCATATTGGCAAAGTAAAAGAAAATATAATGATTTATTACTTACACATATTAAGGTAGATGGGGAGGGGCAGGGTCTACATTAATAACCATAGAATTTTTCAATAATTTGTCAAAATGAAGTTTATATTATGCTTTTTCAAAATTATAATAAAAGTATGGGTCACTGGGTATTTTTTCACGCTACAGGTTGTGCGAATTTGTCAGATTTTGCATAGATTATGCATGGAAACCCCAATTCTGTGTGATAAAAAGAAAACTAGACCATAGAATTTTAAGATAGACTATGAGAAGATAGCTCTTATAATATGCTTTAAGATAAGAAAATGAAAAATGGGGTCGCCGGATTCGTTTTCTTGCTATATTATAAAATGGGTAAATTCACAACACATTCTATTATAAAATTTACTTTATCTGAGTTATCTTCCTTATGAGGCAAAGTTGGAAAAAAATGAATCAAACAAAACATTCTGTTTTTGTAAAAATACAACTTAAAAATATGATAAAACACATAATTTTCTATATAGATATAAGAAGATGTGGTATGAGTGCCAATGAGACAACTCTCCATCCAAGTCAAAATTTATAAAATTAAACCATTATAGGTCAAAGTACGGTCTTCAACACGGAGCCTTGGCTCACACTTAACAGCAAGCTATAAAGGACCCCAAAATGACTAGTGTAAAACCATTCAAACGGGAAAACCCACGGTCTAATCTATATAAAAACGAGAAACGAGAAACAATATGAACCACATCAACAAACGACAACTACTGAACATCAGATTCCTGGCTTAGGACATGTGCAAACAATTGCAGCGGGTTTAAACGTTATGAAAAGTCTTACACATGAATTACATACTACTCCTGAAATTTGCACATTTCAACAAAGATACCAATTGCTATCTGCTATTTCAAAATCCAAGATGGGGAAGATCCCCCAGCCACCTTAAGTAATAAATCCTTGGCTTTCAAATATTCGGCTCTGAATGTTCCTGATGAAGGTAAATGGAGAATAGCGCTTTGGACGCATTACAATTAATAACGTTTAGGTTTCATTTTTTTAGTTCTTTATTACCTGTAACTAGCTTGATATAATCTTGTCTTTCATAAGAATCGATACGCATGAGTTCACTTCCTGGACACACGAAATCTTCATGAACAACGGATACTTGAATTGGAGGTTCCAATTTATAACACAAGTCCAGTTCTCTGTAGTAGAAGAAGTTGACCAAACAGCGACCAGCACCTGGCAAAATGGAACAGAGTAAGTTAAATAACAATATTGTTCTGACTGTTAACGTGGGAAAATATTAAATTGTGTACCACTAACCAATCTGAGAGACCCGAGTTGTCCAACCTGTTAACGTTGGAAGAGGTTAAATTTTGTACCACTGACCAATCCGAGAGACCCGAGTTACATTTATATTTTCCTGTCTGGGCATAGAATTGTGTGTAATGTCATATTCTTTGGATATTTCAGATTTCAGACAAAGCTGTTAATTTTGTATTCCTGTCCAGCGGTTGCAATGCGAACGAATCTGTTAATTTTGCGTTCCTGTCCAGAGGTTGCAATGCGAAATGGAAGTTGGTAATGAGAACATTGTTACTATCTATCAAGGAAATAACTGAGACATATAGATTCTACCACTGCATCAAGTGTGATACGATATTTATGATTTTACACGATATACAGACAATCTTAATTCTTCTTTTCGAATGAACTACAAAAATATGTGTTCTTTCAATGTGACGTCATCAGGCCGCCTTTTTCATGACGTCACAATAGGAAATTCAGAGGAAAGCAAGAAAATTTGACGTCATAATTAAATTTTGACTAATGAGGAACTGAGATGAAACGAACCACACGTTGATTAAATAAAAATAACCAACAGGTCATAAGGCTAAATCGGTAAAAATATGAGAAAGAGCTATACATAACACAACATGATAAAGGTATCAAAACTATTCTTTTACTACTCTGCTTCAGCATTTGGTTTCATTTGGGATATTTCAACCGTATAAATTAGTAACCAGATTTTTCGTATTTGTATATATAACTACGGTTACAGACATGTACCGTACATTCTCCAGAAGAACTGAAATTATCCATTCAATATACTTGTCACTTGTTTTAAGTTCGTGAAAATTAAAGCATTTTGAATGAGTTACGATATATGTTTTCTATATGTCCACAAAATAAAAGATAAGGTTAATTACAACAAACCATCCAGAAGAAATTTAATGTCATTTCTCTGAAACGCCACCAGAGAATATGTTGATTTTGGAATCCTCAATGAATTATAATAAATTTTCCTATCATTTCATATGATTCAAAATATAGGTGAAAGATACCAAAAGGATATTTAAACTTATTAGTAGAAAACAAACTGAGAAGCCATGGCAAAACAAAAATGAAAAATTTCAAAAGGCTAACATTATACAAAACCCCACCAAAACGGGGATTATAGCAGGTATTCATGGAGGGTAAGCATATCCTGCTCCACATGTGGCATCTATCAATTTTCTCATGTAAGTAAAAACCCGGTGAAAAGTCTTAATGCGGTAGGTCACATTTGAGGAAATGAGGATTATATTGTGGTTACGACACCTGGAACATACATGTCGTCATCTGTGAATGAGATTTTCCAAAACTGTTATCTTACTTTGATGGCGTCAATAACATTTTCGAATGCATGATTTCAACCTCACCAATAGAAACTCTTGGTTTAATAACTTCATTGTAAGCAGCAACCCTCTATCTATTCACGGTGAGGGTATGTAATAGAAACCAAATATAGACAATAAAATTATTTATTCTAAAAGAATAGCTCAAATTGGAAATTCAGCTCACTGAATGAGTCTCGAATAAACTCCGTGTGCGGAATTTCTCGCTGCATTGAAGACCTGTTGATGACCTTCTGCTGTTGTCTGTTCTATGGTCGGGTTGTTGTCTCTTTGACACATTCCCATTTCCATTTTCAATTTTATTACAATCTGTTCACAGAATTTATCGTCATCTTATGTACAACAAACTATCAAGTGGTTGCAAAACTTTCTATTTATCATGTTTTCATATTTCATATTTCAACAGAATGAGGGGATATCAGCTTGGTAAATGAGAAGCACTCAAATTTTACTTAACTAAATAACTATATATAAATTCAAATATCATATATAAATCATGTTTAGAACAAAAACAAACAATTGGCACCTTGAATATTTATTTGCTATAACGAAAATGTTAGCTTGTTATGTCGGTCGTGACTTGAATGTTCATTCAGTGTTTATGGTTTGCATATTGAATTTATGCAGAGTATTAAAATGCAGTGCACCAAGTACATTTTATGCACCACGTAACTGAAGAAACTATTATCAAGCATGTAGGAAAAGGGAGGCGATGAGTCGTAAATAAACTGACAACGCCATGACTAAAAAAGAAAAAGAAAAAAAAAAAAAAAAAACAAACAAGGGTACACAAAACTAGAGACTGAGCAATACAAACCCCAAAAAATCTCAGGGATCTCAGGTTCTGAGGAAGGGTAAGCTGATTCTGCTCTACATGCACCAATTTTATCTTGATATTATCTCTTTTCATGTGTTTGATGAACCGCTGTACTTGTTATAATGAACATTTTTGAAGCAGCAAATAATACAATGTATGAACTTCCTTTAAGATTTTTATTATTAATAATCTTACCGGAGGTACACAAGTAACCTATTCGAGGATCCTAAAACGAAAACCTCGAAACATTATTGTATCAATTGTAAAATTCAATGTTCATAAGTTGATATTAACTTTTGTCAGCAAAGCTGTTCACAATTAACAAAATGCATTCACAGCATCACAGTTCAAATTTTCCATTGCTCTATGATTTGATCAATAGGATATAGATGTGTTGGATTTCCCATTCGAACATACAAAATAATCTCTTTCTTTGTTACTCGTGAATTTTTAATGAATATGAAAGTAGATTTAGAGAATACTTCTTTGACAGCAACCTAAAACTAGACAATGACTAATATGTAAAAGGCAGAGCGGAAACGATTTTTAACGAACTGTTCATTTTATACCTTTCACCAATTTATACCTATTACCGTTTTATACCTATTACCATTTTATACCTATTACCATTTTATACCTATTACCATTTTATACATATTACCATTTTATACGTATTTCCATTTTATACCTATTACCATTTTATACCTATTACCACCATTCTATACCTATTACCATTGTATACCTATTACCATTTTAAAAATATAACAATTTTTTACCTATAACCAGTACTTTCTTAAATAGTTTTCTTCTGTTTAAAAATTTCAGGTATGAATTGATCAAATCAAACATTTTCATAATTTTTATTTTCTGACTGTTAAAATTAAATCTGTGGAGAATGAATCAAATCTTATCTGATCAGACCCATTGCGAGTCGTTGTAAGCAGGCATGTGTTATGTTCGTGTACTTTGCGATCATGTAAAATACACTATAATATCGTCCACACAAATAGCTTATGAAGTAAGACTATTCATGTGAACAGCGACATTGTCGTTCGATGAACGAATTTATCCCCATGTGAAAAGCGCATGCGTTTGAGAGCACGACTGTAACAACCCATTAAGATGTGTACAGTTGTTGGCATGATACGGGTTATGTTCTTCTCATATATTTTATGATGGTATGATACTAAACCCCTAACGGGAGGGATTGTGCTTGATTTTCATATGATGAAGACATAATCTTTCAATCAGTTTAATTGAGGTCTAGAGCTGGCATGTCAGTAACTGCTAGTAGTCCTTTATTAATTTATGTATCATTGTCATTTTGCTTAGTTTCTTTTGTTACCTATTCTGACATCGGACTCGGACTTCTTTTAACTGAATTCTACTGTGCGTATTAATGTGTGTTTGTTTTCTTCATTGGCTAGATGTATAGGGGAGGTTGAGATCTTACTAAACATGTTTAACCCCGCCACATTTTGCGCCTGTCCCAAGTCAGGAGCATCTGGCTCTTTGTTAGTCTTGTGTGATTTTAATTTTAGTTCATTTATATGTTTTGGAGTTTAGTATGACGTCCTTTTTTTCTGAACTAGTACATATTTTTGTTTAGGGCTAGCTGGAGCCCGCCTCCGGGTGCGGGATTTTCTTGCTGTGTTGAAGACCCATTGGTGGCCTTCGGCTTTTTCTGCTCTTTAATCGGGTTGTTGTCTCTTTGACCCATTCCCCATTTCCATTCTCAATTTTATTTAACAGAAGTGGACACATAGTTATTATAACAGACATGTATGGAACGCCAAAACTGTCTTATTATGCCATTTTCATAATATGATGTGCATTTTCCTTTATATGATGTGTATTTTCCTTTATATGATGTGCACTTGTCATTATATGATGTGCAAAAACCTTTATATAGTGTCAATTCGACATTATTTGTCGCTGCAGATGTAAAATAATAGATTTAAAGTAAAGCGCTGGAGATGTAAAGTCTTGCGCTGTAGAGCAGAAGTCCAACTCTGCAAATATAGTGTCCAGCGTTGTAGATATATATTTCCTTTACATCTTAAGCGCTGGACTTCACATCTTAAGTGCTGAACTTTACATCTCAAGACTAACAGTGCTTTGTAATAATTAAAGCTTCAGGATTGAGGATGTTAAAACTATCTCTTTTCAAATAAAATAGAATAACAAAGGATAAAGGGTGTATCAATCATTGACACAAAATCAGTTCATGCATAGCAAAACTCAAACAAAAGTCGTCCGTAAACTTTCACATTTTTACCTTCTTCTTTAAAACAACTAAGCCAAATTTAATAATTCTTTGCAAGAATAATGTATTGACATTCCTATACAAAAGACCTTATTTAGTTCCGATTAGTAAAATATGATACTACCAGAGTCGATCTTTGAATTTGACATGTGAATTTCAAAAAAAATCCTCTTCACTGAAACTGCACATGAAAAGCTATATGTTTGGATACTCTACATGATTGATGATAAGGAGACACCTTTCAACGATTACTATTTACTATTGATAAGTTGCCGATACTGGTCACAGTGGCCAACAGTTTTCCTTGAAACGCAACGAAAATAGTATTAATATTCTACTTTTCACTTAAAAAGATTGGCAGAATATCAAGATCTATTCCTACATGTACTTCCTATTTCCACCAAATTTATTTCTGCAATGAATCCTCGTAGGAGTAATTGGCTTTATATAATATTTTTGGGTAGAAACTGTTAAAATTGAAAATGTGAGCAATACACATTCTACATAAATGCCCAAATTACTAGCCCGAGATTTTTCAAATTGATTTTGATAAAGACTCGAGTATCTTATTATGAATTTTAACACATTTTACAAGTAAAAATAATCTTTGTTAAAAATTGTTCCTCAAAGCATACCAAAATTGTAAACCCTTGAAATATTTTTTTCTCGATAAAGGTTCAGTTCGGGAGATTCAGTTTGCAACGGCAGCTTTTAATTTTTGCGTTTATCTTGAAACTACACTAATTTTTTTAAATGGAGAATGTGTCCATGAGGCACAGATGATGCCCTCGCTTGCATAAAACGTTATAAATGGGCATAACTCGGTAAAGTGGCGCCATCCAAATTGAACTTGATCTGCATTTTGTGGTAATATGCATTGTGTGTAAGTTTCATAACATTTGGCTGAGGAAACTAAAGTTAGAGAACGGAAACCATTTTGGACGTACGGACGGATAAGGGTAACACTTCGATGGGTGTAATGCAAACAATCTGAATATGCTCTATAGTAAAGGCTCCATTACGGCAATTTGGGCTTAGTTGTTTTATCGCCTAACCCTTTCTTTGCAAAATGGTAAGCAAGAATAGATTTACAGATAAATAATTAAACATGACTAAAATTATAAATCAATTACTTAGGAGTGGTCATTTTCTTAAAAGGGGACCTGGGAGGAATTGTTGGAATTTCTCCTTTTTCTGTCCCCACCTTGAAGAAGGAAAGTAAATTCAAAGTTTAATTGTGGACCCTTTGGAACTTAATGTAGGCCAATTTTAAAACGGGGCTCAAAATCCCAAATATGAATATACAGTAAGATTTAACATATATAAGAACCCTAAGAATTATGACTTTAAATCAAAACCCATAGCAATGGGTCAAGAAATAAGCAATCTATACAAAGTATTAGAATAGTATTGTTTTTGGCCCGTATTCCAAAAGAATTAGGGCCATAACTCTCAAAATCAATCCTAACCTTCCTTTTTAGTATGGTATAATTTCATACACTGATACACAAGTTATTCTTCTGAAACATGAAAAATGTCTTCTTTTTTGTCCCCTTATTCCTTAGGACAGTTAAGACAATAACCCCAAAATCAATCCAAAATTTCCTTTTGTGATATGGAACCTTGTGGAACAATTTGATAGAGATCCATACACTTATACTCAAGTTCTTGTCTGAAACCAAATGTCTTCGGACGACGACGACGACATCGCCATACCATTCATTAAAGGCCTCACACTTTTGCGTTCGTATAAAAATTGGATACACTCTTTCCATTTTCCTCTTATCCCCCTTTTCAGGTTACAAATGACCGGTCCCTTATAGCAGTTATTACACTTCCAATGTCATATTTCTGTCCATGTTTGCGTCTTTTTAATTATATCTTGAGAAAAGTAAGGCAGGTTTTACAAAAATGAACATACTTGAAATTTGTATATCAACTTCTTATAGAGAACTGTCTCTAAATAGGACAGATATTTTCAATGGAAACAAGCTATTTTGTTTGCTTCCACTCTGAAATAATAATGTCTTATCAAGAAATTCGGAATCAAGTATTTGAAAAAATATCCCCACAAAAAAAAAAAAAAAAAGAAAAAGATGAATGGTCGCTACCTCAGTCCTGTTTACAGTTCGATACCTTGAGTCTGGAAGGATGTATATGAGCGGCTTCCAACGTAACATTTTAGGTTACGGGTTACAGTCTACTTGAAGCTGTAAAATAAATGCACGAACACATGGAAAAAGCTGCGTGCAAATGAAATGCACCGAGTTAAAGTTCATCAAATATCTCTTTGTATCTATACCGGGGTATCCGTGTCCGACTGGTCTTAGTAGTCGAACAACTGTATCACTAGCCTGTCAACACTTAGAATGTAAGTTCAAATCCCGCACGTGGCAGGTACTCTCGACTCCTATCTTAACTTGACTAGGATTGCCAGTTTTCCTACCGAAGGCCGGTGGTTCTCTCTGTACACTCCGGCTTCCTCCGCCAATAAAACTGACCGCCACAAAATAGCACTAAAGTACTGAAAGTGGCATTAAACGCAAATCAATAAATCAATCAATCAATCAATCATCCATACCGGTATAATCATGCACGATCAGAAAATTTTATTGCTTTTGTTATGAAATTCTTCTAAAATTACTGTGATCTAATTATTATAGGAAATGGATTAAGATAAAACGGCAATTCAAAAGAGGAATGATTATACCGATATAGCTGTCTTTTGCAATAATGTTTTATTATATTGTCGCCATAGCAGGAAATTCTTCGACTAGCTCCTGTATTAATGGATTCAAATCTTCCTCCGAAATGTTTGAAATGTTGATATTTGTTAAATCGCACTGCCTTATTTTTCTATAAATTGCACCTTCGGAAGCTGATACGAGACTGGAGCTGCTAGATCAGAAACAGAAAACTGGCATTTAAAAAAACCAGAATATCCTCTGGTAGATCAGTTATTTGAACTCCAGGTTCTCAGTACATAGTCGAGGACCCATAATTTGATCACTTTAACTTTATGTGCTTTGTTGTAGAACCATCGATTAAATCTAAACTTTGTGATTCATATTTTGACAATTTTACAACAATATCAGATGTGATATTTTCATCTTTAAAATGAGGTACCAACGTGCCAAGGTTTATCTGTTTTAAAATATCATCCATTTTTGATAGTTACAGATTTGAGCCGGGTAGAATAATTCCGGAGAAGCAGATCGGAATCAGTTATGACGTAGAGAATAATCGCAAAATCGTAATCATGTGTATTGACA
Organism: Mytilus coruscus; assembly: GCA_017311375.1. Taxonomy (NCBI): domain Eukaryota; kingdom Metazoa; phylum Mollusca; class Bivalvia; order Mytilida; family Mytilidae; genus Mytilus; species Mytilus coruscus. The sequence goes on along the minus strand of CM029606.1, from coordinate 37,570,469 downwards.
ACGATGAAAGCACATCATATAAGAACGTTTTGATATCGTATAATGAAGTAATCCGAACCACATCATATCATGTTATAAGCATAATGACACAACCACATCATATAAAGATATTTGCACACAATATAAGGGAAACTGTACATCATATAAGGATATTCGCACATCATATACGGATTTTTGCACATCATATAAGTACACTTGCACATCATCTAAGTACACTTGCACATCATATAAGTATATCTGCACATCATATAAGTATATTTACACATCGTATATTTACACATCATATAAGTATATTTGCACATCATATAAGTATACTTGCACATCATATAAGGATGTTGGTACATAATATAAGGATATTTGCACCTCATATAAGGATGTTGGCACATCATATAAGGATATTTGCACCTCATATAATGTCAGATGGGTCAAATGAGAAAGCAGGATGCAAAGAAAGAAATCACGGTAGAATTTATTGACACAATTTGTTGATCAATAATACAAAATAGATACATGTTTTTAGCTTTGGAATATTTTGGTATAAACTGTGTAAATCGTTTTATTTTGTTCAGATTTTTCAATGATGTAAAATGATGTATTTTCATTTCGCTTTTAAAATATTTCGTTTGATTTATTTAATTTTATCTTTTACATTCTCATTCGACATGTTAAATCAGAAATCTACGGAAAGATTTAAAACGCTGCAATATTGTTGTTTGCGACCGAATCCGTAGCCAGTAAAACATTGGAATGTAAATACTGTCCATTGGGACACATAGTCTGATAGCTGGATCATTAACCAAGTGGGAGCATTACAAAATTTGCAATTTTTTCTATATCTGAGCATTTTGACATATCTGTCATAATTTGAGCTCCAAACAAAATATATCGCAATATCCCAAATACCGAAATTGAAATCACTAAAAACAAGCAATTACACCACGGCTTTATAATACATGTGCATATACTGAAAGCAAGGGATGACTTCGTAATTTTTGAAAAGTTAATTTATTCAGTTAAGAAAAAATCAGTTACTTTAGAGGAGGAATAAGTTTTACTATTACTTTACCAATGTCAATGCTGGTTTAATGCAAGAAACTGTATTTACCGTTAGAGCAGAACTAACTTTTCAATGTGAGATCATCCTCATCTTGCAAAAGTGTTAATTAGCTAATTAAATTCTGGTTTAATTGTCATTCCCATGACTATCGACACATAAGAACTGAAGTAAAATTTTGAAATATAAAAAGTACATAAAGAAAATAAAAACAAAAACAATGATACAAATATAAGGCTATGTTTAGATTGTTCGTACATTTTGATATACATTAACTAATAATTGTGTCTTTAGTTAAAAATTTCGTATTTATACACCACATTGTACCATGAAATCCTATAGATATGATATTAATCAAGATTCGATACTAGTAGTAATCACAATTATTTCCTACTTTTAATTAATATATGTTCCGAACCATATGAGTATTTTGGCCATACGAGTATGGTAGTGATTATATGCGTATATACTCAAATGGTCTGACCATACGCGTATGGTCCGGGTAAATAATAGGATCAATGTTGAAAGTCACTTTTACTGTAAATTGCATAAATACGACCCTTTAAGAGATTATAAAACCTAATTTTACTCACTTAATCATATTTTAATTAATTGATTAAAGTTAAACAACTGTTTTCACTTTTTGTGCCGATATTGGTTCGGAGAACGAGCTGTGTATTGCTGCGGAGGAAGTTAGAATTAAAAGCAAGTATAAAGAATATACATATACAAAGCACTCCTTTGGTCCGGTCCGTTAATAATTAAACGATTATATTCTCATATGGTCGACATACGCGTATAGTCGGACCATATGAGTATATGTATATGGTCCAAAAACTCACATGGTCCAGAACATGTAAATTGTTAATAGAAATTAATGTCTATAGAAGATTGTCCGTCTGTATTTTTTGTTATATATAATAAATTAATAGCATTATAAATAAACTCATCATATATACCAGGATTATAATTTTGTACGTCAGATGTGCTTTTTGTCTACAAAAGACTCATCAATGACGCTCGAATCAAAAACGTTTAAAAGGACAAATAAAGTACAAAGTTGAAGAGCGTTGAGGGCCCAACATTGGAGTAGAAAAACCTTTATATTTTGGAAAAATCAATGTTTGATCAACAGTTAATTTTAATATGACCTTAACAATGATAATTCATGTCAACACAGACAAGCAGACTACTGGGCTGGTGATACTCACGGAAAGGAAACCTCCATCAGTAGAGGGATCGACCCAGTGGTTGTAAATACACTCAGCATAGGTACTAGGGTTAAAATTTTGTAAACCAGACAAAATAGGAAGTTTCTAGTTCATAAATTTATGTAGACTTACGTTCTTGTGAAAGGTAAAATTTCCACCCTTGCGCTGAGAATGACATCTCAGTATAGGTGAACGGATCTGAGTGTAAAATACACATTCCTGACAGATTGTTGTAGAAGAATGACAAACAGCGCGTATTTGATACACATTTTATACCGCATTCCCCTACAAATCTAACATGGTAGGCTCCAATGGCGTTCTCTTCTTCATACTTGTTGTCATATTCAGGTTTACGGTGCGCTGAGATCAATCTAAATCTTGATTCACTTAGTACAGCAATGAACATCGTGTTCATACATAGAAATATGATAGATATATTCATTCTTGTCAGTACGCGAAGCATTCCAATATGATTGCATTCAATAGTTTGTGTTTTAAATACTTATGTGGTTACTATGCACTGACGTTATACGATTCGTATTATGTGTTGATTGGTCTGTTCCACCTTGGAAAAATTCGAAGCTATGTTTTAAAAAAGGAAAAAGCAATATTGAACATAATAGAAGTAAAGATATTGAATGGAAAGATTAAATGTTGTTCTTGTGAGAATATCAAAGCATTTGAAACAGCACAGGAAATATTTGATGAAACATCTAAGCTGGATTATTTATTTACGATGAAAATTTTTAAATTCTTTCAGTGTTATATTGGATAGGGACAGAAATTTGGCCTTGCAACAAGCCACCTACGGGACCCTCAAAAAGTTGTTGTAAAGGTTCTGAATGTGCAGAGAGCGTGGTATTATTTCCATACGAGGCATCAGATTTAACGTCCCCATTCTGACCGGACGTGACGGCGTACTTGATACATCCCGTACAGCAAAATGGACGCCCCACTTTGGCAAGGGCTTTATTGCCGGTCGGAAGAAGACCTGTAGTGACCATATTTCTATTCCCCAGTAACCCTTGGGGATATATGCCCAAGAATGTAACTTTCACGCTAATGAGTGTTCTGAAAATAGTTTTTATAGTTTATATATTTAAGCAATATTTCGCTTAACAAATTAGCTTCATCAGGAGCGTGCAGACATCCAGGTAAAATAGGATGCTGTTAAGAAATTTTTGCAGCTAATTGTACATGTCCTTTAAATTTATTTTTTCAGCTTATTGTACATTGCGATAAATAGATCAAAAACAAATAACTGTGTTAGTTAAGGGCATACGATACAGTTACAGGGGAGGTAATGACGTCGCTAACGTAAAATGTTATTTTTCGCGACGTCAAACTGTGTCATATCGAGAAAAGATGCATTTGCGACTGATTTTTATCATTCAGACCGATTAAACTTGAAAACGAATCCATGGACCCCTCTTTTTTTTAAAAATTACATTAGACTTGATTATGTATGAAGATTATTTGTGCCAATTTTTATGAACAAATCACCGATGATTTTTTTTTTAAATTAGATAAATAAACGGCCAAAAATACCTATTTTTTTAACTTAAGTTATAAAAATGTGATAAAAAGATAATTATTTCCAAAGAATTGTTACACGAACTCAAAACACACTTATGTAGAGAAGATATTTCAGATGTTTTTACAAAACTCCGCTTGCGTTTATCTTTTGAAACAAACAAGTTAAGGGAGCTACCATTTGATTTTTATGGAAGGGGGAGGGGCTAGGATGAAAAATTTTGTCCTGCATTTTTTTTTTTAGTTGTAATCTCTGTCCTGCCTTTTTATTTTTCATTCTATTCGGTCCTGCCTTTTTTTTTTTATTAGTTTATCCTGACTTTTTTTACATAAATTGTCATCCTGGATTTTTTTTTTCGCAAAGTTGCTCATCCTGCCTTTTTTTTTTTACTCAAAACTCCTGTCCTGCCTTTTTTTTCAAAAGTTCACTGTAACAAAACTGTATCGTATGCCCTTAATTAGTATGAAATTCAAGAATTATCCTTTGGTTTTTGATAAAACTGTTTTACATCTCTCTCATTCAGTCCATTAGGTTCAAGAGTACGTAGCTGATGCAACCAAAACATCTCTCTCTCTCTCTCTCTCTCTCTCTCTCTCTCTCTCTCTCTCTCTTCTACTTAGGGTGTTTTAATTTCAGTTTACCTCTATTATTTGAAAGGTGTTATTTTCAAAAGTATGTCCTTTTCTAAAGCGGTGTCTCGTGATTGGGTAGTTTCTTCCTTTGCAAAACAACTGCCTCTTTTTAAGAAATAAAAAAATCAAAACAAAAGTAAAACGTTCTAGGTAACAAGTTTGAGGCGCTTACCCTGTCAACGCATCCAGTATCTCTCCTTTTGGAGATGATGCGATTCCTTTAGTTTTTTTTCCTGATTTTACGGTATGTTCTCCATCGATTTAAAAGATTTGATGTATTGTTGCCTCTAATTCAAATGATATTTAGTTAAAATATTTAAAAAATATTTTCTAGAATTTATAGTGTTAATCAAACCATCAAATCAAAATCCTCACATGATTCTGAACCAGTGCCAAGTTATATGATGACAACAATGCAAGTAACATACACGGATGTAGATGTGTTTCCCTCGGTTTGAGTTTGTAACCGGATTTGTTTTTTTCTTAATCGATTGATGACTTTCGAAAAGCGGTATACTACTGTTGCCTTTCTTTATACATCATAACTTATTGTTTTTTTTAAGAAGCGATTTTTTAGGTAAAAACATTTTACTATTACATGAACCCACTGATGAAAAACTAAAACCATTTACGTGGCCTCTAAGAGTCTAGTAGTTATTAGTGTTTTTGGATTGCTGTCTAAATGACGTATACCCCTGTCTCATATTATTCATACAGAGAGGTAAAAGATTGATTGATTGGTGATTGCTTTACGCCGCATCAGCACAAAAAAGGCTATATCGCGGCGATAAAAAAGTATAGGAAGAATGCTCACAGAAGTATGAGAATAAAATGTTTCTTTTGAAACGGTTAAAATATGTTAACCAAAAAACCATAGCCATTGGATGGTTAAAAATAGCATCGAATGTCCCAAGAGAGTTTGCAATATTTTTTATAGGCACCATTTAACATTTTAAAGCATTAATCCATTACATACCATAGCGTATACTTGTAAATATCACAACTCGTTCCTCTGATTAGGAAGGGTCTAACTTCGCCGATTTATTTATTTATTTATTTGTAATGGGTATGCAGATAGCAGTAGCCTGTCATCTCTTCAGTATGCGCCCAAACCAGTCTTTATAAATGACAAACAAGACGAACTCGGGTTTGTAGCTTTGTAAAAGAATAATTGTTAGTTACCCGCACAAGATCAGTGGTAATCTTCACTAATACTAGATTTCTTTTTTGCTAAAAGATTATGCTAAAAGTGAAAGTGTGGTTTAGCTGTCATATATCACCATTTGAAAACCAAAATTCAACTAAATTGGTGAATCTAACAGCTTGACCTGAAGTTTAACTCATAGAAACCATTTATATCCCGAATTTTTTGTGTATAATTTTTGATATGCCAATTCATAACCAAATGTTTAAATCTTTAAGAGGCAGATGCCTGTCAGGAGTCACCAACGACTGAAAAAGCCCTCTGACATTGTGAAAATCTTTACGAATATACTACGTAGCACATTCACCCTAAAATTGTAATGCAAATTAATGGACAAATAAATATTGAGCTAAAATTATATCATTCCACAATTGTTTTGCATTCATTTGTTTTGTTAAGCAACAACTTCACAAGAACTATGTTTGTGCGAGTCGGGCTCGATGATTAAATCTGTTCGGTGACAACTTACATTCCAACAGTAAGACAATGGAAGCATTACAAGTATATTTATGGATTGTTAAAATGAATAAATATTCGTGTACATTTTTTCGTATCATAAAACGCCTATGCAACCACGCATCCCATATTGCCTGATAGGACTCGACACTATTTTAGTATTTCGACAGTTAAAGCTTAAGATGGTCCTCTTAGATTAAGATGCATTTCTTTAATATAATAAAACATAAAAAATATTCAGATACTAGTACATGTTGAATTATATATGTTTAAATAATTCACCAATAGATACCAATAACCATCATCAGGAGTCCAACTGGTCAACTGTTTGGTATAGTCTTTGACTTTTATCTAGTAAGCATGTCTCCTAGGCTGTTGTGTCTGCTATACATAACTATTGGTCAACATTAAATACTTGCCCACAGTCTTTGTTAAACTGCAATAAATCCTAATCTTTCATGATACCCTTTTTACGTATATATGGGTTATATTTAGTTATTAAAACTAAAGAAATACTGTGGATTCATTGATATTCGTTGGAAACCAATTTTCATGGATTTCATGGGCACTGGGGAACCACAAATTTAAGTGTTCAACGAATCACAAATTTTGTAAAGGGATGTATGCAAACTTTGCTAAAGCCACGACATTGAATATCCACGAAAATGCAAGTTTTCCTCGAAAATTGGTACCAACGAAAATAAATGAATCCAAAGTATATTCTTTTTCCTTAAAGTTTCTGTGCTGCAATATTTCAGTAGGATCACTAAATAAAGCATCTGTAATACTAGTTTCATTTATTTTGACAATATTCAATTGAATTAAAATTAAATCTCCGAACTCGCTCATTTTTTTATGCTTGGTCAATGCGTGGAAGATCTAACAAGATTCCATTACATTTCGAGTCAGAGGTCAAAATTTGAATAAGGTCACAACCTTTTTCTGACGCAGCGACCAAGCATAAAAAAATGAGCGAGTGCGGAGCTTTAATTTTAATTAGATTTGGCGTTATCATTACCCCGATCAAAATTTGTTAGATTTGTATTAATTTGTTATGGTCACTTGTTGTTTCTGTTCTGCAATATTGCTTCACCTTTAATAAATCCGTGTAAAACATGCTGTAAGTGACAGCTATTTCGATGCAAATACAGAAAATTTGTTTCTTTCAAATGTATTTCAAGGTCATGAATGACATACGTTGTACATATTTGACCTTTAGTTACAAAAACATCTATGAATAGATAAATTAAATTTGATGGTTGAAGGGATTGTAATTGTTTGCCAGACAAAAAATTTTTTTAATTTCATCTGATGTTACACCATATATTCTAAATCCATCGTTTATGCCATGATATTTCGTCTTTATGTTGATGCAGAAACTATTTGATTCATTATTTCAAACATTAGTATGCCACAGATTTGCGTTTGAGGGACTGCCGCCAATTGCCGTACCTATTATTTGTTTTATATTTTCCCATCAAATTCAAAATTGTTATCTATAAAGAGTTTCAGTCAAAAGATGTATTAATACGTTGACCGGTGGAGCATTGACTTTGAATGTAAGTTTGAGTTGCTCAAAAAAGTTTGTTAATATATAACGCAACTATAATACTGTCATACAAGTTGGAGGTTTCTCAAGCTATAAAACCACGTTTAACCCACTATTTTCTTCAGAAAATGATTGTTCCAATTAAGAATATGACAGTTGTGTTTCACTCGTTCCGTTGATTGATAAGGTTTTTTTTAAATTTCTCACTGATAATAATGAAAACTGAAAGTACTGTTAAACTGAATATATGTTTTGAGCGCTTAATATAATATATATTGCGCACAAACTAATATTTTGTGTATTCGATATAAAAAATATTGTGGGCTTAAACTAATAGGTTGTTCGCTACATATAAATGTATTGTGCGCACGCATTCATATAGATATAAAAAAAATAAGAAGAGTTTACATGTGGTAGTGCTGTCTACTGTCTCAAGTTATGAGAGATTCATAAGTCATAATCGATTTTAAAAGGTTTTATTCTGACATGAGGTTAGATTACAAGAAAATTAACTCACTTCTCGCAAAATAGCATCAATTATGCATAGTTTTTTAATCGACATCTGACACGATATTCCGGAATCTTCGTTTTAATCTTTGTTTGAAAACACTATGCACTACATAAAAATTTCGTTGCATTCATCAAATAAGAAACATTTGGATTCCAATAATACATTTCCGCCTTATGGAAAATATACATTATTTCAGATCTGTACTTGGTGTCTTTTTTATGTTGGGATGTATAAGTACCCTGGCACGTCCACTCTGTTTTTTTGTTAGATGTATTTCTATGTGTATCCATCTGATGAGTTAATAGATATAAGAAGATGTGGTATGAGTGCCAATGAGACAACTCTCCATCCAAGTCAAAATTTAAACCATTATAGGTCAAAGTACGGTCTTCAACACGGAGCCTTGACTCACACCAAACAGTAAGCTATAAAGGCTTTTTCAACTTATTTTTATAGTTCATTCTTATGTTGTACTGTTACACCACTGTCCCAGGTTAGGGGGAGGGTTGGGATCCCGCTAACATGTTTAATTCCGCCAAATTCTGTATGTTTGTGCGTGTCCCAAGTCAGGAGCCTGTAATTCAGTGGTTGTCGTTTGTTGCTGTGTTACATATTTGTTTTTCGTTCATTTTTTTTGTACATAAATTAGGTCGTTAGTTTTCTCGTTTGAATTGTTTTACATCTGTGATTTCGGGGCCTTTTATAGCTGACTATGCGGTATGGGCTTTGCTCATTGTTGAAGGCCGTACGGTGACCTATAGTTGTTAATTTCTGTGTCATTTGGTCTTTTGTGAAGAGTTGTCTCATTGGCAATAATACCACATCTTCTTTTTTAGATCACCTTCCAAAAAAGAAAAATTAATATTAGGGAACGATAAATCGTCCTTGTTGTCGTAAATTTTTGTGTAGAGTTTCACGTGTAAAACTAAAATATCTAAATCTTGGAAAGGAGAACTATTGAACGTTTGAATTTGATTTATATAAAGTAAGTTCCTTTGGGTAAATTTCGGCAGTATATTTAGAAAATTCATTATTATTAAACGCAAAAACACAATCAAGATAACGGTAAGTGTTATTAAATTTATCAATTAAATACAATTTAGATGCATCTTTAATGAGTTTTACCATAAACTGCGAATCATAACAAGTTAGCTATTAAAGGGGTGCAGTGGGTGCCATTGGGAATAACTATAACCTGTCGATAAAATTTATTTCCGAAATGTACATGAATGTTGTCAATCATTTCATCACACCTCCAGTAAGTATATCTAGCATATTTGTATTTCTCATTAGAGAAGAAGGCTTTATATGAGTTGCAGCAAATGAATTTGCAATCAGATTTTTCAAATGACCATTTGATCAGATAGGGATTTAAGATTGTGTAAAAATCAAAACTGACAACCGAATCAAAATAACTATCAAAAACACGTAATTTAGCTAAAATACGAATTTTTACATTCTGACAATAGAAATTTCCGCTATTTTCAAATGTTTTATTACAAAGGTTAATAATGAATTCTTTGACTAGTTAAAAGCACTTACAGAGGTTTATCTAGGTATAAAACCAGGTTTAACCCACTATTTTCGTCGGGAAATGCTTGTACCAAGTTGAGAATATGACAGTTGTTTCTCACTCGTTCCGTTGATTGATAAGGTTTTAATTTTTCACTGATATTAATAAAAGATGAAAGTATCTGTTATATAAGGTAGACTGATTTTTACGAAGCCATCTCAGGAATCTATGCAGAGACACAAAATGTATCGTACGACAATATACTATTTTGTGCGTTCAATTTACATTTAATGGGCTAAATATATATTTTGTGTCCACAAATTATATTTTGTGTGCTCGATATTAAAATGTTGTGGGCTAACATAAATATGATGTGCGAAAATATAAATATATTGTGAGCACAAATTCATATGGAGTTTACATGTGGTAGTGCTGTCTACTGTCTCCAGTTTAGAGAGATTCATCAGTCATAATAATTTTATAAGGTTTTATTTTGACATGAGGTTAGATTACAGGAAAATTATCTCACTTCTCGAAAAATATCTTCAAATTATGTATAGTTTTAAAATGACACATGAAACAATATTCCTTTTTATTTTGACATGAGGTTAGATTACAGAAAAATTATATCACTTATCGCGAAATGGCATCAATTATGTACAGTTTTTTAATTGACACCTGAAACGATATTCCGGAAGCTTCGTTTTAATCTTCGTTTGAAAACACTATGCTCCACATGAAGATTTCGTTGCATTAATCAAAGAAGAAACATTTGGATTCCAATAACAAATTGCTACCTTATGGAAAATACACATTATTGCTGAATTAAGTTGTTGTTCTTTGAAAATGTATAATTGGATGTTTTCTTATTTTCCGCACTTTTATACTCAGTTATATCACTAAAGTTACAGATCAAATTTGAGTTTCTTCTGGACCAAAGATTTTTGCTGATGTTTTGGCCCAATTTTTTTATGATTTCTAAATCAATTGATTCGGAATTATGAAAAGTATATCAAATTTAGTTTTCGTAACAGAATACTGTTTTATTTTAAAACAGATGCCTCAGGGATTGGGTACGGTCAGCAGTTGTTAGTAATGTCTGCATCTTTAAATGAATATTCTGGCCGCAAAAATGATAAGATGAAAATTCCCTTCTATATTAGTATCAACATACTACGATATATTAGGAAGTGTAACATTAAAGCAAACGCAATACCATGCTAGTTTATATAATGTAACAGTACCTTACTATATGGCAAGACTAATGTTTGACAAAAATGTCCGATAAAGTACATGAACGAAAATCAACTGTATGCATTAGCTCCTTTAAGCTTGACAAAATATATCACACCTACTTTGGTAATTCTAAAAAACTAGTGCTTCGTTAATTCAAGTTAGATGATATATACAAATAATATGTGATAAAGAAGGTGAAAAGAAGCAATACTCCAGCATGAAGCTGAAAGATGTTCGTTGTTTCAGAGTAGAAGTTGCCATAGGGGTAGTATTAAGGACAAGGGAATGCTGAACGGGCATGAACCTCTACAGCACATAGTGAGCTTTGAGCACCATTGTGTAAAGCCTCTACAGCAACAAATGGACTTTCGGCATCATTTACGACTCCTTCTTTCAAGATCCACATGTCTTTCTCTAAATATAATATAAACGGTCAAAACAATGACCTTCACATTCCTGCTTTCAACATGCATATGTAATTATATTTTAGTTGCATCCAAAATGCCTATAAAAATAAGAAAATGTGGTATGATTGCCTATCTGTATCTGTAAAAGAAAAGTCTATCACCATTTCCATATATAAACCATGTGCATTCTTTAAAAACATCCGTACGGCCTTCAACAATGAGCAAAACTCATACCGTATAGTAAGTTATAAAAGGCTCCGAAATGACAAATGTAAAACAATAAAACCAGAAAACTAACGGCCTGATTTACGTACAAAACAATAAACGAAAAACAAATATATTATACAGCAACAAACGACAACCACTGAATCACTGGCTTCTGACCTGGGACAAGCACATACAGAATGTGGCGGGTAAACATGTTTGCTGGCGCCAATTCTTCCCTTAATCTGGGACAGTGCTGTAACAGTTCGACATAAGAACAAGCTATTAAAACCAGCAGAAAAGGGTTTATCTCATCAGATCGATACAAAGCACATAAAGACACATAGTATAGATCTGATAGTACTCGTAAATTATAGGTATATTGTAGAACCGTGAATATGTATAGAGCTCCTCATTGTTCATTTTACTTATCATTAACATTTCCAAGAGGTACAAATTCCTCCAAAAATAATCGATTGGCCCTGAATTCCTCCTAAATATTTCTTATCAAAACCACTCTTTGAATTATTTTCTATTCAATGAGAACTTCAGGTGTGAGAGCGTTTATGCTTGTCGGATGGAAAGGTATCAAAATTTGTTTATCCCTGCTTCCCTGCGATTCGACGGGGTACATGTACAATTAAAGTGTAGATGCGTATGACTTACTTGTATGACTTTTAATTGCTTAAAATTGGTAGTTATTCAATTTTATAGATGGGTTGTGTAGGTTGGTATTTATAAGTGAAATTATTTTCAATTCATTTTGGGTAAAAATTTTGACAGTAGAATTTTGATCCTTTGCTACACGAGATATTTCTAGTTTTTCCTGTATCGCCGAAGACGAAATCAGGTATGGTTACCCTCTATTGCGTCCGCCTTGGCCGTATGTCCGTCCGTCTCTCTCTCTCTCTCTCTCTCTCTCTCTCTCTCTCTCTCTCTCTCTCTCTCTCTCTCTCTCTCTCTCTCTCTCTCTCTCTCTCTCTCTCTGTGTTACATTTGTAACACTAATCATAGTCATACAAGGACAATTTTCGTCAGACTTTCCATGAAGGGAATGATTTTATATTTGGCCTACCGCTTGATAAAGTTGAGTTGTAGCAAGTTAGAAATATTTGCATCTGCCGTGCAGCAACTTCCTGTTTGTGGATTGTAGGAAATTTTACAACACTCATTGTACAAGGAAAAATCTCATCAAAGTTTTATTGCCTTCAGTGAAAGGGAATGATCAGTTATGCCTGACAATGAGTTTACATGTTATTAGTTAGAATTTCACCAACAAATATAAGTGTTGAACTAAGCTTATTTATTTTGTTGTCATACTTACCAGTCTGCTTTTTTTTTGTGCGTCCTTGACACTTTGTTTATGAGTAAAATGATTTATTGTTAACTTGTGTATAGACATAATTTGTTTTAGTAAGAAGTATATATTATATCTTCTTCTTCTTCTTCTTCTTCTTCTTCTTCTTCTTCTTCTTCTTCTTCTTCTTCTTCTTCTTCTTCTTAATATGATGTATTGTATTTTGAAGAGAAATAAAAATTAAAAAAAGACCAAATGACATGGATGTTTGATGATGTATTACTTTTGACGTACAATGGCAAATTAAATGCATATTCCGAACAATACATATTAATAGTATATGAAGAAGACTCTTACGCCGAGTCGGACTTTAAAAGTGATAGTTCATGCTCCCAAACCTGGCATAAAACATCGATTATTGTATAAGGGTAAAAGCGCAAATTGGAATGTGCGAGTTGTGAAAAATATAGTTTTTGAAATCGTACATATTTTCTTTTGTAGTCATGTTTGAAATAACAACTGACTTTGGGTCCTTAACCAATGGTTGAAATTCGTTTATTGTGTTCCACATATTAATCGATTGTTGCATTTTATCAATAAACCAAAACTACTTTTACTGTTGTTCTTGTTAAAGAATGTGTTATATGCGGAGGCCACACAGGGACAAATAAAAAATATCTCCAAAACCAATTCTTTATCTCGAAAATAGGTTCAGATATATTCCACCCTTAATCAGAGATATATATTCTTTGCCTCCGACAAAGATCTACTCTGACAAAATAAGCTTTGATGTTTTCTCGCTCAGCTCTCTCAGCAGTGGAACTTTTCACGACGACGGTTTTGTATTTCAACAGGAAGTTGTTCAGAAATTCCGAAGTTTGTGTCTTTTAGTTGTTTGGCATTCTTTTTTACTAAATCACGCATATACGGTGTCTGAAATTTAACGAGAATTGGTCTAACTTTCTCACTCTTTTTCCCTATATGATATGCTTCGTTTAATCTTAAGTTCGTTTCAGGTGCAGCGATTTTCAAACATTCTACGCTAAACCGAATAACAACATCTGAACAATTTTCACTATCATCTTCAAGAATGTTATAAAATATCAGGTTGTTTCTCATCGAATTCCAATGCACGTCAACAAGTTTCTTTTTAATTGGTCATTGTTTTCTTTAGCTCACCGACAGTACCACTAATTTTTTCTTCGATCGAATCCATACTGACTTTGTTTGAATTTAATTGTTTTGTCAATTAATCAACTTCACGTTTAAATTCAGAAAGAGAGTTTTTCTGGGAATCGAATTCGTCACTCATTAACTGTGTGCTTTTTCCAACTTGATCAAGTTTACCTTCAAACATCTCAGTACACTGTTCTAGGTTATTAACTTTTGTATTTAATTTAGTAACACGAGAGTCAATTTGGTCAATTTTATTGAATTTAGTCTCGAATTTGTCCATTCTTCGGAATAATTCATCTACCCAGGGTGGCCTTTGTTGATAATTAGGCTGTGCAAGTGGAGACATCTGTTGTATAGGCATATGCATAGGCATAGACGTAGACAAAGACAGGACTATCATTCTAGGGTTTGGAGTCGAACAAGTCTGCTGATTTGGGATCGGAAACATGTTACTGGGATTAGGGCGATACAAGTTATCTTGTGAAAATAATTGTTGATTCATATTGTATTTTAATGAGTAGTATTTGCGGGTGTGTTTACATTTGTTATGTCAACTGAGGATTCACCTCTACCAATGTTTTTGTTCTTTTTGACTTTTTCTTCGAAGGTTTCTGTTCCTCTAGATCATTGGAAGCACTATTGTCACTTTTGTTACTTGCGTTTGTCCTTTTAACGTCTTTTCCATGCATTTTACATACAAAATTTCATATTTTCATCGGACGATAAAATACCCAGCCGTTCACCATAAGTTACATGATCATTAACTGATAAAATGATTAAATGAGTGAGCTGTTTTGGAACAGTTTTGCTTTATAATCATAGTTTAAGTTTTATTTACATTTACATTTAATTGCCAATTATCACAAAAACACTTAAATTGTTTAAACTAGTTTGTAATTCCTCTTTAGTTTCAGCTATTAATAGAAGATCATCTGCAAATAGAAGAGAGTTAATATTTGAAGAAACCAATGTTACTGGATCTAAATTTCTGTTATCTAACTCTTAGATTACATCATTTATAAAATGTTAAATAATGTTGGACTCAATGAATCCCTTGTTTTACCCTCTTGAAATATTAAAATATTTTGGAAAATGACTTTTATATTAATTGGTGATTCTGTTTTATTATATTGGTCTTTTATAAAACTGAAACATTGTTTTCCCACACCTGTTTTCACTAGTTTATACAAAAGACATATTCTCCACACAGAATCAAAAGCTTTACGAAGGTCGACGGTCGACAAAACAAATATATAACCTCTTTTCTTTTATGTATTTATTTATTAATTAAAGATTTTAATACAAAATGCTGTCAGATGTCCGATGGTTTTCTCAGAAACCAAACTGATTTTCCCTGAGTTGCCAGTCTATAATTTTATTAAATATGTTATTAAAATTGCATTATATATTTTTGGAAGACAACTAATTAAAGAAATACCTCTGTAATTGTTGGGATCATTCAGGTCTCATGATTTGTGAAGAGCTATCATGAAAGATTTTTCCATGTTTTGGATATTTACCTTGGACCATGTCAATAAAAGTATCCTAGATATGTCTTAGGACATTATTAAGGATGGTCTTAGGACGTGTCTGAGCGATGTCTTAGTATGTAAAACAAATCTATCTTAGGACAATCCTAACTGCGATGGTCCTAGGACCATTCTAACACATTTATTTAATTAATAAAGATATGTAGAGAACAAAATAAAATTTATTTTAATGTATTTAAGGATATATTTAAAGGGCGGAGGTAGCATCTTTTATGGAAAAAAATGACGCAAAATAAAGTTTTAACGTAGTACTAATAGATACATGATTAAATACTATTAAAATGATCAATAAATTTCACACAACAACTAAACTAAATTGTCACAAAACTTTGTTAGAGGCTATTATCGTGCTGCAATTTAAGCTATATAAACTAGTTTTGTCCTTAGGTCCACTCGATTTCATTACATGTATTGAATCAGCCTTAGTAAGAAAAGAAGTCCATTTTTTTCTGAAACCGAAATTCAAATGTTTTCCAAATTGCAATTAAATTTATACCATTTGGTTAGGTGCTAACAATGATGCTAATATTGATCGATTTTTTTTAGCTTCAAAAACGGGCAAAAAAGAATTATTTTAAATGAGCGTAATAATATGACATCGTCAAACATATTTTTAGATAGCTGCGAATGATGCATAATTTTAAAAAGACATTGGATAGTATATACACAAAGATATTTTTTTCAAATACTGACTGAAGGCCATATTTTTTTATTTTATTTCGAGTTAGGACATCGTAACTTTTAGGACTATCCTAAGACCATCCTAAGACACCTATGTATATATCCTAACTTTAGGACCAAATTTAGTACATACTTAAACTTAGAAGACTTTCGTTAACCTGACGTAGGACTGAAAGTGTCCTAAGACCATCCTAAGACACGTCCTAGTCATAAGACGGCTCCTTTGACACGGCCCCTGTTTTCAAAATAAGATTGAAAAGTTTAAGAAATGACTTTCCTATCACTGAATATGTATATTTAATAATTTCATTTAAAATTCTGTCTGGTCTTGCTGATTTTCCAGTTTTTAATGGGGAAATCACTTGTTTAATTTCTGTAAAGGATATATATCAATTTCTTTTTTATATTCCAATTTTTTTCCCAAATGATATAAAACAGTTTCAGTGGTGTTTTGGAACTTAATATCTACTGTGGGTGGATTTCCCTGTTTTTGGATATGTTTAATTATATTTTCTTCTTCCTGATAAATCTCAGAAATTTCTTCTCCATTTTTGTTGTTGATTTTAATGATTTTAATATTTTCCAATATTCTTTTGGGTCTTTATCTATTTTATTTGTTAATAAGTCATGTATCTTTTGTTTACAATCACTCTTCATTATCAGAGTTATAACGACATCAACTCTACAATGGCTGCATTTTCATTGATCATAAGAATTGAAAGCATCTTTTTGTAATCTTATAGGGATGTTAAAGCGTTGACCAAAGCACATGTTGTATGAAGTGCGAAAACGGTTGATTCATACTAAAATGTGCTCCCGGTCAACGTGTTTACAACCCTATAAAACTACAAATTAAAGAAGCATTCAACTCTTATAATAACATTTTTATGCTACAACCATGAAATAACGAATTATAAATTTATTTTTTATAGTACTTCATTGTAACACTATGAAAGTAAACTTACCAAAATGTATGCGTTGATTGTAGTTGGTGTTATCGAGAAGAATTTTTGTTCACAGACTCGGCTATATAAACCTTTTCTCTTTCAATGACTGCTATTCGGGAATTTTAGTATTATGACTAAAACGTGCGTACTGAAACTCGGATACAAACTCATCTACATGTGTTTAATATTAGTCTTATCTATTTAACTATCTAATAGGTTTCATACTTTTAACATGCCAGTATATATCGAATGTCTAAGGGGAAAGGGCTTGGGGGTTCTAACATGGCATTAAAATGGCATGCATAACAAATAATGTAATAAGATAAAGTAATAGGACATCTGTTTTTAATACTGACATGCAGATAAGGACGTGTTCTATTCCGAAGTCAAGTCGTGGTCTGATAACCAATCAAACAAGAGGCTCTCAAGAGCCTGAATCGCTCACCTGTAATTTTTTGCTTAAATCTTTCATCAATGATTATTTTTGCTCTTCAATATATATTAATGAGTGGCTTAAAAATGCAATTTAAACATGTTAAATGTTCTTTATATCTGTCATATTTTCTTAAAAAGCAAAAAAATGCATTTTACCCGTATGTTCCATTTTAGCCATAGTGGCTATGTTTCTTGACGTACAAGGGAATACAATACAAAATTTATACTAGATACTCTGAAACTCATTCAGCCCAAGATTGGCTGAAACTGATTCAGCAGTTTCAAAGGAGAAGATTTTTTAAAGTAAGCAAATTAGATGAACAAATTGTGAAAAATTGTCTTTAAAGGGCAATAACTCCTTAAGGGGTCAATTGACAATTTTGGTCATATAAAACTTATTTGTAGATTTTACTTTACTGAACATTATTGCTGTTTACAGTTTATCTTTTACTATAATAATATTCAAGACAATAACCGAAAACTGCAAAATTTCCTTAAAATTACCGATTTAGTGGCAGCAACCCAACAATGGGTTGTTAGATTCATCTGAAAATTTCAGGACCTAATGAACATTTTTACCCCATGTCAGATTTGCTCTAAATGCTTTAGTTTTTGAGATATAAGCCAAAAACTGCATTTTACCCCTATGTTCTATTTTTAGCCATGGCGGCCATGTTTTTTGACGAAACAGAAAATAAAACACAAACTTTATTCTAGATACCCTAAGGATCATTCAGCTTTAGTTTGGTTGGTTCAGTAGTTTCAGAGGAGAAGATGTTTGAAATAGTTTACACCGGACGGACGACAACGCCGACGACGACGGACGACGACGGACGCCAAGTGATGGCAAAAGCTCATATTTCCTTTGGAAAGGTGAGCTACAAAGATAGATACACCATCATCAACAAATATACCTGTATATGAAAAAACAACAACAGAAAATTGTTTAACACGCCAAATAAGAAGAATCGTATTTAAAAAAAAAAGCCCAAATCCATATTTTTGGGGGTTCTAATGTAGAATTGTCACATTGCAATCACACCTGTTTTAAAAAGAAGCCAATAACTTTCACATGTTCCGTGGTAGAATGGCTTTAGCATTTCTTTAACATTTTGTTTTGTAGAGAGAGAAATAAAATTGTTGATAGGTAAGCAATTATCAAATATATTTTCCTTTAGTTTTTTATTTGATTTTACATTCAAGGTCGAAGCAAGAATTGTTTTTCATCCCCCTGCAAGTGGTACAGTTAACATAGTCTATCCCTTCTAGGACTTTTATAATGACAACCCTTCTCTATTGCGAGATTATGGTCACTTATTCTAAGTTTATTGAAGTATTTTCTTATAGAGAAGTCACGAGAAGACAAATAAAATTCTCTATTTTGAAATTGAAATTTAATCAAAGGTTATGAAAGAATCTTTTTCGGTTTACGCTGGCAATATAATCATGCATGTTCGTTACGATATATCAAGGTGTTACGTGTTCTTGGTTATGTTGGACTGAGTTTTATTGATCAATTTTGCACATAATGGATAGATGACATGTCAATGTGCGTGGCGTTTTTCTCAAATTGTTTGCATCTCGTACAAAGGGAGCCTATCCAATTAAGCCGACGTGTATCTTATTAACCAAGGAAAGGGAGCCGACTCGAGTCGGTAACAAGTTTAGTATCTGTGCAGTTGCTCGCCCTTGCTAGGGTGTAATTAAGGATGTTCTTTCTTCCGAATAAATCCTCCTATGTGTAGCGGTTCATACAACAGAAAAACACATGTAAAATTCTATAGTTGAAGTTTCACAAAACACACACAAATAATCTATTGGGATCGAATTTATGGATTAGTTCAACAAAAGGCGGCTCTAGTTATTTAAGTTAATAAGTTAAAGTTTGAATATATTAAGCCGGACGATTTTCGTTGGCATGTTTAATAACAAATTAATTAAATTTATTCTGTAAAGAAATATAGCAAATTAATAAATTGAAATAAAATATTATTTCCCTTTCCCTTTCAATTATATTTTTTGCCTGTGTACAAGCTTTAGTAACCATGTAACCTCAACTTTCCAAAAATATTCTATAGAAACAACAAATAAAAAATAATGGTGCTTTAAAACACTCAAGATATATGTATATGACTCAGAAAATTTTCATGCAACGGAATGTAGGACTCATTTCCTAGAACTGTCAAATTCAAGGGAATATTTTTTACGACCCTTTTTTGTATGCAACCGGATGTGAAGTACTATGATTTGTTGGTATTACACCTAAAGAATACTTTTTTGTTGAATAAACTGAATGTGATGTTTTTCCTTTGTAAAACTGGTTATTTCAAGCATTACTGTCAAGTTTTGTCAAAATCAGTTCAATAGTTTGAGAAAAATCTAGTATAATGTACGACATCTACAGCAATTCGAGCAATAGATGAAGAAGAAATCTCATGTGCTATTAAGAACTTAAAAAATTCAAAGGCACCCGGGCTGGACGATTTTGTAAATGAATATATCAAATACACATCTGATTATACGATTTCGATATACAGCAAACTTTTTTAATTTGATATTGGATAATGGTCTAATACCAGAGTCGTGGACAATAGGGGTCATTCAAGCTATATACAAAAACAAGGGTGATCCAACTAATCCAGACTCGTATCGAGCCATTACCCTAATATCAAATCTCGGCAAACTGTTCATATCTGTCTTGAATACGAGATTAACAAAATTTGCCGATTACGATTATCATACAATTGGAGGAAGGTCTACTCAACCACAGATAGCATTTTTTGCTTGTTGGTTTGATTCAAATCTATTTGTGTATTGGGAAAAAAACTGTGTTGTACCTTTGTCGATTTTAAAAAAGCGTTTACACAGTTTGGCGGGTAAGTTTATGACAAAAACTCTAAGCTAGTGGAATTAACGGTAAAATATTGATAGTAATTGTTAATATGTAAAACAGTATAAAATCATGTGTCAAACAAGGTAATGCATTATCTGAGTTTTTTAGTTGTGATATTGGTGTAGGCCAAGGAGAAAATCTATCTCCATTTTTATTTGCAATTTTTTTAAATGATTTAGAAAGTTTTTTCACTGAAAATGATGTTTCAGGACTTGACATGATTACCAACTTGTGTGAAGAAAAAATTCAGTTTTATGTACATTTATTGTTATATGCTGATGACACAATATTATTAGCTGAGAGTCCCGAAAAATTGCAAACTATGTTAGAAAAATTTGTGAACTACTGTACACAATGGAAACTAAAGGTGAACTCACAGAAAACAAAAATTGTTATTTTTTCAAAACGCAAATCCAGACTGAAGAAGAAATCAAGAACATCTCTACCGCTTTCGTAGACCAAAAAAATTCAAAAGTTTAGTATATCAACATTTAGATAACCATAATCACAATCTTAAATATATAAGATTCCAACCCCTCGAAACCGTTCAGAAACAACCAAGAGAATCACATAAGCAGTTTGAAAAATCACGCGAAGTTCGCGAATTGTTTTGGATAAAAAGACTTCAAACAGCTTATCCTCTCGGTCTCAATGACAAAATATTAGGGCAAGGAACATATCTAAAACTTCTATCGATGTCACTAATATTGTTGATAAACGACTTAGAAATAATAGGTCTCATGGTAAACGCAAAACCGTAATCAACGTATTAAACATCGTATAAATTATACACTTTCTGATCTGTTATCTATAATAAAGAATAATGGTAGACATCAAGTATTATGCAAACTGGGTCAGATACCTATAAGTCAATAATATGCTATTTTTCTGGAGTGTGATAAAATTTCTTTTTTTAGCCCGTTTTATGAATACACCCGTATTATTTAAGCCTTTTGTCATCACAGGCTATTTCCTAGTATTGATAAACCTGAAAATCATAAACGACATTTTCTTAAATTAAAATATATAAATAGAGGTATTGATTTTATTAATTTGTCAAGCATATTCAATGACTCTTCCGTATATAGCTTAATACCTCCATATTTTGATAATATAGAACAACCCATTATTTCGTATTCTTATAAAAAAACGAGCAGAAATTTGATTTTTAATTATACGTCAATTACATCAGACTTCAATATAGAAAATAATGTTCCTTCCACTTGAGACTGCGAAACATTTAGTTTTAGATATGTTCCCTATGGTCATGTTATTACAGGAGACCTCAACATCATCGAAGACCGTGAGGTCATAACTTTTCTAAAGAAAGGACCGAAATACCGTCCTCAATCTATAATAGATTGGAAACAGTGTCGTCAGGTCATTAAAAACGCTCTGTCTGCCTACTGTAAAAATTGGTGCAAACGTGAAAAATCGGATAAAAAATCTTTAGACAGTTATTTGAATAAAATTATGAATACTGTTAATATTCAAATATCTCATTTAGAAAACAATTCTGAAATTAATAATAGGATCCATGATATTCCAATTTCTAGAATAAAAAATAAACTCAAGGTACTCGCAGAGCGGTTTGTGTTCGTACCGGCAGACAAGGCAGCCAATAATGTAGTGGTGGTGTGACGCATATACTACACGGAAGTTCTTCAAAACGAAATTATCAATTCCTCTACATTCAGGTCCGTACGCACCACAGAGAGTCAAATCGTTAACAAGCATACCACTGCCACTACCCAACTTAAAGCATCTTCCGAACATTTGAAAGTCCCCCATATACTGGTTACCGAAATTACACAAAAACCATTTAAATTCCGTTTCATTTCCGCATCGAGTAAGTGTTCTACTACTAATCTATCAGTTCTTCTAACTACCTCCCTTACCACAATCAAAGAACTGGTTATTAACTTTTGTAATAAAGCTTATGAAAATAATGGTATTAATTATTTGGAGTGTTAAAAATTCTTTAGAGGTTTTAGATAAAATACATGCTTTTGATGGTCCTTATAATTATGTTGACAGTTATGATTTTTCTACTCTATACACTACACTTCCACACAATCTTAAAAAGAAAAAGTTTTTGTATTTGATAAAATGGTCTTTCGAAAAATCTCATTGTAATTTTATTTGCTGTAACTCGTTTAAAGCCTTTTTCTGTAACGAAAAAGGAAAGTATGCTAGATACACTTACTGGAAATATGAGGATATGATTGAAGCTTTAAATTTTCTGCTATATAACATTTATGTACGTTTCGGCGATAAAGTGTATCGTCAGGTAGTAGGTATTCCTATGGGCACTAACTGGGTCCCTTTAATAGCAGATTTATTTCTATATTGCTATGAATCTCAGTTTATGACCAAACTCAGTAAAGACCCATCATTGTTATATTTAGTTGATACATTCAACAATACCTACCGTTATCTGGATGATATTTTTTCGTTAAATAATCCAGAGTTCTCTAAATATACTTCCGATATTTACCCAAAAGAACTTACTTTAACTAAATCTAACATAAACAGCAGCAGTTGCCCTTTTCTAGATTTAGACATTTCAATTTCTAACGGAAAACTACATACTAAAATTTACGACAAAAGAGACGATTTTTCATTTCCTATTGTTAATTTTCCATTTTAGACGGCGATGTGCCTTTGGCTCCATCATACGGTGTTTATATATCCCAACTCGTTCGTTATACCCGTGTGTGTTCTGATGTCATAGATTTTAACGAACGTAATCAATGCATCACTGGGAAATTATTGTGTCAGGGATTTCGATACCATAAATTACTTAAAACTTTTACTAAATTCTTTCATAGATACAAAGATTTGATTAGTAAATTTGGCTTTACCTGTAGAAAACTTATTAAAATGGTATTTCACATCCTAAATTTTACGGTAATATTGTACTTAAAGCGAGGAAATCACTATGTGATCCGTGTAAACTCATCGAACCTTTAAACAAACTTATAAGTAAGGGTTATCGTACCAATATTGTAATTAGATCTCTGAATATAGTTTACATTGGCACTAATATCGATTTTGTCATTAGCAAATTAAAACATAACTAAATTGCATCTTCTTTTGAGGCGGGATGTTTAGAGACACACACACGTTAATTTTCATCTCTAAAGAAGTAGCTCCTCACTATCATACTACCTGTCGATACATTTATTTTTGGCATTGCACAAGTCATTTCTTCTCTGACTGTTCATGACGTTAAAATACTAAATCCCTGGGATGTGTTTTAGTTGATTTTAGTCTCTGATGCATGATTTTTTATTATTAATTGTTTTTGGCTTTTAACTAGCTGTCAGTAACTGCGAGTACTCTCAAATCGTACTTTCTCTTTAATTCGACCTGTTGATACTATTTGTAATACATTTTTGTTATTTTATATTAATATGGATTTTGTCTATATACCAGCTTTGATTATTTGAAATATCTACTAATTTTCACTTCTTCATACTACATTTGTATGAACATCAAGATTATTCTCCTTAAATCTGTACAGGGAAGTTTTAGCTAGCTCTATTTTTATAGTTTTATTGTTGATATTCACCCCTTATGTATCTAGTGTTGATTAGGTATTTATATGACAGACCTTTCTTGGTATTCCTAATTATTGGAAGATTTTATATAGACAGAAGTAGTATACCTAAAACGACAAAGTTATTTTTCATTTACCTGTATATATTATGAAAACCGTTTTTTTTTTTTTTCAAAAGTGATTATTTTCTAAGGGTTAAATATTTCGCGGTGGTGTCTTGCCATGGCTTTGTTTGGACTTGTTTGTTTGCTTTTTGGCCTTGAATGTTTGTCCCTAATATTTTATTAACTATGTATTTACATTCAGGTATCACAGATCGAATTTATTCGTTCATATTCTGTTAATTTACGTTTTTTGATTGAGTTAAGCCTTCCAATTGATATTTTATCGTGTGGTTTTCTATGTTGTGATGTTATACTATTGTTTCAGAAAAAGGGAGAAGGTTTGGTACCATTAAAACGTTTAATCCCGCTGCAAATGTTTGCACCTGTCCTAAGTCAGGAATCTGATGTACAGTAGTTGTCGTTTGTTTATGTAATTTATACGTGTTTCTCGTTTCTCGTTTCTCGTTTTTTATATAGACTAGACCGTTGGTTTTCCCGTTTGAATGGTTTTACACTAGTAATTTTGGGGCCCTTTATAGCTTGTTGTTCGGTGTGAGCCAAGGCTCCGTGTTGAAGGCCGTACATTGACCTATAATGGTTTACTTTTATAAATTGTTATTTGGATGGAGAGTTGTCTCATTGGCACTCACACCACATCTTCCTATATCTATGAATTATGATTTTAAATTATTTGGTGAAACATTAAAAGTTGTCGATGATTGCTCTTACTTGGGTTTAACTCTAAAATATAACTGTATTTCTTTCTAGCAAGAAACAACTAGATGCAGCAATCACAAAAATCACTTTTTGCTCTGTTTAGACGTACTAGAAATTTGAATATTCCAGTAGATCTTCAGTTAAAAATTTTTGACAGCTTAGTGTCATCTATTTTTGCTATATACCTCTGAGGTTTGGGGATACGAAAATATGAAGGATATTGATAAAGGTCATTTGCAGTTTATTAAGAAGATCCTGGGCATTCGTACTAGTACACTAAATTATATGGTTTATGGGGAAAGTGGAAGATATCCGCTGCACATTCAAGTAAAACTTAGAATGTTGATCTTCTGGAAGAAATTATTACAAAACCCAAGTAAGTTATCAGGTATATTGTATAAATTATTGTATACATGGTACCAATAACTTTAGATTTAAATTGATTGAATGTACCAAGTCTATATTTGATAATATAGGTTATCTTATATATGGAATGGTCAGTATTTGGTACATAAAAATGATATTAATGGTTTAATAAAGCAAAGATTATTAAATAATTTCTACCAGAACTGGTATAGTGATATGGGTAAATCTTCTAGAGGCGAATTTTACCTGTGCGTTAAGAAAGAATTTGAACTACAAAGATATCTTTTAAAACTAAATAAAGTTGATCGTTTTACTATATGTAAACTAAGATACTCAAATGTAAAATTTCCTGTCGAAACAGGTAGATGGGTTGGTACATCCATGGAACACAGGATTTGTCATTTGTGTAACTTGAATGAAATAGGTAATGAATACCACTACTTTTTGTATGTAACCATGTTAAAGTAACATCTCTTAGACTCTGTACATTCCAACATATTATACACGTTATCCATCTGTATATAAATTGTATGGACTATTCTCATTATGTAATATTAAGGTCTGAAAGAATATAGCTATATTTTTGAGGAATATAGATAAAAATATTGTAATTAGCTGAACTGTTTAGATAAAACATCTGCTTATAATTAATTTTAAATAATGATACACATTTGTATATTTAGCTGCCATTTCCATTCGAATATATGTACCGAATTCCTCTTATAACACTATATGTGTCTGAGAGTTTACAATAAAGAATTTGAACTTGAACTTTGAGCAAAATTTCTTCGATAAATCCAAATCAAGCCGCATCATGATAGAATATAGTGTGGACCAATAAATGATCGAATATTTATCTCACCTGCCTACAGTCAGTTGAATATGATACAAAAGATTACTCTAGGATGATAAATACCACTAATAGACCTCTTTGTCTTCATTATAAGGTTCCTTTTGGTTCATTTATACCTCTCATTTCCTCAAAATTTCATCTTTTTAGGCCAATACATCAAAATTTTGGGGTAATTTTCACTAATTCATGAAATAAATGTGAAACTAGATGAGTAATTGAAGTATTCAAGCTGAATGAACTATCCATATAAAAGTTTACTTACTCCATGGAAGTTTCAATAAGTCCTTACGTAAAACTTAAATATACGCCGCGTTCCAGAGAGGGATATAAAAAGCTTCCTTTTCAGTGAATAATTTGTTGTTTCTGCTTCAAAATTAATTTCATTTACTTATAACTATATATTTATTAAAGCATTCCTTAGGAAAAAGTTTTCTATTATAGCAAAATACAAGAAATAAGGAGAAAAGTCAGGAAAAGCTCCCCAAAACACTGAGTATGGCTTGCTCTGTCTACTAATATTTAAAGTACATGTAGTAGAGTCCTATTTCAAGGCAATTTTCTCATAAATGTGTTTTTGAGACTCAATCCACTCAGAATATTTCATTTTCGTAATATTTCACTTAAATAGCATGAAATCTTAACAAATGAGAGTACACACAAGGTCAAAGGTGCATGTGCAGCTTCCCATAATAGGTGCAATACCACCATTGATTTTGCCCTATTAGTCTTTGTTAAATTTGCACTTTTCAAAAAATTGTGCAGAATTTATCTTTGTTTCAAAGAAAAAAATACTTGGCATGAGTAAAGTTTTATCCTGTCGAGTACTATACACAAACTTTCACATTGCATTTCATTGCATATAAGAAAATAACCATCACTTGAAGTTAACCAATCAAATGTTCACCCCTTTTTTTCCTGTGTACAAACTTTAGTAACCATGTAACCTCGAGTTTCCAAAATATTCTATAGAAACACAAAATAAAAAAGTTATGGTGCTTTGAAACACCCAAGATATATGTTTATGACTCAGAATTTTTTTTTCCTGCTATGAAGTGTAGGACTAACTTCCTACAACTGTCAAATTCAAGGGAATATTTTTTACGACCCTTTTTCGTATGCAACCGGATGTGACGTACTATAATTTGGTGGTATTACACCTAAACAAGTCACAATAAGGGCCGATAAATCTTTCGGTACAGATCGGCTGGTAAATGGTCGATTCGTTCTTATATTTAAATATGTGCATTTTATCTCTACACTAGGTAAAATTTCAATAAAATTTTGACAAAAACAATTACAAAAAAATTAAATTTTCTAAATCATTTGCATTGAGTTTATGCTTAATCTTTATATCGAATGACAAATTTTACAAACAGAAAATACAAAAAAACGATGTATTTTACAGATGATATATAATCTATAAAGAAATAACTTTGTCAAAAAATTAAAAAGCTGATTATAAAGATATTGATTTTAGCTGAATGTTGGCCAGTTACCTGTATGCTGCAAATTGAAAAATCTATCTTAAAAATGGAGTTTTGATGTAAGCTTTTTTTCTTATTTTTTTGTCTATTGCATGATTCGCACAATGGTTGATATGAACAAGTAAACATAGTGGCCCACTCCTTAGTTACGTTACGTCAATTGTTGATTAGAGTAAATTGGAGCCAGCAAAAATAAATCGTACATTAAAAATTGCAATGTCTGTAAGAATTATTAGGATTAAACACATTTTTTCTAGAGGTTATTTAATAAATAATTCATGCAAACCATAGACTTATTTGAATTATTTGGCTTTAGATTTAAATTTTTCTTACAGGGAGTAAAATAGAAAATGGCATGGACCAGTGTGAAAATCTCAAACAAATTTATGGCTTGCATGAATTACTTAGTAGCAGTAGTATTAAGATATAAACGCCTCGGTAATCTTGTGGTGGTATGTGCGCTCGTACAAGTAAAATATTTACCAATGATACAAGCTTGTTTATTTCAGTATATGAATAGGGTATAACAAATATATTTTATACATCAGTATATTCTAAATTAATTCTTATAATTAGTATGAAATAGAGAAGTTGAAAATTTAACGTTAAAGAAGAAGTACACTTTTTCTTTATCTTGAATAACGTCACCATCTTTAATTCTGCGATCGATATAAACACATATAGGTACATTTGTATCCAGAATCAAGAATCCTCCAACTGTAATTGTTCCCTCGAAACATGCGGATAACGTTAGTTGATCCACTTGGTTGATCTGGTTGCCACCTGAAATACTCCATCGTAGATCCATCGTTGTACGTCCATTTTCCTTGTGTCTTTTTACCTTGTATATATATTCTATTAGGGTACACTCTTCCAATGTCAGCTGAAATAAATATATGTCTGTAATAGTTATAGATTGGGGAAAGACTTCCTTCAAGAGTTATTGTATAATCCATGCAGGACTTAATTCAGTTGATGCACGTAAGACAATATGTACCTACCGAGAGTCCCCGTCAAAGAAATTTTTCTCTCCCTTGCTTGAACACGGACGGCCGTCCGATCTGCGTGCATTGCTTCCGCGCTGATGAAAATATGTCTCCCCTGATTTGGTAAGAACTTCAAGAAAGTAAAAGTTATATTAACCAAAATTACATTACCACAGAAGCACCATGGTTATATAATCCAAGATCCGGTCTTCATGGATTTGAAGAAGAGACCGTTATTTGTTAAAATTTCAGTTTAATAATTGCTGTTGTGATCTTGACCTTTTACAAAGTTGCCTCAAAATGAATTTAAGTATCTCACATTAAAGCTCTTTATGCTTAATTTATTAAAGATATTGTCTCGAAGACGTCAGTTCTCCAAAATATTAATAATCAATAAAAGTTTTCCCAAAGAATTGTACCAAAGTTAAGCGTTGATTAGACGAATGGTTCAAAAAATGTTATTCGACAACATTTGAAGCTGCTGAAACTTTAACTTTGACTTTTGACTCATTGACTCCCGTTAAGATCTTTTTTATTCATGGGTGAATAATCCAACATTTATTGAATCTCTGATAAACACCATGAATTATCCTTTTTACAAAAACAAGTCCTTGCATAGCCACTGTCACTGTGGCCTTTGAACCACTGATTTAAAAATCAATAGAATCGAGATAATAGTCCATCAATTACTTCTTCTTGAAAATGTTTGCAGGTATTAATATCTTAACGATGGTATGCTTGTACTAATGATATTCCTAAAGACCTAGTAACATCTAGGAAAACTTGAATCAAGTATGTGGCACTGGCTGAAACGTATTTAAGATAAGGTTGTTGTAGGGGTATCTGAGATGACTCCGATTTAAGCACTATGGGAAAAGAACTACCATAATATTATCTTTGTCAAGGTAGTGAAGGAAATTATAAAGTTTTAAGCGTTTGATTGCAAATGATTGAAACCGAATCATTTTGGAAATCTTATGATTTTATTGTATAAAGAAATATGTTTTCCTTTCTATTTCTATCAGTATTAAAAGAAACAGCCATCTTATTACATTGTAACTATAACATTTCATATTGGCAAAGTAAAAAGAAAATGTAATGATTTATTACTTACACATATTAATACTGGTTCTCTATTTAAACTCTTACATAGGGAGTGTGGCACACATGGTCATCGACCCTTTTTCATATGCAACAGGATGTGACGTACTATGATTTGGTGGTATTACACCTAAACAAGTCACAATAAGTGTCGATAACTCTTTCGGTACAGATCGGCTGGTAAATGGTCGCTACAGTCTTATATTTAATTATGTGCATTTTATCTCTACACTAGGTCAAATTTCAATAAAATTTTGTCAAAAAAAATTACAAAAAAAAAAAAAATTTCTAAATCATTTGCAATGAGTTTATGCTTAATTTTTATATTGAATGACAAATTTTACAAACAGAAAATACAAAAAACGATGTATGTTACAAATGATATATAATCTATAAAGAAATAACTTTGTAAAAAAATTAGAAAGCTAAATATCAAGATATTGATTTTTTTTTTCATTATTATTGTTCTGATATTTTATCCAGTATTGATATCGTACGTTGTTTTAAAACTCTGGAAATAACTTTTTTCACGGGATGATTATAACAAGTATTGATAATTTGGTTTTGCAAACGTTTCCTTTGTAATACCCGAATATTGTGTAATGTAGACTTGTATCTACCTGGCTGTAACTTGTCAGGCTTACTTGGTGTTTTACCATTCTCAGAGAAATAAATACACATGTGTACATACTTATGTATGTGCCTTTGTATATTTTAATGCAGATGTCATAATATGCATGGATTATAACAAAATTATTTTTTTGCATCAAAAAAAGTACTATTAAAACTATTTGCAAAAAAAAAAAACGACAAAGGCACATCTATTTGGAGTATGAACACAATAAATGATAAAGCCGCCATTTTAAAAAATCTCAACATGGTCGAAAAATGCATGGTTTTAAATCGATCAGGGACGTAATTTGCCAACGAATTAAACTGTTAAAAATAGGATGCAGCGCTAAACGTATGTTTCAGGTAGTACAATACAGCAGCAAATTTATACTTTTGTTTAAGGAATTGGTGAAATTGATGTATAAGACGAAGAATGTTTGTTAGTTTTACAATACATTCAACGGGCAGATGAGGAGAAATAGAGCTATATTTACAATTAATCAAGGACTTAATTTCATCTGAATTAAAACTAGCAGGTTCAAGATGTTAAGAAAGATATATGTTCAAAGACAAAGGAAAAAGCAGCAAAAGCTAGCAAACGGATCGGATCAACGGAAAAATTAAAGTTTATTGAAGGGCCAATGCAATTTTTATGAGACAAATTTAGATAGCTATAAAACCAGATTTAATCCACCATTTTCTACATCAGAAAATGCCTGTACCACGTAAGGAATATGACAGTTGTTATCCATTCGTTTGATGTGTTTGAGCTTTCGATTTTGCCATTTGATTATGGACTTTCCGTTTTGAATTTTCCTCGGAGTTCGGTATTTTTGTTATTTTACTTTTTACTAAAGATGGTGGAGTGCTACGTCGTCAAAGTCATTACTCAGTTGGGTATGGATTAACGTCATTGCAAAACATGATGTCATACGAATAAAATCTCTCAAGCTGAAGGATGGCCAGTTACTTGTATGCTGCAAATTGGAAAATCTATCTTTAAAATGGAGTTTTGATGTAAGCTTTTTCTTATTTTTTTAATCTATTGCATTATTCGAATGACGATTGATATGAACAAGTTAACATGGTGGCCCACTCTTTACTTACGTTACGTCAACTGTTGATTAGAGTAAATTGGAAATTTTACGGACGCCATCACGAGTTGGTTGACCGTTATGGAATAACCGTTTCACGGATTTTATCGGATATGTTCCTTATGTCGTAACTACAATACCCTTCCCTTTTCACGAATGTGACCTTCCGAATTAGACTATTTACCGGATTTGTAATAACATAAGCAACACGACGGGTGCCACATGTGGAGCAGGATCTGCTTACCCTTTCGGAGCACCTGAGATCACCCCCAGTTTTTGGTGGGGTTCGTGTTGCTTAGTCTTTGGTTTTCTATGTTGTGTCTTCTGTACTGTTGTTTGTCTGTTTGTCTTTTTATTTTTAGCCATGGCGTTGTCGGTTTGTTTTCGATCTATGAGTTTGACTGTCCCTCTGGTACCTTTCGTCCCCCTTTTGGAGCCAGCAAAAATAAATCGTAAATTAAAAATTGCAATGTTTGTCTGAATTATTAGGATTAAACACATTTTTTCTAGTGGTTATTTAATAAATAATTCATGCAAACCATAGACTTATTTGAATTATTTAGCTTTAGATTTAAATTTTCTTACAGGAAATAAAATAGAAAATGGCATGGACCAGTGTAAAAATATCAAACAAATTTATGACTTGCATGCATTTCTCAGTAGCAGTAGTATTAAGATATAAACGCCTCGGTAATCTTGTGGTGGCATGTGCGCTCGTACAAGTACAATATTTACCAACGATACCAGCTTGTTTATTTCAGTATATGAATAGGGTATAATAGATATATTTTATACATCAGTATATTCTAAATTTATTCTTATGATTAGTATGAAATAGAGAAGTTGAAAAGTTAACGTTAAAGAAGAAGTAAACTTTTTCTTTTTCTTGAATAGCGTCACCATCTTTAAGTCTGTGATCGATATTCACACATATAGGTACATTTGTATTCAGAATCATAAATCTTCCAACTGTAGTTGTTTTTTCGAACCATGCGGATAACGTTAGTTGATCCACTTGGTTGATCTGGTTGCCACCTGAAATACTCCATCGTAGATCCATCGTTATACGTCCATTTTCCTTGTTTTTTTTACCTTGTATACATATTCCATTAGGGTACACTCTTCCAATGTCAGCTGAAATAAATGTATGTCTGTAATAGTTATAGATTAAGGAAAGACATCCTTCAAGAGTTATTGTATAATCCATGCAGGACTTAATTCAGTTGATGCACATAAGACAATATGTACCTACCGAGAGTCCCCGTCAAAGACATTTTTCTCTCCCTTGCTTGAACACGGACGGCCGTCCGATTTGCGTGCATTGCTTCCGCGCTGATCAAAATATGTCTCCCCTGATTTGGTAAGAACTTCAAGAAAGTGAAAGTTATATTAACCAAAATTACATTACCACAGAAGCACCATGGTTACATAATCCGAGATCCGGTCTTCATGGACTTGAAGAAGAAACCGTTATTTGTTAAAATTTCTGTTTCATAATTGCTGTTGTGATCTCGACCTTTTACAAAGTTGCCTCAAAATGAATTTAAGTATCTCATACTAAAGCTCTTTATTCTTAATTTATTAAAGATATTGTCTCGAAGACGTCAGTTCTCCGAAATATTAATAATCAATAAAATTGTTCCCAAAGAATTGTACCAAAGTTAAGCGTTGATTAGACGAATGGTTCAAAAATGTTATTCGACAACATTTGACGCTGCTGAAACTTTAACTTTGACTTTTGACTCATTGACTCCCGTTCTGGCTTTGCGGTCATAAAACTTTCGAGCACGATTATCGTACTCAGACTCAGAAATCAACCAATCAAAATACTGGATTTGGTGTTTAAAGCACATTTTTTGTACTCCGAGTACTGAGTTAAGTTTTATGACCGGGGGCCAAGATCTTTTTTATTCATGGGTGAATAATCCAACAATTATTGAATCTCTGATAAACACCATGAATAATCCTTTTTACAAAAACAAGTCCTTGCATAGCCACTGTCACTGTGACCTTTGAACCACTGATTTAAAAATCAATAGAATCGAGATAATAGTCCATTAATTACTTCTTCTTGTAAATGTTCGCAGTTATTAATATCTTAATGATGGTATGCTTGTACTAATGATATTCCTAAAGACCTAGTAACATCTAGGAAAACTTGAATCAAGTATGTGGCACTGGCTGATACGTATTTAAGATAAAGTTGTTGTAGGGTAGCTGAGATGACTCCGATTTAAGCATTATGGGCAAAGAACTACCATAATATTATATTTGTCAAGGTAGTGAAGGAAATTATATAGTTTTAAGCGTTTGATTGCAAATGATTGAAACCGAATCATTTTGGAAATCTTATGATTTTATTGTATAAAGAAATATGTTTTCCTTTCTATTTCCATCAATATTAAAAGAAATAGTCATCTAATTGCATTGTAATTATAACATTTCATATTGGCAAAGTAAAAAGAAAATACAATGATTTATTACTTACACATATTGAGGTAGAAGGGGGGGGGGGGGTCTACATTAATAACCATAGAATTTTTCAATAATTTGTCAAAATGTAGTTTATATTATGCTTTTTTCAAAAATATAATAAAAAGTATGGGTCACCGGGTATTTTTTCACGCTACAGGTTGTGCGAAATTGCCAGATTTTGCATAGATTATGCATGGAAAACCCATTTCTGTGTGATAAAAAGAAAACTACACCATAGAATTTTAAGATAGAATATGAGAAGATAGCTCTTATAATATGCTTTAAGATAAGAAAATGAAAAAATGGGGTCACCGGATTCGTTTTCTTGCTATATTATAAAATGGGTAAATTCACAACACATTCTATTATAAAATTTACTTTATCTGAGTTATCTCTCCTTATGAGGCAAAGTTGGAAAAAATGAATCAAACAAAAACATTCTGTTTTTTGTAAAATACAGCTTTAAAATATGATAAAACACATAATTTTATATATATATATATGAAAAAGTCTTGCACATGAATTACATACTACTCTTGAAATTTGCACATTTCAACAAAGATATATATATAGACCAATTGCTATCTGCTATTTCAAACTCCAAGATGGAGGAAGATCCCCCAGCCACCTTAAGTAACTTTTCGGTATTGTAAATCCTTGGCTTTCAAATATTCGGCTCTGAGCGTTCCTGATGAAGGCAAATGCAGAATAGCGCTTAGGGCGCATTAAAATTTTTAACGTGTAGGTTTAATTTTTTTAGTTCGTTATTTCTTTATTACCTGTAACAAGCTTGATATAATTTTGTCTTTCATCAGAATCGATACGCATGAGCTCACTTCCTGGACACACGAAATCTTCATGAACAACGGATGCTTGAATTGGCGGTTCCAATTTATAACACAAGTCCAGTTCTCTGTAGTAGAAGAAGTTGACCAAACAGCGACCAGCACCTGGCAAAATGGTACAGAGTAAGTTAAATAACAATATTGTCTTGACTGTTAACGTGGGAAACGATTAAATTGTGTACCACTAACCAATCTGAGAGACCCGAGTTGTCCAGCCTGTTAACGTTGGAAGAGGTTAAATTGTGTACCACTGACCAATCCGAGAGACCCGACTTACAATTATATTTTCCGATCTGGGCATAGAATTGTGTGTAATGTCATATTACTTGGATATTTCAGAATTTCAGACAAAGCTGTTAATTTTGTATTCCTGTCCAGCGGTTGCAATGCGAACAAAGCTGTTAATTTTGCATTCCTGTCCAGCGGTTGCAATGCGAATTTGAAGTTGGTAATGAATTTATGCAGAGTATTAAAATACAGTGCACCAAGTAGATTTTTCTGCACTACGTAACTAAACAAACTATTATCAAGCATGTAGAAAAAAGAGAGGCGATAGATTCTAAAGGGACATTCAAAGTCGTAAATAAACTGACAACGCCATGGCTAAAAAAGGAAAAGACCAAAAACAAACAAGAGTACACAAAACTAAAGACTGAGCAACACGAACCCCACAAAAACATGGCGGTGATCTCAGGTGCTGCGGATAGGTAAGCTGATTTTGCTCTACATGTACCTATATATATCTTAATATTTATCTCTTTTCATGTGATTGTTTGATGAACCGCTGTACTTGTTATATTGAATATTTTTGAAGCAGCAAATAGTACAATGTATGAACTTCCATTAAGAATTTTATTATTAATTATCTTACCTGAGGCACACAGAAGTAACGTATCCGGAAATCCTAGCACAAAAACCCCAAAACATTACAGTATCAATTTTAAAATTCTATTTTCATACGTTGATATTTATAACGCGAAGTTGTCCTAAATATAAAAATGTATTCACTGCATAGCCTTTCAAATTTTCCATTGTTCTATGATTTGATCAATAGGATATAGATGTGTTGGATTTCCCATTCGTACATACAAAATAATCTCTTTCATTGTTACTCGTGAATATTTAAATGAATATGCAAGTAGATGTTAAGAATACTTCTATGACAGCAACATAAATACAAGACCACGAACAAGGCAAAGCAGAAACGATATATAACTAACTGTTCATGTTATACCTATTACCAGTACTTTCTTTAAGAAGTTTTATTCTGTATAAAATTTTCTGATATGAATTGATCAAAACAATAATTTTCATAAATTTCTTTCCTGACTGTTAAAATTAAATCTGTCTAAAATGAATCAAATCTTATTCCATCAGACCCATTGCGAGTCGTTGTAAACAAGTATGGGTAATGTTCACGTACTTTACGATCATGTAAAATACGATAAAATATCGCCCAGACAAATAGCTTTTGAAGTAAAAATATTGATGTGAAGAGCGAACGAATTTTCCCCGATATGTAAAGCGCATACGTTGAAAGCACGACCATTACAACCAAATAAGATATCCATGTTAACAGAAGTGGACCACAGTTCTACTTACAGACATGTACTAGTCAGATGGCAATGTCAATTGAGAAAGGGGAATGCATATATATATATATATATATATATATATATATAAATAAGTCTAAATTGAAAACAACGTTCAAACCTATGAAATGCGTTGGATAAAATCTTGTATTGTTTGCGGATGAACATGATGCGCCTGATATTGACCCTAACGAAGCAAAATAACAGATACACAAAGAATTTATTGTGTCAGGGATTTCGATACCATAAATTACTTAAAACTTTTACTAAATTCTTTCATAGATACAAAGATTTGATTAGTAAATTTGGCTGTACCTGTAGAAAACTTATTAAAATGGTATTTCACATCATAAAGTTTACGGTAATATTGTACTTAAAGCGAGGAAATCACTATGTGATCCGTGTAAGCTCATCGAACCTTTAAACAAACTTATAAGTAAGGGTTATCGTACCAATATTGTAATTAGATCTCTGAATATAGTTTACATTGGCACTAATATCGATTTTGTCATTAGCAAATTAAAACATAACTAAATTGTATCTTCTTTTGAGGCGGGATGTTTAGAGACACACACACGTTAATTTTTATCTCTGAAGATGCTTCTCACTATCCTACTACCTGTCGATACATTTATTTTTGGCATTGCACAAGTCATGTCTTCTCTGACTGTTCATGACGTTAAAATAGTAAATCCCTGGGATGTGTTTTAGTTGATTTTAGTCTCTGATGCATGATTTTTTGTTATTAATTGTTTTTGGCTTTTAACTAGCTGTCAGTAACTGCGAGTACTCTCAAATCGTACTTTCTTGTTAATTCGACCTGTTGATACTATTTGTAATACATTTTTGTTATTTTATATTAATATGGATCTTGTCTATATACCAGCTTTGGTTATTTGGAATATCTACTAATTTTCACTTCTTCATACTACATTTGTATGAACATCAAGATTATTCTCCTTAAATCTGTACACGGAAGTTTAAGGTAGCTCTAATTGTATAGTTTTATTGTTGATATTCACCCCTTATGTATCTAGTGTTAAATTAGGTATTTATATGACAGACCTTTCTTGGTATTCCTAATTATTGGAAGATTTTATATAGACAGAAGTAGTATACCTAAAACGACAAAGTTATTTTTCATTTACCTGTATATATTATGAAAACCGGTTTTTTCAAAAGTGATTATTTTCTAAGGGTTAAATATTTCGCGGTGGTGTCTTGTCATGGCTTTGTTTGGACTTGTTTGTTTGCTTTTTGTCTTGAATGTTTGTCCCTAATATTTTATAAACTATGTATTTACTTTCAGGTATCACAGATCGAATTTATTCGTTCATAGTGTGTTAATTTACGTTTTTGATTGAGTTAAGCCTTCCAATTGATATTTTATCGTGTGTTTTCTATGTTGTGATGTTATACTATTGTTTCAGAAAAGGAGAATGTTTGGTACCATTAAAACGTTTAATCCCGCTGCAAATGTTTGCACCTGTCCTAAGTCAGGAATCTGATGTACAGTAGTTGTCGTTTGTTTATGTAATTTATACGTGTTTCTCGTTTCTCGTTTTTTATATAGACTAGACCGTTGGTTTTCCCGTTTGAATGGTTTTACACTAGTAATTTTGGGGCCCTTTATAGCTTGTTGTTCGGTGTGAGCCAGGGCTCTGTGTTGAAGGCCGTACATTGACCTATAATGGTTTACTTTTATAAATTGTTATTTGGATGGAGAGTTGTCTCGTTGGCACTCACACCACATCTTCCTATATCTATATAAACAAGTCTAAATTGAAAACAACGTTCAAACCTATGAAATGCGTTGGATAAAATCTTGTATTGTTTGCGGATGAACATGATGCGCCTGATATTGACCCTAACGAAGCAAATAACAGATACACAAAGATTCACCTAATTTTTCAAAGATAAACAATTTAAGTAAGTAGCTTGTACCGATTTTGGTTCGGAGAACGAGTAGCTGTGTATTTCGGCGGAGGAAGTTAGAATTAAAAAATACATACATATACAAACTACTGATATGGTCCGGAACGATAATAATTAAACGAGTATATACTGATATGGTCGATATACGCGTATGATCGGACCATATTAGTATACGCATATTGTCCAAATACTCACATAAAACAGAACATATACATTGTAAACATAAATTAATTTATAAAGAAGATTGTTGGTCTGTAATTTTGTCATATATAATAAATTTAATAGCATTATAAATGAACTCATTCAAAGAAACAAGGGTTATAATTTTGTACATCAGATGTGCTTTTTTCTACAAACGACTCATCAGTGACGTTCAAACCAAAAACGTTTAAAAGGCCAAATAAAGTTGAAGAGCATTGAGGACCAAAAATTTGAGTAGAAAATCCTCAATACTTTGAACAAAATCAATGTTTTGTCAACAGTTTATTTTTATATGACCTTAACAATAATAATTCATATCAACACAGAAGTGCAGACTACTGGTCTGGTGGTACCATCGGGAAGGAAACCTCCATCAGCAGTGGCATCGACCCAGGGTTTATAAATAAACTTATCATTATGTCCCAGGATTAAATTTTTAACCAGAAAAAATACGACGTTACTAGTTCAAAATTTATAAAACTTACGTTCCTGTGAAAGGTAAAATTTCCACCCTTTCTCTGAGAATGACATCACAGTATAGGTGAACGGATCTGAGTGTAAAATACACATTCCTGTAAGATTGTTGTAGAAGAATGATAAACAACGCTTATTTGACAAACACTTCACACCGCATTCACGTACAAATTTAACAAGATAGTTTCCAATGGCGTTCTCTACTTCGTACAAGTTGTCATATTCAGGTTTATGGTGCGCTGATATCAATCTAATTCTTGATTCACTTAGGACAGCAATGAACATAGTTTGCATATATAGAAATATGATAGATATGATCATTTTTGTCATGTCGAATGACATTCCAAGATGATTGACTTCAATAGCTTGTTCTTACAAAAATATATCAGTAAGTGGTTTCTATGCGCTGACATTATATGATGCGCATTATGTCATGTATGTGTTGATTGGTCTGTTTCCTCTTTTGAAATATTATGTTTTAATTTTTTCATTACTGAATATATTTTATTGGTTAACTGCTGAAGTGTTTGGGTTTTTTAAATTGTAGTCAGATATGGTTATATTAGTATAATTATAATTAATTAATGAGCATTGAGAATTACATAACTAATCGATTGGTTGCATCTTTAAAGGATGCTTTTATTATGTTTAAAGAATCCTTACTTGGATACCAAATTATATACAACTTATTTATTTCTATTTGCTAGGAGCAATGGGACAAACATCTATGAAATGCAAACAAACAGAACAATTTAAATGATAAACAAGTAAAAAAGTTTTAAATTGTTCGACCTGAGTGTCAAAACGGACAAAACGCTATCAATCTTTAAGTTACTACAAAATACACATACAAACAAAACAGTTTGAAGCAATAGTATATTGTAATATATTATATACTTTATATTATTTTACGTATATACAGATTATCATGAAATTGTAGAGCATTTTGCAAAATGTTGGCTTTGTAAATGTATTCAAAATATTACATTCATTGACATTTGAAATATCATTGAAACACGTCCATAGCTATAAATCCGAGAAATATATTCAATAAAAAGGAGCCATTGAAGAAACGCCATTATAATCTGACCACAAAAAAACTATTTCGCAAAAAGATTACTAAATCTCACAAAACATGTTAAACCCCGCTGCATTTTTGCGCCTGTCCCAAGTCAGGAGCCTCTGGTCTTTGTTAATCTTGTATGTTTTTGAATTTTAGATCATTTATATGTTTTGGAGTTTAGTGTGACGTCCATTTTCACTGAACTAGTACACATTTTTGTTGAGGGGCCAGCTGAAGCCCGCCTCCGGGTGCGGGATTTTCTCGCTGTGTTGAAGACCCATTGGTGGCCTTCGGCTGTTTTTCTGCTTCGATCGAGTTGTTGTCTCTTTGACACATTTCTCATTTCTATACTCGATTTTACTTATTAACTAAATTACTTAAATTGGAAAATCAAAGAAGCATTCAGGGATGGGAACGTCTCAAAAGATGTAAACACACTTACTACTCCAAGCATATATGATTGCTCATCCAATAAATAATCACGAGGCTAGTCATTAATGCTGATTTATCAAAGGTGAACAAATCATGGTATCTTTCAATATGAAGCAGAAGGCTAAAAGAATATACAATTGTTCTATAAAGTGTAACAAATTCAATATTAACTACATGAAACATCTATACTAGATCATAAAATAATGATATATAATCTATTCTATCACCATATATAGATATACATATTGATACCAAAACCCCCTTCTTGATAAATATACTTTTTTACATTACAAAATTATTCAGCACTATAACATAATCGGAGCACTTAAATGTTAAAGAGCATCAAAAACAGAAAATTCCGAAAAAAGTGTGCAAAATACAGCTAAGGCAATCGTAACCTGAGGTAGAAAGATCCCGAAGTTGTTAAAAGTTATTCAAGTTATCAGGCTTATAATTTGAAACGACAGACGCGCGTTCCGTCTACATAAACTCATCATAGGCAATCAAATCAAAACAGTTGGCATTTTAAATATTTTACTTTTCAATAATAACACAATTTCATGAAATAATACAAGTTATTATACCTCAGCTTTCATTTTATATATAAAATAAGTACACAATATTTTCACTATTTTTCAAATGCAAGCGTTGAATTATTTCACCGGTCAATAGTTTCCAACTATTGGACCTCGATGAAACTATTTGACCACATGCGTCATTATATTTCGCGGAATTTCAAAAGCAGCTACGGGATTGGAGGATGTTGAGAATACCACGGGAGTTGCGACGTCGCGTTTTACCTATTGTATCTAGGATTGACGTCAGTGCAGGATGTAGCCTTAGCATTCAGAATATACATATGAAGTAAACGTTCAACAGTATCGTTGTGTTTCTGTTTTTTAAATTGCGATAGTTGATTTAGCCCAGACATTTATTGTCTGATGTCTCTTTCGGTATAATAAAACACTTACTGACTGGATATTCGTGGAAAAGTAAGTTTACTCCAACAAAACGAGAGGCTCTAACGAGCCCTTCTCGATCACGTATAAAAATCAATTATAGTTTTCAAGATAATAGGCAGAAATAACAAAAATGGTTTAAATCGACCTTTAAGGGCTATAATTATTAGAAGAAATCGTCTAACAGTTTGACGTAAATAAATAATATGTAGTGCTCAACATTATGTATGAACAGTTCTGTCATATCAGATTTTGTCTCTTGGTCAAAATACTAGACAAAACTTAAATTACCCCTATATTCTATTCTTAAGCCATGCCAACCATCTTGGTTGCCAGGCGGGATCGTCGGACATTTATTGTTAAAGAAGATAACATAATGATGATTGAGACCAAGTTAGTTAAAATTGTACCAGTAGTTTAAGAAGAGAAGATTTTTGTAATAGTTAAAGGACGATGGACAGAGACGGACGAAAGACACTGTTGGACGGCGACGGACGATGACGAAGGAAGATGGACGATGACTTACGATAGACGATGACGGACAACAAACGTCAAATGATGAGAAAAGCTCTAGATCTGGACCAGGTGAGCTTAAAACGAGAAACAGAGACAACACCAAAACTATATAAAGAAAACTAATGACTGAGCAATAGAGATAGATAGCTTAAATTAAAA
Organism: Mytilus coruscus; assembly: GCA_017311375.1. NCBI lineage: Eukaryota > Metazoa > Mollusca > Bivalvia > Mytilida > Mytilidae > Mytilus > Mytilus coruscus. The sequence goes on along the minus strand of CM029606.1, from coordinate 37,528,449 downwards.
TGCTAGGTCTATTAATTATAATTGTTTATTTAGGTGCAGTTTAATTGGAAATAATAATTTCTCTGAAGTATTCCACAACAAAAAACTATTTTTAAACATTAATAGTTTTCTTTGAAAAAACAATAATTTAGTTTTGATCCAAAATTGTGTATTACAAATGACCATATTTGAACGCATTGGTCTATTTGATGTCCAGCAGTTTGTCCCTTTCGAGTGCTTATGTACTGACACAAAAATATTCGATATTGTTCTTGTTTGAACATTTTGATATAATTTGGCGGTTATCTGGCGGTCGCATCGTCGAATCAGTATCAAGATAAATCTCAATGTTCAATTAATGATTGGCAGGCGAGAATCCGAAAGTAACATGCAACTAAAAACACTCTGGTTTTCTGAAAACAATAAATGAAAATATCGCGAAGCACATCTACCATAAATTAAAATGCAAAACCATGCCTACATATACATGGTTTAACAAATATATATACTAGTTCAGTGATAATGGACGTCAAACTTGTGCCAAATTATATTTGAAACTAAAAGTAAAAATAATAAAGACTAACAAGGCCAGAGGCTCCTGACTTGGGACATTGCAAAATGTCACCTTAAACATGTTTATGAGATCTCAACCTCCCAATACCTCTAAACCATTTAACAAAGAACGTCTCGTCATTTTCTAAAAAAAAGATCATCAGAAGATACCAAAATCTTATTGATAAATATTCCGTATCAACTTCACAAATAATACATGATGTTCTGGATGTATATATTCTTGGTACTAACGATGTTTATCTTTTTAATTACATGTTATTTTTTTTTTTTATTTGTCTTTATGTATTTCTAACCTTTACTGTTTAGTCCATTTTTGATGCCGTGAAAGTACTTTTAATCGTGGGTACCCATTTTCGTGGTTTGATCAAAAACTATATTTTCTTGGGTTCTTAAATTCGTTGAATTTAGTTTTCTAAAGAAAAAAATAGAGTGAAGAAATTGAAGCCACCGGAAATGATGTTCTTAAAAATAATTAACTGTTGTTTTATATTGATTTGTGGGAATTGCAAAATAAGGTGTTTTTTTGTCTTTTATAAATGACAACATTCATTTAATATTTAATAAAATAATTGCTTTCGGATATAAGCTATGCTTACAAATTGTCTCGGTTGAAGGATATTGCAAAGTAAACATTTTAAATGTTGCATACTAATTAACCTGAGATCAACAGATAAACGATCATCAAAGGTGTTAATTGGGCCATAAACATGTCACTTACAAAAAAACCGGTAACATATTAAAAGTCCTACAAATATATTTTGAATTGTAGAATTTAATTCTTTTGAAATTAAAAAAGCAAGCCAATATGATTTTTTTTTTCGTATGAGAATAATGAGGCGATCAAATTGCTTCAATATATCATCCGGCATTTCATCACCGGAAATCTGACTCTCGTCGATCCAAACTATAATGTTTGTTAGAATTTAATGGGTCAAAGTCGGACAATTCAGGTTTCTTTAAGGATTAAATGGGTAAAATCCTCTCTGAAGTTTTAAATAAAAGTCATAGTGTTTTTGCTTATATTCGATGTAGTTTCTAGATTAAATCAACAATGCCCGTATCCATGTAGTCAAATCTACATGGGCATCTTTCCATCTATGTCTTGATTTAGACAACATTTGTTATATTTCATTGGACACTTAAATTCGTGGATAAGGCAATCCACGAAAACAACGAAATTTGGAACCCCACGAATACAAGTACTTTCACAGTAATATACTTTTGACATGGCTTGGTATTTTTACATCCCGCCATTGTGTTTTTGTGCTATAGTCATTATTATATTCTTATAATAATTTCTGCGTATACTTTGTCTAAAGAGTGTCTATATAACATTTTTGATTTTCTTTGATGAAATAGTTACTTGTTTTTATAATGATAAAGATTATAACACAATGTTGACTGTTGTACCCAAATTTCTGATATTTTAACCTACACAATGTATTATGCCTGTTTGTTTTGCTTGCACAATGTTTTCAATATAATGGATATCTATGCGACAGTCATACAAGTGAGAGGTTTAGCTAGCTATAAAACCATATGTAATCCATCATTTTCTACATAAGGAAATGTTTGTACCAAGTCAGGAATTTGACAGTTGTTTTCTACTCGTTTGATGTGTTTTAACTGTCAATTTTGTCATGTGATAAATGACTTCCTGTTTTGAATTTTCCTTGGAGTTCGGTATTTTGTTATTTAACTTTTTATAAAATCTAACTACAATTAGAATTATTACAAATTGCTAGAGATTTTTATATCAAATTAAATCAAAATAACACTTTATCAATTTAGTGAGTCCGAAGCGATTGCCTAGATTTATTTTTATTGGGAAACTTTAAACCAAAACATTTTCAAGCCAAGGATGCATAAGAACTTGAATATGTGATGACTTATAAAAAGGACATAATAATAATAGTAAATTCCGTCTAAGGTTTACTTTGCCTGAAGGAGTCGGAACTCAATCTCCTTGGAATTTCTAAATTTATCAACGAGAATTCACTAGGATTGTCACTTTTCCTATCGAAGGTCGGTGGTTTTCTCCGGGCACCACTCCGGCTTCCCCACCAATAAAAACAGGCCGCAACGAAATAGCCCAAAAGCGGTGCTTAAAAGTGGCGTTAAAAACACAAAAACATCAAAACATCTTCTCTTTACTTGACATGAATACCAAACGCCTTTTATTTCAATTATCGCCTGTTATTAACGGTGAAAACTCCATCATCAATAATTTTACAACCGAGCAGCGAATCGTCATTGATGTGAACTACTTATAATGGAAAGTAGTGCGAAGTGGACCCAGAGTCAATTCTATATATTTGATTCCAGTTATTCTGTTTTCCCTTTTCTGTTACTAGCAATCCCCGTAATCGTGCTCTTACAACGAAATGTTTTTGTTTAATTGCAAGGTTCCTTAAAAACCTTTCACTGAGCACAGTGACCTTAGCACCTGTGTCGATAACTGCTTTTAAATCAAAGTCATCGATTTTAACAAGAAGGTTGAATAGCTGCAGATTCAAATCAGTCAATGCATCAATCATTTTTTCACAAACACTCACAATAGAAGATTCGAAGTCTTCAAATTGTTATCTTCTATATCATGCTTGTTAAAATAACTAGGTTTCACATTTAGTATCTTGTCTTCGTTGATTTAGTGCATCAATCTTGGACAAAACAGGGTTTTTTTTTAAATGTTTACTGTTGCTACTCTGTTTTTATTCTTTGTTAAACGCGTCATTTTTTACAACTCTATAGAGCAAATTTTTGTAGGCTTTGTTTATGTTGTTGTTCTGGTAATTGTTCTTATTTTTGCTGGTACACCACTTTCCATGATTAGGGGTGAACGATCATATCACATCTTCTCATTTTTATATCAATGTAATGAAACACAGATATATCAGTACAGTCATCATGATAGTGGAGTCCACGTTGTCAAATTAGGAAATTGTTGCATTTGGACCGATTGTATCGGCACAATCTTTCGACCATCCTTCGTTTTCATCAATTAAATAGTTTACCATTTACCTTTCAACAAACCCCGTAATGAATTACCCTTTGTTTTAGAAATATAATGAAATCGTCAAAGTTGATCTGAATGATATGACAAACTTATATAATTGGCAAAATCAATAGCATATTGAACTTTCTTTAAAACCTATCATAAAAGATAATTTCTAAATTCCTTGCGCGATTTTTATGACAATTTGTTATTCACTTATCTCATGGCAGCTTCAGTGTGAACTCAGATTATTTTTACGACAGAGAACTGGATTCTCGTATTCTTTACAACTACTGCACACATCAGAATGTATAAATGCTAAAATTAAGTGCAGACAGCAAGAAGACCAGACATTTTTAAAGTTTTAAAGTGGTCGTATCTAGTTCTCGCTGCCTGACATATAGATACATACCTCTCAAAATCCGACTTTTTACGTTAATTGATCGGTATGACGAAAGCTAACTGTAAGCGTAGCTTACCGATAGTAACGACAAATGAGATATGAGCTGGTTTTGCTTGACGAAATTTAACATCATAAGGTTTGAAATTGTAATGAAATACTGACTTTCAATATTGGATGCAACACGTCCTCTGATTGGCTGAAAGTTTTTGTCTATCAGCTCAAAGACATACCTTTGTCATGTCAACGGTTTTTCATGTTTCATTCCTTTAAAACGGAATTTAGAATTAAATTATAAGGAATGACTGTCTATTCGAAATAACCTCAAAAATATGGTGCACACTTTTAAATAATCAGATTCGCGGGTTATTTATTTTGCACCACATTTGGTATGCTATTTCTTCATAGACAGAACACATATTACAGTCATTCCTTAAATGTCTTATCTATTTTGCTTTGTTCTTGTAAATACAATCTGTCTAAACTAAATATGCATCAATAACTGCAATCAAAAATAGAAAGTTAATTTGTTAAAACTACGCCTACAGAAACGTTTAAGTTTTTTTGTTGTTGACATATTCTCACAAATGACAACACATCAAAGGTGTTAAGTGACATAAGAACTTTTAGGGTTTCGTGACTAAATCAAAGCTAATCTTGCGATTATCTTCCTATTTTATTCTTCTCAAAGATACATAAAGCCAATTAAATGCTTCCTTAGATAAAAGTTTTTGTGTGATTTCTAATTAAGAAACTGTGTCTACAATACATCCCCTTTTATCATTCACGGTCACGTCCTTTTCTCAGACGAATTTATAATTTTAATGTATCATTGGCTTAGTAAGATAAGGAAATGGAGTTTTAATCATTTTAACACATTTTGATTTATATATAACTTAGTGGATTTGGACTCGAATGGAATGTTTATAAGTTAAGCCAAAAATCAACTGGAATATTCATCAGATAATCTTGAAGCCATCTGGTATTTTTATTTATAGTTTTACTTGAAAACAACTGACATTTTTTTAAGTTAAACTTGAAACCAACTGGAAAGTTCTCCAGTTAAATTTTGAACCAACTGGACTGTTCATTAGTTAAACTAACACCAAACTGGAATATTTATCAGTTACACTTTAAACCATACTGGAATGTTTATCAGTTAAACTTTGAACCAACTGGAATGTTTATCAGTTAAACTTTAAACCAAACTGGAATGTCCATGAGTTAAACTTTGATTCAACTGGCATGTATATTAGTTAAACTTCGAACCAACTAGACTGTTTATCAGTGAAACATCAAACAAAACTTGAATGTTTATCAGTTTAACATTAAACAAACTGGAATGTCCATTAGTTAAAATTTGAACCACCTGGACTGTTTGCCAGTTAAAAACGTTGAACTATTTGGAATGTTCATCAGTTAAACGTTTCAGTTTAACTTTAAACCAGCTGGAATGTTTATTAGTTAAACTTTAAACCATCTGAACTGTTCATCAGTTAAACTTTTAACAAATTGAAATGTTTATCAGTTAAACTTCGAACCAACTGGAATATCTATTAGACGTTAAACCGTTAAACCAACTGAAAAGTTTTCTATTTAAAATTTTGAACCAACTGGAATGTCCATCAGATAAACTTTAAACCACCTGGATTGTTCTTCAGTTAAATTTTGAACAACTGGAATGTTTATCAGTTTAACGTTGAACCAACTGGAATGTTCATTAGTTAAACTTGAGACAAACTGGAATGCTTATTTCTTTCACCTTGAATTTATTGAAATGTTCATAAGTTAAATTTGGAATCATGCAACTAGAATGTTCGATGGTTACTTTAAATCCATGCTCTTTAGATGAATTTTGAATTTTCACAACTTTGCGTTGTCAGAATTGCGAATAGTGTTCGATACAATTACAACTCTTTGTAAGCAATTTGAAATTAATCGCTTGCAAATGTAAACATTTTGGCTATTTATTAAAATGTAGATTAGACATTGAATTGATTAGAGTCATAGCAATTAATAGGAACGACATATAGTTCATGTATAAGAAGAAAAACAATGAACGGATCTAATTTGTCGGAAGAAATTCATGGAACAATTTATTTGAATCATATAAACATTGGAGTCCGAAGCCTCGCAGTGATACTGAATGCACTTGCCTTTATCATGTTTATCATAACAAAGGAACTCATATCAAACCTGTTCTACAAGCTTCTGTTTTCTATTTATTAATTTCATGTTTTTGGTGCATTAAGCACATTAGGATGTGAAATGATGATGATACAAGATAAAGACGAGAGGTATATTTGTCTATTTTTAGACGAAAATCGAACAATTTGCAGGATTTCAGCAGTTGTATCAATTGACCGGTACTAGTCTTCACTTCCTCTTCTTATATCTGTAATTTTAAAAAGACGACAAATTCTTGGGATTTTTTCTCTTGTAAGTTTTTTTATTACTCTGATATATACGTGTGTTTTGGCCATTTCAAATGTTTTTGAGGTCAGACAATGCCGATTGGATCCATTAAAGAGCAACAAGTTTTTTGTTCTTGGAACTTCAGACTTGTGGATAATTGTCTGTATTTTCGCTATCGAAACTCCAATGAGTATATTGACATTCATAAATATTCGAAAGACTTGTCAAACTGTTGGAGTACAAATATTATTCAATACAAATGACAATCATACCAGAATAACACACCATCACTACTTACCCCAAACTGTACAGATGAACATAAAATTGAAAATCCAAGCTCTCAAAGTTCTCCTTGGTTTAGTTGTAATCCATTTATTAATTTTCGTACCTCAGCTTATATTGGTTGCTGAATTACTCAAATAAGGGAAAATTGACTTCAGTTATTGTTGTTGATTTATTTGGCTTTCTTTTTATGCTAAATTATTTGACAGATGCAATAATCGGTTTTGGAACAATACCGGTACTTCAACAGAAATTAAACGATGGGTGTCGACGTTAAACTCATGATCTAAATATATGAGTGTGTAATTACAATAGTTGATACCTTTTAAAGAGAGATATATATGTAATGATAAATTAATATTTAAACCAAGAAAGGACTAATAAATATTGTAGATATTCAAGTAATTAATGAAAATGTCTTCATCATATACATAGTGGAGTTGGAAGCCTTGTTGTGATAATAAATGCATGTTTTGTTCCTTATATTCATCATAACGAAGGACCTCAGATCTTCTATGTATCTCCTTCGTCTTTTTGTTCATTTAGCATATTTATATGTGCTGTTGCAGACACATGGTTTACACATTTGTCTTCTATATTACAGCTAAATCGAACAATTTGATGCATTCCATTCAACAATCTAAACAATGGTCAGGATTGTATAAATATAATGTATCGAAAGTATGATTACAGAATGAAGCTATAGTTGAAATAGTGTTAACAGAACTAGAATAATTATTGAACAACTTGGAAAGTGATTGACAGTGAAACAATTTAACCAAAAGGTACTAAAAAAATATATATGTCATAGAAATCAAGACACTTTTTGTAAATACGATTTTTAAAGTCAAAAACATTTTACCAGATTTGACAACGATACTACCCAGCAGGCACACAACATTGATTTAACATTGAATCAATGTTTATTTTCTATGTTGAATCAATGTTGAATTATTATTAGATTTTGCAAATTTGTATCAACGTTGAAATCCTTCGTTGAATCAACGTTGATATTCAACTTTGAATCAATATTGACTAATGGTTGCTTCAACATTGTTTCAACCAATAACTTACCTTGAATTCAGATTGAATTCAGGGTGAATACCATATTCAACATGGAATCAATTGGTTAGTGGTAGTGTTCAACTGTGTTTCCACCTAAAACTTAAGTTTCATTCATCCTGTATTTTCTGTGTGTTGCATTCCATAATTTTATATTGTAGCAATATTCAAGCTAGTGTCTTCTCAAGGCCCTCGACATGCTAAATGTCATAGCAACATTCTGCCGCAAGAAACTTTATCCAATAACTGCTCCATCAGACCAAAGTATAAAAATTAATCTCAGAAAAAATTGATGGACTTTAGTTTAAATAATATCATTGCCTGGTCATATTTGACATGGTGTAGGCTTTTGCTCATTGTTGAGAGACTGTATAGTGACCCAAAGATATATAAATAATGTTCTTTGGTTGATGATTGTCTTGTTAACAATAGGTAACAATAAAACTTTGAATATATGCCATTGACTGTCAATTACTCGTAGAAGAATTTTCAACAATAAAACTGAGAGACCACATTCTTGTGATAAGAGCATGGCTTGACCATGATGATGTCAACAACCAATCAACTGAATAACAAATATGTGTGTTTAGGGCTTTCCTACGAACCATAATTTAACCCCAAGATTTTTAACATTAAACGATATGCATATAAAACACAAATTATCATCCCAAAGAAACATTGAAAACAATCAGCAAAAAAAATGAAAAATATTTACAATATTGAACTATCCTAATTTTTGAAAGCACACAACCCTTATTACACATTTTTTTTGCCCAATGTCTATTCTAAATATCTAAGTGATCAAAATATAAAACAAAGTTTGCTGTTCCTACTCCATGTATTCTAATGTCCAACCACTGATTATAGAGAAATATTCAATACGATAAAATTAAAATAAATTTATTTATTAATAGTGAAAACTTCAACTTCTTTCTTCTCCCACCCTGTCTTTTTGGAGCCCATTTTAGAAAGGTTGTTGTTTGGTCAGACACTTGTTATTCCGTGATTCCATAGGTCTTCATGATGACATCTATAAAATCAAAAGTTATAACATTGTCAACTTTAATACTGTTCAACACGTTTAACTATTAATAACTTCATAATGATGATATTTAAAGAATAAATCAAAAGCATAAGAACTCGTGAAAACTAAACGAAATTTAAACTTCCATCAAAATCTCAACTACATTTCTTTTATATAGACCAGAAGGTATAATCTGCAAGAAAATCCTAAATACTACATTTTAACTTGAACAAATTGAAGGTTTATCCACTTATGTCTTTTTCTGTAGTACTTGTGCTGATGCATGGATATCTATCTGATTATACAAGGGTTCTAAAGGGGGGTTCTTAACACGAAAACACATGAAATAAAAATCCCCAAAACGCTACACAGTAATTTAAAAATTGGGATAAACGAAGCACGAGAAATAAAATCGTAAATATTAAGGAAAAAGTACTAGGAGTTATTACTCAGTCGTTCTTGGAGATCACACAGTCATGAAAATGGACACGAAGACCCTGCGGTCACCTTTTCGCGTCCGCTATTTGCATCCGTTTTGAAAAAAAATATTCCTAAATTGATAGCAATTAATATCCTGGGAACACATAATTTAAAAATCCAGACTGACTTAGAATTTAGTCCCGGTTTACTTTTCTTATCAAATGTGGGGCATGAGAAATTAAGAGTACCAACACGAAACAAGGAAAATAAATAAGGGAAACACAAATAACGCATCTCGAACCAAAGACAAGAAAACGAGAAATAAAAGGCCAAAACGTTGCACACAAATAACTCTTTACCACCCTCATATATGATATACCCTTCATCCTTGATTACCTTGTCAAAACACTACTTCAATTTTGACAGTAAAATATTAAAGGTCCAACTTGGTGAGCCATATAGCGTCTGACCTTTCCACCCCAATTTTGTAAACAACTCAAGCCCCCTTTTATGAGATTTCGTGTAACTGAATTGAACAGGTAAATAAAGATAAAATTTCTTTTACTTTTGATTCAATCATATGCTGAATTCAATTAGTCAACGATAAAAATTCAAGAGACGTTGGAAGGTAAATCGAGAATGGTAACAAGCTAAACATCCCCTTTTCCTCGTGTAAAATTTCAACTTTTCAGTACAGTTTTCATAACAACATGATATGCTCACATTTCTCAAAAACGATACTGTATTTACTGTAATCACAACAATTTATATATACTTACGATAAAATATAAAAGCTGTATACAGGAAAGATATTGATAAAACTCTGTAGAATCACCTTGTTGTCTCGAGAGCGGATATTCAAACTTTGGCAACAAAACAACTGCGCATGCGCTTATTTGAATTTGCCTTAAAATAGAAATGTTCAAAATGCCGCGAAAATTTAAATCACTATTCCAATAGATCTATCGGTTGTTTATATTACAAGTTATCAACCATTGTTTATGTACTGATGTATACGTCTTTCTCTTTAGATTGTTAAAAGAATAGAAAAAAGGAATGAAAACAAGATATTTGACATCAGCAGCCACGGAAAAAGGGGCATATTTTTAGGAGAAGGTGTTATTCACAAATATTTATACTTTACTGTATGATTCTGTATGCAAGCTGTTCTATTAATTCATTATGCTTTGGGGTGGGGTGAAATTTGGGAATTTCTATTATTTGGGGTGCAAAGTTCATGATTAATCTATGCTGATATACACTGCGATTGTTTTATATATAATTCTATAATCACCACGACAATTAGTGATAAACCTACTGATTATTCTATTTTATTATGTGAATATCGTGCTCAATTTAAAAGAATTGTGATGTGCCCAATACTTCTTTTTGACAATTCTGGTATCCACAACTACTGGGTTTTATATATTGTTTAGCATACGTTGATTCAATGTTGGTGTTTCAACACAATGTTAATTCAACGTTGAAACAATGTTCTAATTTCAACGTTGAATTGTCAACGTTGAATCGATGTTGAATATTTGTTGATCAATGTATAACCTAAAATCAACAAAGATTCAACGTTTATTCAACAAAGTGTGCCTGCAGGGTACTGTAACAATAGACCTTATGAAGTGGGATTCGGTGATCGATTGTTCTAAATAGTCTTCTTTATCACAAGCATATCAACACTGGGGTTGTGAGTCCGAACCCCATACGTGGCAGGTGCACTGGACACGAAACTTAATTGACTAGGATTGTAATTTTTCCTTCGGTGGTTCTGTTCTGGCTTTCCGGCTTCCTCCACCAATAAAAACTGACTAACATGATATAATAAATAGGGCTGAAAATCTCGTTCAACAGTTAAAAGGGGGTCAATAGGTTTAGACATTTATTTCTTACACAGTATGAGGGTCTGTATGGGAATAGAGAATAATTGGTCAATACTACAGAAAACGGGCAAAAAGATAAAGAATAGAGAAAAAATAGATCAAAATAGGCAACAAACAATAAAGAATAAAGAATAATGGGGTTCATAAAATAAAAAGAGTAGAGAAAAATGGGCAAGATTTATAAGAATCGAGAAAAACGGCTTAAAAAATTAAAGAATACAGAATGGGCGAAATGTATAAAGAATAGAGAAAATGGCTTACATGTATAATATTAAAGAATACAGAATTGAAAGACCCCTCACTAAGACCCTCAAGTATATCAAGTATTTGACGCATTGGATGTTGCTATTTTTCCATCAAATTTATTCACAACTTTTATAGACTCGGGACGATTAAGGCATGACATATTGTATAGAGTAAGACACCTGTCTATCATTGAAGACTGTATGTAGCCCTCTAGATGTCCTTTAATTATTTTTGACGTTGGTTTGCAGTCTCATTGCTGTACCTCCCACATCTCGTTTTATCCATACGTGGTTATTTATATGTGTGGGTGTGTGAGCGAGTGTAGTACATAAGTCGTTTAGTTGCTTATCATTGGCGTATAACACCTCTATTTCCATTTATATATCTGTAAACAGTTAAGGGCATATTAAATTAAATGCCAATCACAGTAGACCAAACAAGGATAAAATAAATAAAATCGTATTGTGTTTGAAAGGAATCAGCTGTTTAACAACATTTATGTAAGCAGGTATTGTTTTAAATATGTTTGTGATCCTTTATTGACGTCATTTAACACTGGTTTTATTTGTCACATGATACTTATCGCACAAGTTCTTTTTTTATCAAATTTTGAATAACAGATAATGTTCTAATGTAATGTACATTTCCTATTGAAGTTCAAACTTGTTCTGTGGTTACAATAATATATTGACATAAAATGAAGACCATATGTTGCATCTAAATGTATTATGGTGTTCTGTGTCGTTGGGTTGCTGTTCCATTTGCCGATATACCCAACATCTCTTAGGTTATTGATAAGATGATACCAGTATTGTATATGTCTGATTGCAAGGTGATGTGTAAGCTAGCATTATTATATCGTTTTTGATATAATAAAAATATTTCCAAAGGCTCGTTTATTATTATATTGTAATTAGATAACTCGAGTTCATAACCAATTCTCGCTCATAAAACCTATAATTCCTGGGATCCCGGTGTCATATGATATTGTGAACCGCCTGAAAATTGAACCCGGTATCAAAATACTACATAGAAAATTGACCTCGTAGTAAAAATACCATAGCGATAATTTGACCTCATATGAGATTTTGAACCCCCTGAATTTACTTCAAATGATCGATAACCCCAGATTTTCAAATTGCCGTAGCTATTCAAACAACTTAATATCGCAATAGTGCTTTAATAGGTAGTTAGTATGAATAAAACATGTTAGAAAAGATATGTTTTAATATTTTTCTTAGCTCTAGCCATAGTATTTTGAAGTTCCGACCTTGGAAAATTACCCCCTTTTTCCCATTACATCCGATTTTAGAATTTAAAAATTTATAATATCGGTTTAAAACTACTTTAATCATTATAGTATGTTCAAATTAGTATCTTGAATGAATAAAAGGGTCAATTTTCTATGAGGGTTCATTTTTTCATTGGGTTCAAAATATCATATTACACCAGTCCGGGGATAATAACTTACTTTTTATCTTATACAGTAACATTTCGAGTTCTGAAACAAATAAAACGTTATAATTAAAAAAGCGTATATTATCCCACCTGATCGATGTAGCGGACACAGCTACGGAAATTGATCTGATCTGTAGTGACTTAAATTTGATTTTACCGATGAAGGGCCCAAATTACGTTCATCGTGAACTGATCGGAGTAGCAGAAGCAGATATCTACCTGATCTGATCGGAGTAGCAAAAACAGATCTACGTTAATTTAACCTAATCAGTATAGCAGACGTTGAGTTCTACACGACCTGACCTGAACAGAAGCAGAGATCTATATGACCTAATCGGTGTAGCAGACGCAGAGCTCTACACACCTTTGTCAGTTTAGCAGACGTAGATTTCTACGTTAATTTGACCTGATCGGTGAAGCAGACGAAGAGCTCTTAGACTACACGACCTGGTTGGCTTAGCAAACGTAGAGTTCTGCGTAAATTTGAAATAATCGGTGTAGTCGAAGCAGAGCTCTACTTGATCTGATCGATGTAGCAGACACAGAGCTCTACGTAAATTTGACCCCATCAGTAAAGCAGACGCAGAGCTCTACGAAACCTGATCGGTTTAGCAGAATTAGATCTATGTAAATTTGAACCTATCAGTACAGCAGACGCAGAGTTCTACGTGACCTGATCGTTGTAGCAGACGCAGGGCACTACACGACCAGGTCGGTGTAGCAGGCGCAGAGCTCTACGTTATCTGATCTGTGTAACAGACAAAGAGCTCTACGCTGATTTGACCCTTTCAGTATAGGAGACGCAGTCTACATGACTTAATCGGTGTACCAAACGTAGAGCTTTACGTAAATTTGACATGATCAGTGTACCATACTAAGTCTAAGTGGTCTATTAAAACCTGACCCTATCAATATAGAAGACAAAGAGCTCTACGTAAATTAACCTGGTCGGTAAAACGATCATAGCTACGATAAATCGGTGTGTTTACGGTAAAATTAAATCTTTACGAATAGCGAATCTGTTTTTATAATTTACAATACAGTTTCCTAATAGAAATACATTTGAAAGTTAAAATGTTAGCATGGTGGTATTATCTACGTACTCCTATATATAATAACTAGAATACTATAAGTATCTTAAACTAGAGGCTCTCAAGAGCCTGTGTCGCGAACCTGTATCTACTGAGTTTTTAGAAATCATGTTAAATAAGGTTAAAATCCTAATAAATAGTAGTAGATACCCTAATAAAGATTGAGGCCAAGTTTGGTTTAATTTGGCCTAGCACTAAAATTAAAATGAGGTCATCCTATTTTAGTCTTACAATAGTTACTGAAGACCCCTTATTATTATCTAAATTAGTTTTCAAGTTGAGACCATTTGAAATTGTTTTTTTTTTCACAATTTTTCCTTAGATTTCTATAGTAAACCCCTATGTTCTATTTCTAGCCATGGCGGTCATGTTGGTTGGATGACAGGGTAATCGGATATATTTTTCTATCAAGATACCCTATTTAAAATTGTGGCTAAGTTTAATTCTGTTTGGCCCAGCAAATTAAGTGGAGAAGATTTTTGTAAAAGATTACAAAAATTTACAAAAATTTGTTAAAATAAAGGGCAATAACTCCTTAAGGAGTCAACTGACAATTTTGGTCGTATTGACTTATTTGTAGATCGTCCTTTGCTGAACCTTATTGCAGGGGCAGCAACCCAACAACAGGTTGTCTGATTCGTTTGAAAATTTCAGGGCAGATAGATCTAAACCTGCCGAAAATTTTAACCCAAGGTCAGATTTGCTCTAAATTCTTCAGTTTCAGAGATATAAGCCAAAAACTGCATTTACCCCTTATGATCTATTTTTAGCCATGTCGGCCATGTTGGTTGGCAGGCGGGGTCATCGGACACATTTTTAAAACTAGATACCCTAATGATGATTATGACCAAGTTTGGTAAAATCTGTTTCAGTAGTTTCAGAGGAGAAGAATTTTGTAAAAGATTACAAAAATTTACGAAAAATTGTTAAAAATTGACTTTAAAGGCCAATAACTCCTTAAGGGATCAATTGACAATTTTGGTCATGTTGAGTTATTTGTAAATCTTACTTTGCTGAACATTATTGCTAATTACAGTTTATTTATATCTATAATAATATTAAAGATAATAACCAAAAACTGCAAAATTTCCTTAAAATTACCAATTCAGGGGCAGCAACCCAACAACGGGTTGTCTGATTCGTTTGAAAATTTGAGGACGGACATATCGCAACCTAAAAAACATTTTTATCAGATTTGCTCTAAATGCTTTAGTTTCAGAGATATAAGCCAGAAACTGTATTTTACCCCTTATGTTCTATTTTTAGCCATGTCGGCCATGTTGGTTGGCAGGTAGGGTCATCGGGCACACTTTTTTAAATTAAATACCCTAATGATGATTGTGGCCAAGTTTGGTTTAATTTGGCCCTGTAGTTTCAGAAGAGAAGGTTTTTGTAAAAACGACGACGGACGACGACGGACGCCGGACGCCAAGTGATGAGAAAAGCTCACTTAGCCCTTTGGGCCAGGTGAGCTAATGACGCTGTCACTGGGGGAGTAAGGATTTCAAATCTGTCCGTCCAATTGGTTTTAAGATTTTTGTTTTACATGTATGTTACTGAACATAAAAAGTATGGCTCCTACTTTTCGTCATAGAATTGGTTACCTTTATCATATATCATCTGGTCGGCGTGTAAAAACAAGACATCAAACGGACATCAGAATCCCACAATTCAAAACAAGGCTGAAAAAACATGGTCAGAAAACACTACACACACATAACTAAAGGTTGACCGACAAGAACCCGACACAAATTCAACAAAAAGTTACACGAAGTTAGGCGCATCGGAATGATTGGAAATTTGAGTTATATCAGGCTTTTCGTTTCTTTTTCGGTGCATTGTAGTGAGGTGTTATGGGAAGCTCGTTAAATCATAAATGTTACAATCTATAGACAAAAATGTGAATTTTGAATGTCTCAAGATTGTTGTCATCAAAGACATCAAATCAAAAGTACGGTTTCTCAATGAAACATACATGTTATGTAATTATTTGGTTGTAACTTGTTAGTGTACATAAAAAAGAATATTCCATAATCACGTGTCGTGTGCACGTAAATCGGTATCATGTCTTTAAATTTGTACAAGGTCAATGTAGAGATTTAGTGTTGAAAGAAGGAAGTTAATCTCGTAAATAACGTTGTACCGATGCATGTGGTCTTAATCTTTTATTTTTTTTATAGGTTTGCTATGGACAATTACATATCCACTGTGTATCATCGCCACCGGAAATTGGGTACTAACGAAGCGGAGAGAAATGGGGAAAAAAGTAAACAAGGTAAGAATTCATTCAATTTAAAGCATTTCTACTGGTTTGACGAGGGTGCCGCTTAAGAAATGATTTTCTGATATATATTTGTTTAAATTATTAGGCCGATAAGTACAAAATTAAGACAAAATTTTGTGTTATACTCCAAAACTTGCTACTTAGTACCGGAAAATTTCGAGGTCGATCGTCCTCTGTCGCCCCATTGGCAAGATATTCAACTGTTTTTCATTATTTTTCCAGACACGTTTTTAGATTATGATAGTGTGACATCATATTTACTGAAATTTGTTGTCATAAAGATGTTTTTTAAAGAATATGGACCAAAACATTGTTTGTTTACTGTACGGCGAATTGCAAAATAACAACTTTTGTCTGTACGGCGTCTTACAATATATTGTAATTGAAAGATGTAATTAATCACTGTTTAGATAATATCTATATAATATCAAGTGATGATACCAAAGCTTTACCGGCTTACAAATATACAAAATAAACTACATATCAAATATTATAAAATATATGCCGTTAATTTCGTTTAAAAGTCGTCTTTGAATACCTCTATTCGACTTTGTGTTTTTAAAGACAAAAAGATTTTTTTCAACCATATTATCCTCAATACATTTATAAATTGTTATACTATTACGACTGTTGTCTTATTTGTTGACTACAGGGTGAAATTTTTTCAATAATAAAAAAAAAAACGACCATTCGTTGGTGCTGTTTTTTTTTTTTTTAATATAAACAGTGGAGATGTGGTATGATTGCAAAATAATTATCCACCAGGGTCAAATAAAGTGTATGAAAGCAATTATATGCGGCCTTCAACAACGAAAACTCATACCTTAAAGTCGGCTATAAAAAATCCCCGACATGAAAAATGTGGAAGGATTCAACAAGAAAACTAACGGCCTAACTCATAACAAAACAATTTACGAAAAACAACAAATATTATAGAGATGAACCGACGACAACCACCGAACTACAGGCTCGTGACTTCGGACAGGCACACAAAGAATGTACTGGGTTAAATACATTGTTTTTTTTTGGGTTTTTTTCTGAAATGAATAATTTGTTAAAAGAAAAGTGAAGAAAATACTTTGTTTTCATTGAAAATTAGGAGAAATAAATCATGAATTGTGTTTCGAATTAACTTTCTTGTTTCTTATTGAATATAAGATTGTATTTTTTTTTAGATTAAGTAAATTCAATCAATCTTTTTATTTACAGCGAAAAAATAATAAAAGACTGTTGCTAAGGCTGTTTGGCCTAAAATTAAAGGAGTAGGTGGAGGGATAGTGAGAAGGAATGAATTCGTCCGAATTTTCATTGTAGTACATTTTCATGATTACTATGTATAATATTTCTCAGTATAGTTTAATGTGATATTGTGCCAATCAAAATTATATAATAAATACAAGTAAAACTTGCATTTGCTTTAAAAGATATAGCAGCACGTGATTATTTGTTTTCATACAAACCTTCTCTGTTTTGAAACTTATAAAGGTATGGATCTCGGCCTATCTGTTTGGCTGAATATAAATGTGAATTCATAGTGTATCAAAATCAACAGTTAGCCCTATTTTTGTGTTTGTGTAAATAATCTAATCTTTAGATAGATGCTGAAATTAAAATCATTTTTCTTAATAAGAAGAAAAAAATTCAACTTAAGCACGCCTGAATATACAAAGGTGTACCCGTCTTATTCTTTCACGATAAGAATTTACCGATTTCGGTATTTAAAAAAAAACTGTTTACGAGGACCATGGAAGTATTATATTGATCAATATAATACTTCCATGCGAGGACAAATAAATAAATGAACGCTATCAAATCAACATTTAAATTTTCGGGGATTTTTCCAAAAAAATTATGAGTATGCACCGTCAGGATTCAAAAATATTTCAACCTGTCCTTATTAGATGTTATTTGATTATAATTCTTTAACTTACAAGTCGAAGATGCTAGCTTTTGTGTATTGTATTAATAATAAGTATATATCATTAAAATTACAACCAAAAAAACTTCATACAAGGTCATCTTTATCTCAAGTAGAAAGTTTATATAAATAGTTTATGCCGTAGTCACAGCCGGATTTGTATCCCTTGTAACGGATTCTTCTTTCATTCTTTCCAAAAATGATTAATATATTATTGATTTATTAAAAAATCAAACAGTGTTATCCACCGAGCTTGTTCATTTCTTACTAGAGAAGAAGTTGAGGTTTTTTTTTAGAAAATTAATGTTCTTTATTCTTATATATTGGCTGTATCTGCCTTTTACAAATAAGACAATAACATTAATTGAATAAGGAGACGTGGAATGATTTTCAATGAGAGGACTATCCAACAAAACCAAATAAAATGGATTGGACCAACTATTGGTCACTATACACTTCACAATGAAAAACCCATACCGTATCAAAATTGCCTAATTTATGACAAAATCATAAACATATTTGTCAGACAGCAACCTACGACAGCCGTTATATTACATGTTCCTTACCAGGGATAGACACATATATAATGTGGCGGGATTAAACATGTTTGTGAGCACTCAAACCTCCCTTAACATGATGCCGTGGTGTAGCAATACAATATTGTTTTTTTTTTTTTTTTTGGCAGAGAATGATACTTCATAAATAATCATATAAACTGTGATATGATTCTAAAACTAAATCGTGTTAACTGATCCTTATTTTGCAAAATATTATAAGTGAATGTGATATAATGGGATCCTTGCAAGGTCTACATACCCGTCAGACAAGATCCAAGTGGCCTTGTCCTATTGCCATAGATGTGCTATGGTTGTCAATAGGACAAGTCTCCATCTGCGACAAAAATGACGTAGAAGTTAAACAACACTTATATAAAGATATCAGACCACTATCTATTTGACCATTCACGGTATTCAACAATGAGCAAAACCAATAATGTAAAGTATGCCATAAAAAGTCCCCAAAATAAGATATGCAAAACATTTCAAAGGAGAAAACTAACAACATGATTTATACCAAAACAATAAACGAAAAACCTATACAATATACACCTTCAAATGTTTCTCAGAATTATAAACAATCGGTCAGCTATCTTTGTTGTAAGGAAAGATTGTAAGATTTACATATCTTTCAGGCAACTTTCATCTGATCGTGACCTTGTTTTCATGGTTCATTGGTCAATGTTTTATTTCCGTTTTTTAGTCTGTTTCAAAGATACTTTCAGCATTGACTAGATCTCCAATCTGATGAACATTTTTCAATTAATTTTCTTAAGAAGATTTCTTTTTTTCAATTTAATTGTCTCAGGTCTCGTATCCTTTCACTCAATATAGTCACCACCCCCTTTCATCTGTACACTATGTCATCCTTTTCGGTTTGGTCGCAGTCTGATAATGCTCTTTTACTAAAAGTTCCAAATTTCTCTATCGTTGCATTAGTTGCGTTGAAAAAATCATGTTGTGCGGACAACCGAGACTGTTTTTCACAATAAGTCGGTTTATCTTCGTAACCCTAAAGGTTGACTTCTCCCGCAGGATTGATTTTCTTTCCATCGACGCAAATCTTGTATGTTCTAGTCTGTTTGGGATCTGATTCTGGCACTTTATCAACCATTTTTTTCATGATGCATGGTTTGTTTCAGTGACATATTTTACATCGTCATTCAGAGTTCTTCTATCTGGAACAATGAAGTTTATTTTAGAACTTTTAGAGTGATACTTTCCGGCCAATGCTTCTCTACAAGTATACTGTCCTTTTTTTCGGTCCTCCCATCTACTTCAGAAATCTACAACAACAAAAAAAAAAAAAAAAACGCTAAAACAGCTTAATCTCATCACTGTATCTCATGGAAGTTGTGTACCAATCCAAACTAAACCAGCGAACTACATCTAAGAACAGCAAGAACGCAATGTTGTCCAAAGGTTTTTTTTTCAGAGAGCAATCTCTTGAATGAGATAAACTCGTTTAATTTACCACATTCTTTAAAGGTGTGTATAGCACCTGGTAACAGTGACATCAACTCCTGAAGAGTTTCATCATTATCCTCTATACCATTATCATTGCTGTTTTCAACTGGGAGTACCGAGATTCCATCGCTATCTTTAGCTATATTCGTATCCGTTTCACATATATTGTGTATGTCAATATCATATTCGTCTCATTTGTTTTTTGTTTTGCGTCATTTGAAAGTTTGATGATTTTCTTTAATGGACTGTCCTGTGGTATAAAACTTGGTTTTGAAACGTGTATTGTTTCAGATGTTGAATAAGCAGAAATAGTCCGGCCATACTCTCTGCATACTTCTGGTATAATTTTGAAGTTTAATGTTCTCATGCATCAATCGACCTTCAATAGCTTGGATCTTGATCTCCTTATCATAATGCTGATCTATCATGTGTTGAACAACAAAAGGGAATGTAAGTTCTACGAAGCAGTAGCCGCATTTATATTTCATTTTATCTGAAAGTTGAAAGAGAATTCATTCACTTAATGGTTCTAAATATTCAATGCGGAAAAATCTCCTGCCCTTACCTCCTTCCTTCCCTCCTACCACAACCCATCCCCGAAATTTTCATCACTTATATGCAAATGCTGAATAATTTTGTATGATTATAAGCAGTGTGTATAAGTTTCAAAACATTTGGTTTAGGCAACCTAAAGTTTGAAAACAGAAACGACAGATTAAGCTTTGTATATAAAGGTTGTATCAGAAGGATTTCCAAGAACAATGTCATCTTCGATATCTACGGAGGGCTTAGATTATCACTTTTCAGCTAAAAATTGCTAAATATTAGGCAGATTGAGAGATCAGGAGGCTCTCACTATTGCCATGTGCCCTTTGTCCTGAAATTATGACAATTTTTAGCTGAAAAATGACAATCTAAGCCCTCCGTAGATATCGAAGATGACATTATTCTGGAAAATCCTTTTGATACAATCTTTATGTATACAGAGTCAATGAATTTGTTGATATTTATGGACATTGAAAGACCAGGGGGGTCTCACCGTCATTTAAGCGGTCTCAGGTAGGTTTTCGCTATATATTTTGAATATCAAACTGGCACTTTGGGCCCTCCGTAAACATAGACCTGGAAGGGTTTGATAATTTAAAGAAAGAGGAATTAGTGTTGCTTGCTAAACATCTGAAATTAGACTTTAGAGTATCTATGAGAAAACAAATTATAAAAAATTTGGTAATAGACAAATTAGTTGACGCAGAAATTTTAGGTGAAGAGGCTCTTGAACTTAAGGTCGAAAATGTTGACGCTATCAAATTAAAACAGCTTGAATTAGAACATGAACTTAAATTAAAACAACTGGAAAACGAAGTTAAATTAAAACAATTGGAAAAAGAAAACGAAGAAAGGCAGGCAGAACTTGAAATGAAGGAAAGGTTAGAGATGGAGAAAAAAGAAAAAGAAGAAAGGTTAGAGATGGAGAAAAAAGAAAAAGAAGAAAGGTTAGAAATGGAGAAAACAGAAAAAGAAGATGAATTTAAATTAAAACAGGCAGAACTTGAAATGAGGGAAAGGTTAGAGATTGAGAAAATAAAAATTGGAATGGCAAAAGAAGAAAGCAACACTAAATTCCAATCAAAATCAGAACATTTTAATTTTGATGCAGCAAAAAACATACGTTTGGTTCCCAAATTTTGTGAAAAAAACAGTTGATAAATTTTTTCCACAGTTTGAGAAAGTTGCTCAAAATTTGAAATGGCCGAAGCCTTTTTGGACTACAATGCTGGAAAGTGTTTTTGAGGACAAGGCCGCTGAAATTTACTCAGCACTTTCATCAGAAAATAGTTCTGACTATGACAAGGTTAAAAAAGAGGTTTTGAAAGCTTATGAGCTAGTGCCAGAAGCATATAGACAGAAAATAAGGTCTTATAAAAAGTTTGATTCACAAACCTATGTTGAATTTGCTAGGGAAAAAGAAGATCTATTTGATAAATGGCTTACGTCAAAGAGAATCGATAACATTTTTGATAATTTAAGACAACTGATGTTATTAGAAGAGTTCAAGCAGTGTGTTCATTTAGACTTAAAAACACATTTAGATGACAAAACTGTTGAGACATTACAAGATGCAGCTGTTATATCGGATAACTATACCCTTTCACATAAAAGAAGTTTCAAAGGTCAAAATTTTAATACTTCGAGTGGAAATTACAAGAATCAAAGCACTGAGCATACTGAAAGTAAGCCTGTTGCACAGAATAAGAGTCAGTCTAGTTATAATATGTCTAGTCCAAAGTTTGAAACTTTTTAGAAGAAGTCACTGACTTGTGCTTATTGTAAGAAGAATGGTCACCTGATGGCTGATTGTTTTAGACTCCAACAGAAGAATGAAAGAGATAATAAGCCCAAGACCAGTGCTTGTACGACACCCTGTGTTACCAATACGTTAGAATGTCCTGCGAGTCAGGCTTTTAAGTCCAGTTTTTGTGATTACATGGAGGATTATAAACCTTTTATGTCTGATGGGTTTGTTTCTATTGTTGATACTACTCCTCAGCCTATTAAGATTTTACGGGACACTGGAGCTTCTCAGTCTTTATTGTTAGAATGTGTGTTGCCTTTGTCCGAGGAGACTTCTGTTGGTGCCTCCGTTTTGTTACAAGGTGTGGAGTTAGGTTGTATAGATGTTCCCCTCCATCGTATTTATCTGAAGTCAGATTTGATAACTGGACCAGTTGTTGTGGGTGTTCGTCCTAATCTTCCTGTTGAGGGTGTTTCATTATTGCTAGGAAATGATCTAGCTAGGAACAAAGTGGTTGCTGAACCAATTGTTACCAGTGAACCGGTGGTGGATGTTGAATCACCTGAAGATGATGCTGAACTGTATCCAGCTTGTGTCGTTACTAGGGCGATGGCTAGAAAACAACAAAATGAGGATTTGCAAGAAGACCAGTTTGATTACATGGACCTTTCTGATACCTTTCTAGCCGACATTGAAGGTCCCGGTAGCTCAGAGAAGGCCGTAATAAGACCACCTAGTATTAGCAAGAATGTAATTATGCCATGGCCAGACGTAAACAGCCATTCATTAGACCGAAGGAAATTTGTCGAAGAACAAAATAAAGACCCTGAGGTTCTTCAGCTCTGCAAGAGGGCTCAACCACAGGAGGAAGCAGACAAAGTGGCCGAATGCTATTACCATCAAGACAGCATTTTAATGAGAAAGTGGAGGCCCCCTGATGCTACCCCAGAGGAGGAATGGAGAGTGGTATACCAATTGGTGGTGCCTAAAGTCTATAGGCAAGAAATTATTGGTCCTGCTCATGACACCCCCTTGGCTGGACACTTAGGTATAAGGAAGACATGCCTTAAGATCTTGCAGCATTTCTACTGGCCAAGACTTAGAAATGATGTCGCAGAATATTGTAAGTCATGCCATATATGCCAGGTTGTTGGTAAGCCTAACCAGAAAATACCACCAGCACCACTCCTGCCTATTCCAGCCTTTGAAGAACCTTTCAACAGAGTACTAATTGATTGCGTTGGACCTTTACCGAAGACCAAGACTGGAAATGCGTATTTATTGACAATCATGTGTACCTCCACTCGCTTTCCTGAGGCTATTCAGTTAAGGAATATCAAGACACCTACTATTGTCAAAGC
The DNA here is from genome assembly GCA_017311375.1 of Mytilus coruscus. NCBI lineage: Eukaryota > Metazoa > Mollusca > Bivalvia > Mytilida > Mytilidae > Mytilus > Mytilus coruscus. The sequence goes on along the minus strand of CM029606.1, from coordinate 37,504,732 downwards.
TCTGATCAAATTTTTCATGCTAGTAGGACTTCCAAAGTCTATACAGTCCGACCAGGGTTCAAATTTCATGTCAGGTTTATTTCAGCAAGTCGTGTACCAGTTAGGGATTGCTCAGTATAGGTCAAGTGCTTATCATCCAGAATCTGAAGGTGCCTTAGAACGATTCATCAAACATTGAAGAACATGATTAGAACTTTTTGTCTTCAATTTGACCGGGATTGGGATGATGGTGTTCACTTTTTACTTTTTGCGGTCCGAGAGGCTGTTCAAGAATCCCTTGGTTTTAGTCCATTTGAGTTGGTATTTGGTCATATTGTAAGGGGACCTTTAAAATTGATAAAGGAAAAGTGGCTTACTGAACACACTGACTTGAATCTTCTAGACTATGTATCTAGATTTAAAGAAAAATTGTATATTGTTTGTAAAATTGCTCAGAACAATTTAAAAACTGTTCAGAATAAGATGAAAATATGGTATGATAAAGATGCCAGGGACAGATTTCTTGAGCCTGGTGATAAGGTACTTGTATTTTTTCCAGTCCCTGGACATCCATTACAAGCTAAATATTGTGGTCCTTATACCATAGAGAGTAAAATTAATGATTTGAATTATATTGTAAAAACACCAGGTCGGCGTAAACAAAATAGAGTGTGTCACATTAATATGTTAAAACCATATTTTGAGCGCACTAATGAAGGTGAGAGTAAACCAGTTGCCACTTTAGCCATGGTTAAATTGGAGAACAATTATGACAAGCCAGATGTAATTGAACCACCTTTTAGTTCTAAAACTATGGAAGAGACAGTTAGATTAAAAAATTCAGAAATTTTGTCAAATTTAGATTCAAAAAAATCTGTCTTTTGATCGTAGAGAAAATTAAAAGCTTTGGTATTTTCTTTTAAAAATATTTTTCCAGATGTGCCAAACAAAACCACTGCTGTTTGTTATGATGTCGATGTAGGTGATGCTTCTCCAATTAAGCAACATCCTTACCGGCTCAATCCACTCAAACTTGAATTTATGAGACAAGAAATTAAATATATGCTTGACAATGATATTATTGAGCCGAGTAACAGTGAATGGAGCTCTCCTTGTCCCCTTGTGCCCAAACCAGATAAAACCTTTCGTTTCGTAACTGATTTCAGAAAAATAAATTCTGTTTCAAATTCTGATTCCTATCCGATTCCAAGGATAGACGACTGCATTGATAACATTGGACAAGCAAAATCTGTGAGCAAATTTGATTTATTGAAAGGTTACTGGCAAGTCCCATTGACACAGAGAGCTCGAAAAATATCAGTTTTTGTCACACCAGATGGCTTATTTCAATATACTGTAATGCCGTTTGGCATGAAAAGTGCTCCAGCTACATTTCAAAGAATGATCAATAATGTTATAAAAGATTTAGACTGTTGTTATGCTTATATTGATGATCTTATTGTATGTAGTGATAGCTGGGAAGAGCATTTAACACATTTATATGATACTTTTGAAAAAAGTAAAATCACAAAATTTGATAGATTGTCACAATCAAATTTGACTGTTAATCTTGGTAAAAGTGAATTTTGCCAGGCCACTGTTGATTATTTAGGGCATACAGTTGGCCAAGGTCAAGTGAAACCTATTATGGCTAAAGTGGATGCAAGTACCAAATTTCCTCCTCCTACAAATAAAAAACAACTTATGAGATATTTAGGCATGATTGGGTTTTACAGAAAATTCTGTTCAAATTTTGCTACTATTGTTCAACCATTGACTCATCTTTTACGGAAAGATTCTAAATTCATCTGGAGTGAAAATTGTCAAAACGCTTTTGAAAATAGCAAATCACTTTTAATTAATAGTCCAGTTCTGATCACTCCAGACTTTGAAAAACAATTTAAACTTGCCGTTGATGCAAGCGATGTAGGAGTTGGAGCTGTTTTATATCAGGAAACAGATGATAATGTTGAAAAACCTATATCATATTTTTCTAAGAAATTAGATAAATATCAGAAAAATTATTCAACTATTGAAAAAGAGTGTTTTGCACTGTTGTCTGCACTTCAACATTTTGATGTATATTTAAATCCCACTGTCCATCCTATTCTTGTTTATACTGATCATAATCCGCTCACCTGCATACATAAAATGTGAAACAAGAACCAGAGATTGACTAGGTGGAGTTTATTGTTACAGGAATATGATGGTATTGTAAAACATATTAAAGGTAAAGATAATGTAATAACAGATGCTTTATCTAGAACTTATTGAAACCCTTTGTATATACTATGTATTTTTGTACATATTATTCATGAAAAGTTTTTGTTACACTCAAATTTTTTTTAAGGGGGGAGGTGTTATGATATTGTAATTATTATATTTATTTAGTTGGCCTTATTTGTTTTGTGTGGCCTATTATATGTTTTACATTATGTACAAAATAAAACACATTGTGTTACAACTATGTAGTTTGGAAATCACTGGAACAATCATTGATACTCATGGAATGATTAGAACTTTGTATTTCACTTACATAACGTTTCCAGAATGATCATAACAAAAGATGTGTAATTTAAATTTCTAGCGTTGTCTAGAAGTTTCCATTTGAGTATATATATAAGTATGCAGACCCTAAAGACATAGACATAGATAGACTTAGACATCGATAGACATCAACATTCTCAGCAGTTGGATTGACACTTTTATTTACAAACTACATCATACTAGATTGTGACCAATTGGATATAATATTCTGTGGATTCAGAGACAGTTAAGTTGACATTTCTTTTTATTAAATACTTCTTGTAAACTTGTGTATAATAAATCTTGTTAAATTTATTATTGATTTGTGTCTTTTGTTGGCTACAATTAAAAGTCGATTTTTCTGTTCATAATAGTACTCACTCTGTATTTCATAGGGTCATTAATGATCTTCTCTTCGTAATGGCAGAAGGGTATGTTGTTCTTAGAACAGAACAAAGATTTACAAATCAATTAATTGAAAATGCTGATTCTAATCAGAAAAGTGTTATATGGAACAGAGAAAAATATGAAACTATTTTGAACAAAATCAAGATTGGAATAAAAGAACATTCTTTGGATTATTACCATATGCAAAGGTAGGTGCTCTTATGCTGTCAAGCTATAAGGTTGTTTTACAGTTTTCATTACAAACGTAAATAAACAAGCATTCTGAGAGTATTGCATGGCAATACATAGTCCCCTACCGGTTAAAAATTAATTGTACTGGAACAAAATGCTAACTTGATCTATAACTTGTCATGGTGTAAACTATATAACAAATATCAAGTCAATATCTTCAAGCATGACGAAAAAAAGTGCAGAAATCTGATAATTTAAGTGAATTTTCTAGGTCCAAGGACCATTACTCTGCAAAAAATCATCAAACCGAAACAAAATTCGAACTTGATCTGTAACTTGTCATGATAAAACTATATACCAATTATCAATTCAATATCTTCAAGCATGACGAAAAAAAGTCCAGAAAACTGATTATTTGAGTGAATTTTCTAAGTCCAATGACCATAACTCTGCATAAAATCATCAGACCGAAACAAAATTCGAACTTGATCTGTAACTTGTCATGATAAAACAATGTACCAATTATTAAATCAATATCTTCAAGAATGACGAAAAAAGTGCAGAAAACTGAATATTTGAGTGAATTTTCTAAGTCCAAGGACCATAACTCTGCACAAAATTATCAGACCGAAACAAAATTCGAACTTGATCTGTAACTTGTCATGATAAAACTATATACCAATTATCAAATCAATATCTTCAAGCATGAAGAAAAAAAGTGTGGAAAACTGATTTGACGGACTGACAGAAGGACAGACAAACAGACAGACGAACGGAGTGCAAACCTAAAGTCCCCTTCGACTTCGTCGGTAGGGGACTAAAAAAAACTGCAGGCTCCTAGGAGCATGAATCGCTCACCTGGCAAAATATTGAAAATAAAAAAAAATGATGCACTCAAGAATATTAAACAAAAGGTCAAGTAAAATAAGGACATACTCACATATGAAGATTGAGTTGACGACTTCTTTTACCATTAAGTCGCCACATAGACCGTACTGATTATGCATGAAATATTTGCCACTGGACATTTTGGTCCTTTGAAAAGTGTTGTTTGTGCTGTATTTAGTCCCCTCTTCCAAGAAATTAGTTTTGCATGCACACGTATAAAAATTGCAGTTTTTATCCAACTCAATCATAGGTTTGAACGTTGTTTTCAGTTTAGACTTGTTTATATTTTTTCGTTTGGGCTTGTATTATATTTGCCTTCGGGTTTATATGATCCGTTCATCCTATTTCGACTCTTCAAAATTCAAGAGTCTATCCTAAATTGAGGTAAATTATATGGCCTTCCAAATACCGTTTCGATTCCTAACATCACTGAATAGACATTAATTGTCGAAATCCGGATATGGTGTACTAATTTTTGCACCTTTTGTTTGCGGATTACCATCTTTTCCGCAAGTTTATTGTTTTCTGTTTGGTATGAAATTAATAGTTAAGATCCATTTTGTTACATTTGGTGATCCGTTTATTTGGCAATTGCCAAGGGCAGTCAGTAGGGTTTAAGAACATCCGTTGTTCGACCTGCTAGTCAAATGCGTTTTGTTAAAATATACTTTTTCACTTTTTTTGGTCTTTTGTAAAATGTTGTTTGTGCTGTATTTAGACTCCCCTACCAAGAAATTTGTTTGCATACACACGTATAAAAATTTCAGTTTTTATCCAACTCAATCATAGGTTTGAACGTTGTTTTCAATTTAGACTTGTTTATATTTTTTCTTTTGGGCTTGTATTATATTTGCCTTCGAGTTTATATGATCCGTTCATCCTATTTCGACTCTTCAAAATTCAAGAGTCTATCCAAAATTGAGGTAAATTATATGGCCTTCCAAATACCGTTTCGATTCCTAACATCACTGAAGAGACATTAATTGTCGAAATCCAGATATGGTGTACTAATTTTTGTACCTTTTGTTTGCGGTATACCATCTTTTCGCAAGTTTATTGTTTTCTGTTTGGTATTAAACTAATAGTTAAGATCCATTTTGTTACATCTGGTGATCCGTTTATTTGGCAATCGCCAATGGCAGTCAGCAGGGTTTAAGAACATCCGTTGTTCGACCTTCTAGTCAAATGCGTTTTGTTAAAATATACTTTTTCACTTTTTTTGGTCTTTTGGAGAATGTTGTTTGTGCTGTATTTAGACCCCTCTACCAAGAAATTTATATTGCATTGATATATATGTATGTTTTTGTCACAAACATGTTTAATTTGTTGATATGACAATAAAGATTATTATCATTGTTATAGTTATTCGTGTATAACGCATGTCATTTTTGAAAACGGTCTGAAAAATGTCCAAGCATATGCAAGGTAAGCATATATCGGGTTTGCGCATTTATATCGCGAAATTGGAAAAGCTGAGAGGAAAAATATCTATGATATTTTAAAGTTCATTTACTTTATTCCAAGTTCATGATATTTTTTGCCGGAAACATGCGTATAGTTTCTATTGCAATGATTTCAAAAAGTATAGACATATGGTCACAACGAAAAAAAACGCTATATTTTCTTTACAATTGAGGTTTTAACCGGCTGGTTTATCAAATAAGCATGGTTAATTAGATCATAGAAAATAAAACTTGGTGGTAAAAGTTTTTTTCTGTTTTTCTTTTAAGACAATATAGTGTATAACATTATTCGTTAGGCATCAAGACTTTTAGATCGTTTCAAAAAGTATAGCCGTTTTGTCACAACGTTCTCAAACGTAATTCATGTCATGCTCTGGTTTTTAATTTTATATTATAGTTATGTGTTTCCAGTTTAATTCGAATGAAAATAAGAAATATAAGTTATAATATAAGTATGAGAAAGGAAAAGTTTAAGTTTAAATTCAAATGTTGATCAAATGAGATTGATATAAAAATATCAGGATCATCGTTTTTAGCATATTTGTTTTACTTTAGGAACGTTATCTATCTACAGGTTTCAAATCGTCAAAAGAAAAAAATGTATAATTTAATAGTTAATAAAAAAATAGAGAAAAACCATTGCTGGCAATTATAACAAACAAAGGACATTCATAATGCCACACAAATACGGAAATGAGAAAAACATGACTCCCAAATGTTTAACTACCTAGATATTTTCCGACAAATAAGTATCGGGAAATGATAAAACATAGAAATGAAAGGAAACGGAAAGAAATGCGAGAAAAGAGTATATATATATATATATGAATATAAATTCAATATCTAATTTATATTAAAAATATATGTAAATTTGGAAATTAATGTATACATTCATTAATGCGTACTGCTGGCAAAAGAGAAATTTTCAATTATGGCCTGAAACTTAAGACTGACAACTCCCGAAATTGAATATTCATTAAATAAATATATATACAACCACTTTGAGTTTCATGTGTAAAACTATGCAATTTGAACAAACCGAAATCTGGTTACAAAATTCACTACAGTTAATTGACCTCTTCAATTATAAGCTTGAACGCTTGAAACGTTCTTTGAAATCGTCCAAATCGCCTTATTATAAGGAACGTTATGTAACGTTCACTAGTATCAACATCGTGCGCAACGTCACTGTGAATCGACCAATTAGTAATAAGACGCACTGTAGTGTTACTCGGACTTTAAACATATCTAGCGTACTTTATATTTTCATAATGTTTTTGAAAATTCTGATGATTTGTGTAATTCAGATTTTCAAATCGGGGTGCTATTGAACAATTTCATGATTTGTTACTTACAGTTCCGTATTTGTAGCAGATTCTAGATGCCTTAGAGTAAGTATTTTTTACTTTCGTTCTTCAATTAAAAGTTTATGTTTGACATTGCACATGTATTGTGAATAATTTGAAAAATTAGTGAGGGTGACGGAATGGTAATATTCGATTTGAACAAAAAACTTGAAACACAAAGCACATAGAGATGAATAAATCCTATGAAACGAGTTCTTGAAAGTAGTGTTAATAAACCAAAAAAAAAAATATATCAGTCTTAAAGGGGCATTAGCTTCGAGATATAAACAAAATCAAAATATGTTTTTTTTTTGTTGTTCAATCATTAATGAAAGTGAAATAGTGAAATAATAATTCGATTTTAGCAGCTAGTTTGGTCCCAATTTGTAAAATCAGCAACGGTGATGCAAGTGAATAATTCGACCTTGTTGAATCCTTATTCATGTGACCTTCAATGTACCCCTTGGCTAGAGATAAGTTACGCATAAACTAAGAGTGTTCAGCTATTAAAAGGAAAAGAATGTCAATATTGAAAGTGAAACAAGAGTAAACCATTTGGTTGACTGATTCGATCCACAAAAACTCATTCTTATACAGGTATAAACGATGGTTACCATATTTTCTTAACCTAAAACATGAAATCAAAAAGACAAAAATAACTTTTACATTGTTGGTTGTTTTGAATAAATATTTTATTGTTTGATTCTTTCAAAGACTTTAATTGCCACAAAACTCCTGCTGACTAGCGGACATGTGAAATTGTAACTGTATTTGATTTTCAAAATTTAACATTATCAACAAATGAAAAAACGAAATTATTCATAATGTTGAAAGAAATAAACTCAATAGAGTAAACTAGTTTCGTCATGTTCAATAACGTATTTTTTGCGCGAACCCTCTTAGGGGTTCACGCTTATATATTGGCGAATTTTTGAAGCTTCTATGGGCCATTCGATATCCTCGGAAACAAGATTCTCGGAACGTCTCGAAAAGTTTCGATCATTTATACAGGTAGTTGTTTATGTCTTTGATACGGTCCCTTTATGGATAGGCTACCACGTGACATTGTATAGTTCAACAATCGAAGTTCATCTGTAGATCGTAATATTAAAAAAAATAAAAACTGAGACGGCCCCTGGGCGCGTTGTGTGTGTATTATTTAATACAACGTGCTATTGTGTATTGAGCATTGTGACAATAAACCTGGGAATAGTATATTAATGTCTCAGAATAAACTGATTATTACCACGTGACATTATGTAAAAGCAAGCTTGAAGAAAATTAACGAAACGATATTTCTGTTATAAATATTTATCTAAGGTCGGAAAGCATAATTATAATTAAACAAAACGATATTTCTGTCAAAATATTTAATCTCAGACCAAGAAATTATTCATTATTATTATTAAGTTGAAACTAAGACTTAATTTGTCATTATTAATATAATATAATGTATAAAGTAATATTATGTCCTACATGTCTGAACAGTGAATACATTATGAAAATTTTATGCAACATATTAGGGATGCCGGTACACATAAGTTAGTTAAATATAAATTTTAGTGAATGAAAAAGACTTCACAACGATTTTAAATCCTTGCATCTCACAAAAAAGTCTTAAATATTTTACAATAATCATTTGATTAATACGTTATTTGTTTAATTTTGTTTTAGTATGGTTTTATAAGTATCTGCTTATATTTTGTACAGCAATATATTCATATAATGGAAATATATAGACTTGAAGAAGAGATTGATTTAATAAATAAAATGTCCATCAGTAAATACTTAATGTTTTTATTGATATTATATTTTTAAAAATTGGAAATTATTCATTAACAGGAATGTATGTTGATTAAATTTCAATGCTTTTGTTTTGTTTTTAATAGTTTGATCTTATAGCATCTTAATCTTTTCAATATGGTGCGATTTTGAAAATTGTATATTCATTGTGTTGACCAGCTATCATACACCCGTCTTGGTTTATTTACATTATATTACATCCTTTTGCGTTTACAAACATCTAGTGTGGAAAACTGATTTGACGGACTGACAGAAGGACAGACAGACAGACAGACGGACGGAGTGCAAACCTAAAGTGCCCTTCGACTTCGTCGGTAGGGGACTAAAAAAAACTGCAGGCTCCTAGGAGCATGAATCGCACCTGGCAAAATATTGAAAATAAAAAAAAATGATGCACTCAAGAATATTTAACAAAAGGTCAAGTAAAATAAGGACATACTCACATATGAAGATTGAGTTGACGACTTCTTTTACCATTAAGTCGCCACATAGACCGTACTGAATATGCATGAAGTATTTGCCACTGGACATTTTGGTCCTTTGGAAAATGTTGTTTGTGCTGTATTTAGTCCCTCTTCCAAGAAATTAGTTTTGCATGCACACGTATAAAATTGCAGTTTTATCCAACTCAATCATAGGTTTGAACGTTGTTTTCAGTTTAGACTTGTTTATATTTTTCGTTTGGGCTTGTATTATATTTGCCTTCGGGTTTATATGATCCGTTCATCCTATTTCGACTCTTCAAAATTCAAGAGTCTATCCTAAATTGAGGTAAATTATATGGCCTTCCAAATACCGTTTCGATTCCTAACATCACTGAATAGACATTAATTGTCGAAATCCGGATATGGTGTACTAATTTTTGCACCTTTTGTTTGCGGATTACCATCTTTTCCGCAAGTTTATTGTTTTCTGTTTGGTATGAAATTAATAGTTAAGATCCATTTTGTTACATTTGGTGATCCGTTTATTTGGCAATTGCCAAGGGCAGTCAGTAGGGTTTAAGAACATCCGTTGTTCGACCTGCTAGTCAAATGCGTTTTGTTAAAATATACTTTTTCACTTTTTTTGGTCTTTTGTAAAATGTTGTTTGTGCTGTATTTAGACTCCCCTACCAAGAAATTTGTTTGCATACACGTATAAAAATTTCAGTTTTATCCAACTCAATCATAGGTTTGAACGTTGTTTACAGTTTAGACTTGTTTATATTTTTCTTTTGGGCTTGTATTATATTTGCCTTCGAGTTTATATGATCCGTTCATCCTATTTCGACTCTTCAAAATTCAAGAGTCTATCCGAAATTGAGGTAAATTATATGGCCTTCCAAATACCGTTTCGATTCCTAACATCACTGAAGAGACATTAATTGTCGAAATCCAGATATGGTGTACTAATTTTTGTACCTTTTGTTTGCGGTATACCATCTTTTCGCAAGTTTATTGTTTTCTGTTTGGTATTAAACTAATAGTTAAGATCCATTTTGTTACATCTGGTGATCCGTTTATTTGGCAATCGCCAATGGCAGTCAGCAGGGTTTAAGAACATCCGTTGTTCGACCTTCTAGTCAAATGCGTTTTGTTAAAATATACTTTTTCACTTTTTGGTCTTTTGGAGAATGTTGTTTGTGCTGTATTTAGACCCTCTACCAAGAAATTTATATTGCATTGATATATATGTATGTTTTGTCACAAACATGTTTAATTTGTTGATATGACAATAAAGATTATTATCATTGTTATAGTTATTCGTGTATAACGCATGTCATTTTGAAAACGGTCTGAAAATGTCCAAGCATATGCAAGGTAAGCATATATCGGGTTTGCGCATTTATATCGCGAAATTGGAAAAGCTGAGAGGAAAAATATCTATGATATTTTAAAGTTCATTACTTTATTCCAAGTTCATGATATTTTTGCCGGAAACATGCGTATAGTTCCTATTGCAATGATTTCAAAAGTATAGCCATATGGTCACAACGAAAAAACGCTATATTTTCTTTACAATTGAGGTTTTAACCGGCTGGTTTATCAAATAAGCATGGTTAATTAGATCATAGAAAATAAAACTTGGTGGTAAAAGTTTTTCTATTTTTCTTTAAGACAATATAGTGTATAACATTATTCGTTAGGCATCAAGACTTTTAGATCGTTTCAAAAAGTATAGCCGTTTTGTCACAACGTTCTCAAAACGTAATTCATGTCATGCTCTGGTTTTTAATTTTATATTATAGTTATGTGTTTCCAGTTTAATTCGAATGAAAATAAGAAATATAAGTTATAATATAACCAAAGTATGAGAAAGGAAAAGTTTAAGTTTAAATTCAAATGTTGATCAAATGAGATTGATATAAAAAATATCGGGATCATCGTTTTTTAGCATATTTGTTTTACTTTAGGAACGTTATCTATCTACAGGTTTCAAATCGTCAAAAGAAAAAAATGTGTAATTTAATGGTTAATAAAAAAATAGAGAAAAACCATTGCTGGCAATTATAACAAACAAAGGACATGCATAATGCCACACAAATACGGAAATGAGAAAAACATGACTCCCAAATGTTTAACTACCTAGATATTTTCCGACAAAATAAGTATCGGGAAATGATAAAACATAGAAATGAAAGGAAACGGAAAGAAATGCGAGAAAAAGAGTATATATATATATATGCAAAAAGTAGGGAATATAAATTCAATATCTAATTTATATTAAAAATATATGTGTAAATTTGGAAATTAATGTATACATTCATTAATGCGTACTGCTGGCAAAAGAGAAATTTTCAATTATGGCCTGGAAACTTAAGACTGACAACTCCCGAAATTGAATATTCATTAAATAAATATATATACAACCACTTTGAGTTTCATGTGTAAAACTATGCAATTTGAACAAACCGAAATCTGGTTACAAAATTCACTACAGTTAATTGACCTCTTCAATTATAAGCTTGAACGCTTGAAACGTTCTTTGAAATCGTCCAAATCGCCTTATTATAAGGAACGTTATGTAACGTTCACTAGTATCAACATCGTGCGCAACGTCACTGTGAATCGATCATTTAGTAATAAGACGCAATGTAGTGTTACTCCGACTTTTAACATATCTGGAGTACTTTACATTTTCATAATGTTTTGAAAATTCTTATGATTTGTGTAATTCAGATTTTCAAATCAGGGTGCTATTGAACAATTTCATGATTTGTTACTTACAGTTCCGTATGTGTAGCAGATTCTAGATGCCTTGGAGTAAGTATTTTTTTACCTTCGTTCTTCAACTCCAAGTTTATATTTGACATTGCACATGTATTGTGAATAATTTGAAAAATTAGTGAGGGTGACGGAATGGTAATATTCGATTTGAACAAAAAACTTGAAACACAAAGCACATAGAGATGAATAAATCCTATGAAACGAGTTCTTGAAAGTAGTGTTAATAAACCAAAAAAAAAAAATATATCAGTCTTAAAGGGGCATTAGCTTCGAGATATAAACAAAATCAAAATATGTTTTTTTGTTTTGTTCAATCATTAATGAAAGTGAAATAGTGAAATAATAATTCGATTTTAGCAGCTAGTTTGGTCCCAATTTGTAAAAATCAGCAACGAAACATCGCTGATGAATTATTCACCTGCAAGTGAATAATTCGACCTTGTTGAATCCTTATTCATGTGACCTTCAATGTACCCCTTGGCTAGAGATAAGTTACGCATAAACTAAGAGTGTTCAGCTATCAAAAGGAAAAGAATGTCAATATTGAAAGTGAAACAAGAGTAAACCATTTGGTTGACTGATTCGATCCACAAAAACTCATTCTTATACAGGTATAAACGATGGTTACCATATTTTCTTAACCTAAAACATGAAATAAAAAAGACAAAAATAACTTTTACATTTTTGGTTCTTTTGAATCAATATTTTATTGTTTGATTCTTTCAAAGACTTTAATTGCCACAAAACTCCTGCTGACTAGCGGACAGGTGAAATTGTAACTGTATTTGATTTTCAAAATTTAACATTATCAACAAATGAAAAACATGAAATTATTCATAATGTTGAAAGAAATAAAATCAATAAAGTTAACTAGTTTCGTCATGTTCAATAACGTATTTATTGGCAAATTTTGGAAGCTTCTATGGGCCATTCTATATCCTCGGAAACAAGATTCTCGGAACGCCTCGAAAAGTTTCGATCATTTATAGAGGTAGTTGTTTATGTCTTTGATACGGTCCCTTTATGGATAGGCTACCACGTGACATTGTATAGTTCAACAATCGAAGTTCATCTGTAGATCGTAATATTAAAAAATAAAACTGAGACGGCCCCTGGGCGCGTTTTGTGTGTAGTATTTAATACAACGTGCTATTGTGTATTGAGCATTGTGACAATAAACCTGGGAATAGTATATTAATGTCTCAGAATAAACTGATTATTACCACGTGACATTATGTAAAAGCAAGCTTGAAGAAAATTAACGAAACGATATTTCTGTTATAAATATTTATCTAAGGTCGGAAAGCATAATTATAATTAAACAAAACGATATTTCTGTCAAAATATTTAATCTCAGACCAAGAAATTATTCATTATTATTATTAAGTTGAAACTAAGACTTAATTTGTCATTATTAATATAATATAATGTATAAAGTAATATTATGTCCTACATGTCTGAACAGTGAATACATTATGAAAATTTTATGCAACATATTAGGGATGCCGGTACACATAAGTTAGTTAAATATAAATTTTAGTGAATGAAAAAGACTTCACAACGATTTTAAATCCTTGCATCTCACAAAAAAGTCTTAAATATTTTACAATAATCATTTGATTAATACGTTATTTGTTTAATTTTGTTTTAGTATGGTTTTATAAGTATCTGCTTATATTTTGTACAGCAATATATTCATATAATGGAAATATATAGACTTGAAGAAGAGATTGATTTAATAAATAAAATGTCCATCAGTAAATACTTAATGTTTTTATTGATATTATATTTTAAAAAATTGGAAATTATTCATTAACAGGAATGTATGTTGATTAAATTTCAATGCTTTTGTTTTGTTTTTAATAGTTTGATCTTATAGCATCTTAATCTTTTCAATATGGTGCGATTTTGAAAATTGTGTATTCATTGTGTTGACCAGCTATCATACACCCGTCTTGGTTTATTTACATTATATTACATCCTTTTGCGTTTACAAACATCTCAGATCAAATGCCCATGAATCCGGAGTCAAAACACTTGAGGTAGGTAGTTTGATATCCGAATTCAACTAGCATTAGATTTGAGCATAGAATGAATAAACGTGATGACGCAAATGCGTATTATAATCCAGAGTATCAGTGCGTATGCTTTCCAATTACTATTGCTTCCGCTGTGCAAGAAAACCACATGGATGCATAAATATTAATTTCACTCGCGAACTGTAAAGTTTTGCCTTTCTTATCTAAATTCAGGACACAGCAGTAAGCGCTAAACAAGTAACGTTGAATCATGGTCATCATAAGTAAAGGTATTCTGACCTCTAGCTGTTTCTCTTTACTTTTTCTTTTTTTGAGTGACTGTCCTATTATAAACTTTGAAATGTTCGAAATACTAAAGATTTTCTTTCCAAGGAGTAAATAGATTAACGAAGATGTATTTGGCAAAACCTTTGTTTTGAAATTTTGGGTCTTCAATGCTCTTCAACTTCGTACTTTATTTGGCCTTTTTAACATTTTTTATTCGAGCGTCACTGGTGAGTCTTTTGAAGACGAAATGCGCGTCGGGCTTACAACATTTTAATCCTGGTATCTATACAATTTTATATATCTACATAGGGTACATATCTTTTTTATACTAATTGTTTTTTTGGGAGCATATTCAGGTATTCATAAAACTTCTTCAGAACTAAGTTTTTTCCTATATAATATTTGGATTGATTAAAGTACCTTTAGGAAATCCTTAAAATTTGAGATGTTTTAAAAGACCAAAATAAATGTCAGTATATAAGGGAGCTGGTGTGTTAATTTCAAAAAAAAAAAAAAAAAAGTACAAAACTGTCTTATAACTTGAATGCCACAGTTACACTTCCCATGGAAATTGGACTTTCTATTCCTCTATATACAGAATCTACCATGAGTAAAGACGACAGCTTCAGTGATGATTATAAGAATAATTGAAGCCATCAAGGAAACAAAATATGAAGATATGACAGATTTAATATGTATAAAAAGTTTTTGTTGTGTTTTGTTTTTAGATATTTTGTTCGTTGATACTCATATCTGTAATGATTCCGGAAGATAGTTGTTGCGCATGCACAAAAATAAAAAGTCAAATTTGAAATAAAGAATTTCTTTTTTTTTGCAAAAAAATATCAAATTTACAATTGTAAGACGTCAGTATTGTATATCACATACGAGTATTCAACTATGGTGTTTAAGAAGAGTAAAGGACAGTAATCAATTTCAATAATTTAGAAATGGCTGCCTGCCCAAATTGCGATCATATTCTGCTATAAAATAAGTTGTGCCTAATAATCTTATATTAAAAGCAGTTATGAACTGATGGTATTGAAGTATATAGGTTTCACTGGCAAACTGACAGTACATGTAGTACGTTTTGAGAAATATATGTTATCCTTTCGTTTACATATATCATGTTTATATATCATTAGATTTATAAACTTTCTCTCTGAGTCTATCTGGTAAAAATAATAAAAACATTTTCCCTTTTTCTTTGGCTATTGTTTTAAAAAATATAAACGCTACAAAAAACAGTCTGTGATCTACAGTGTATAAAAAATTCTTGGAAATAGGATACATATTGAACCACGGCTAACTTTAATTGGCGACAATAGAGGTTCCACCCTGTGTCTCTTTAATTATATCAAGCATCTCAAGCTTGTCAAAGTCTCAATTCTAAACTTTACAATAATGATTTGTATTCACAAGAGTAATATTTAAATCATTATCTTTTGTTTCGGCGGGTTCTATGTTGACAAAGATTTTTGAGGCGTTGAAAATATTGTTTAAAAAGAAAACTATGATTTGTCATGCGGTCATTTCAATCGCTTTTCTTTTCAATATCTATTAAGATTGTCTGTAAGAATACAACAAAAACAAAGGTTCACATTGTGTCTGTGAAGCTTTCACTTTAAACCCAGACATCAAAAATTCAAAATTAAATTTACATTTAAGTGATAACCGTGTTATGTACTATAACCTTGTCTCTCCCCTTTTGTAAGGCGAGCGGTAAAACGTAATGAGGAGTCTGTCCCTTGGCCCAGACTCCTGCAAACCTACATACAACTGCTCCTAATTCGCTTGACAGAATTCAGAATTTGTGAAATTTCACAAAATCTTACACAGATTGTGTCCTTTTTCGCCCTCTGTGTATGCCCCCGCCGTGGCTGAGGGGACATTAAGTGCTACCATTGTCCGTCCGCCCGTTCGTCCGTACGTACGTACGTACATATGTACGTCCCGAAATTAGTACCGTTCTCTAACTTTATGAAACTTATACACAATGCTTATTACCATAAAACACTGATCAAGGTCGAATTTGGGTTGCGTCACTTTTACTGTTCTTGAGACATGCCCCTTTATATCGTGAAGTGCAAGTGGGGGAATCGTCTGTATCCCATGGACACATTATCCATTTATTTATTTCTTCATCTAAATAATGTTTTATGAATAGATGTAATTGTGAAGTGCCATGGACATTGACTTTATCATATCTTTACACTATAGTTCACATGTGTATCTGCTTTTCTTTGATTTTATGATTCTTTTCAGAGTATATATCATATAATGGCATTGTGCACCTCCTATTGTGTTTTATAAGAACAATTTTGGGTTTCACTTACTAAAGGATTGGACTCTAACCTTGCTTTGTTTAATGGGTAACCATTTTGTATCCGCACTCTCCCAAATTCACTTATCACAACAAGTTGAAGCGTTCTCACAGCTTAACCATATAATGCCATTGTCAACCTTCTTTTTATTATCAGAATCATTTTTGGGGTTTCCCTCACCAAAGTAAGGACCTTGCCATTAATTGCTTAATTTGGGAATAGCAATACCAATTTTATCTGCAACTCCTCCTAAACCCTTTGTCACAGTTTGTATAACTTTCTCACAGTCTTAACATTATACAGTGTATACTGCTGTTTTGAATCTTCTATGTTGTTTATTTTTACTCCGAATCTTTTTTCCCTTAGCATTTATTGACTTTGCAAAGGCGGGGTAACATGTTGTTAGCTTTACTCACACATTGTCACAGTACTTCTAGTTGAAACATTTTTTTTTACGTTCGAGCACAAAAATGGTTTTGTCCCATATATGACTTGATCATGAATTCTCAACTTGTAAATAGACCCATTAAGTTCAGAATAACCTTCAAGTACTTAGAGATTACTAAGGGTTCGTATCGACTCACAAAGCAGTCAAAAACAAAAATGGTACGAGGTAAATACGACACTTATTACAAGCTCTTCTACACTCAAATTATTTCTGGGGTGTATCAAACACTTTGGTTATTCTAGATAAACAAAGGGCTTTTAATGTCCTTTCACTTCCGTTGACAGTTACTTGTCTTTGTCTTTTGACTCTCTATAGGCAGTACATTATTAACCAAAGGATATTGGGTATCAATCCATGACGAAAAATCATTACATGCACAGCAAAAAAACACAAAAAGAAAAGGAACAGCGCTTATATTCCTGTTCTACATTTCAAAATCACAGTGAGGCCTTCAACACGGAGCAAAAACACTCTCACCTCACTGCAATTTTAAGACAGTCCCTATCACCGGCGTGAGCAGAATTCTTTGGAAAAATAATTTGGATAGACTCTGTAAGATGTAACACCACCAAATCCAGCCCGGTCAAACAAGAACATACTGGAAAGCAGTACAGATTTAAAACAAAATAGTTCCTACGCAATTGTCAATATCTACAATTGAGTTTACACAAGACCAATTTTTTTTAAAAACAATCTCTTTACTTGATTTCACACTATCACAGCAGTATGTGTGTACTGTTTGGTTCTATAACAGACTGACCATAAACGCATGAGGAGAGCCATTAACCGCAATTGTGACAGATTTTGACAAATTCCGAGTATGTATCCTATCTATTTTAATAACCGAACAATGTTCAGGAAGGGAATCGTTTACCACATTCCAAATTTTACAGGACGTAAAGCTATGTTTTATCGTTCTGATTCAAATTAATTCATTTTGGTTAGCAACGTCATGCGGTGCTTAACTCGTCAAAAACTTGTAAGATTTGCAATTTGGTATCAAATAAATATACACTTTATAAATTTTGTGCTCCCAAAACGTTTTTATGGATTTACCTTCATCGGGAATGTTCTAGCCCAACATTTGAAAGCCATGGAGTTGTAAATGCGTATAATATGCGTATAACCAAACAGGTCAAAAGATATTGTCAACTTTGCCTGAAGGAGTTGGAACCTTATGTTCTTAATCTGTCAAAGTGGACTTTGTATATAATAAATCATATACCGAAGCAGTGGCTACTGATCTGATGATATCCACAAGAAAAAAAGTAAACCATCAATGATATCGACCAAGTGATAGAAAATGAAAAAAAAAACACTATAAAGTCCGTGCATTTTGCTTTTATTATTTCGTAGTCTATGATATTATTGACTCTATAATATTAAAGTTCAAGTAGGATTTGACAACTTTTGGATTTTTACCATTACAGTGGAAAATAGCGCTCTATCTTTCATTATTAAATCGAAGGATCCCTAAACATAAAATGTTTGCTGCATGAAAAACTTTTTCGCCTAATACTACGAAATGTAAATGAATCGAGATAGCCCGTTTAAAGTAAATGCCCCCGAAATGTTCATTTTAGCTTATTTGGCAGTGTTTGTCTTTTATCTTGAAAAATTAATTGAATATAGAGAAAATTTGATTAGCAAAATGGCAAAAAAATAAGATCTACATATTAGTCATTATTACCGAAATCGTCACTTCGCCCTTTGCACGAATTATTATACAATTTCCAATCAACATATATTTTCTTAAATAATTGTTTCGCAAAACTGTAAGGGGAGCGACATAACCTCTGTATAGCCTGTAGTTAAAGAATTGGGGAAAAAAGCATGACAAAAAAATAAAATATATAATCTTCAACATATAATTTCCTTGTGCACATCATATATCATTTGGTTTTACCCAAAGTATGTTTGGTGTTTTCTTTATCAAACTCCTTTTGCACACTTTCTTATATTTTTTCTTTCGAAACTTTCCCACAATCTTAACGCCGGATTAAGATTAAATGTAACATTGTTTTCTATTTATTTTGCATGAAGTTTTTGATTCAAATATTCATACATGTAAAACGTAAAACATAAATCAAAATCATCGAAGGTTGTTTTTTCGTTTGAATTATTTCATATTTTGTCATCTCGGAGCCTTTTATAGCCGACTATACGGTATGGGGTTTTGTCATAATTGAAGACCGTGCGATGACCTACAGCATGAACAGTTGCTTAAATCTGCTTCATTTGGACTATGTTCGATGGTTTTCTCATTGGCACACACCACATCTCCTTATTCTATATTTATTTGGAACATGTGAATCATGAATACCAAAGACTATAATCACATCGAAGAATAAGGAAGCATGAAAGAAACCAGATTGAAAGAAAATAAGAAGCATCCGTATTGCTAAGAGACAAGCAGCATTAAAATTCAGCTGAGCTAATGAATGAAGTCAATTTCTTCGTCTAAAAGAAAACAAACAAACAAAAAAGTGAAAAAAGAGGAGTAAAATTTTCAGATATCAGTTCTGTACTTGAACCAAAAGTCATGTACAGTAATACGTAATTTATTAAAAAAAAAAAAAGATTATGCACCAGTTCCTTATTTAACAAATCTGAATAGAAGCAATTCCTTTACACTCATGTGTTTTTTTTCTTTCGTTCCTTATAAGAACATTATTTCTTATTTTGTTTAATTGTTTTTGTTTCTTGTTGGGGTTTTTTCGGTACTTATCCTTAAAGATTTGCTTTAAAATTTTTCCGTTTTGAAATATTTCCTTGTTTAAAATAGATCGCAGTTTTGTCTTCTTCTCGTTAGTTTTGCGAGCAGAGTTGCAGCAGCCATATAAGTTATACACCATTTGTCATAAAGACAAT
This sequence comes from Mytilus coruscus, assembly GCA_017311375.1. Taxonomy (NCBI): domain Eukaryota; kingdom Metazoa; phylum Mollusca; class Bivalvia; order Mytilida; family Mytilidae; genus Mytilus; species Mytilus coruscus. Next base: position 37,484,990 of record CM029606.1, on the reverse strand, counting down.
GCTTAACATATTTAAGATACTTCAGGATAACGAAGTTATTGTCATAGATACAATGCTTAACATATTTTAGATACTTCAGGATAACGAAGTTAGTGTCATAAAGACAATGCTTAACATATTTTAGATACTTCAGTTCAGGATAACGTAGTTATCTTAGAAATAATGCTTAACATATCTTAGATACTTCAGGATAACGAAGTTATTGTCATAGAGACAATGCTTAACATATTTTAGATTAGATACTTCAGGATAACGAAGTTATTGTCATAGAGACAATGCTTACTATATTTAAGATACTTCTGGATAAAGAAGTAAGTGTCATGGAGACAATGCTTAAGATATTTTAGATACTTCAGGATAACGAAGTTATTGTCATAGAGACAATGCTTAACATATTTTAGATACTTCTGGATAACGAAGTTAGTGTTGATAAATTGTGATTCGTTTCTTTCATTCAAATTTCAGTCTACATTTTATAATAACCGACACATGGCTAATTATCTATAGATGTATTTATGAACCGGATGTTGTGTCTGTAATTAGATATTCCTTTGTCTACAATACACCTCATGATAGCAAGTTGACGTTGTTTATCTGCCTGAAGCAATTCTTGTATTAATGAGCCTTCCTGTCCGATAATACCCACAAATAACATGGTGGCAGCGGTGAGCAACGTCTGAAACTTTATAAAACTGACATTTATTATAAACATTTTGCGTAAATGATCCTGAAAGCACCATCACAAAATAATAATTCTCCGCGTAGTCGAAAGACGCTGAATCAGCAATGGCCGAGGCTTTAACAAACACTTTCCGTCTACCCCCACAATTAAATGTCACAGAAGGAAATGTGTCAGAAAACTTTAAGAAATGGAAACGGCAAGTTGAAATATATCTTGTGGCTAGCGGAGCTGTTAAAAAGGACGGTGCAGTTCAAGTAGCAATAATTTTGAATTGTGCCGGTCCCAATAATGTAGACATATTTGACCAAATTCAATGGGCAGAGGGAGGTGATGAAAAGAAACCCGACACAAACTTTTCGAAAAACTGGAGGAATACTGCAATCCAAGGAAAAATGAAGTCTAGAGTCCCATAGAATTTGGATGGTACCATATCAAGAACCTTTTACAATTTCTTAACTGAATTGAGAACCAGAGCAAATTCGTGCAATTTGCAAGAGAAAGATCGTATGATGCGTGACAAAATTATCTTTAGTGTCATGGGCAAACTGCAGGAACTTTTATTAAGAGAGGACAAGATTATCTTAGACAAGGCAATTAAAATTTGTAGAGCTTATGAACAGTCAAATAAACATGTTAAGGAGTTGAGAGAATCTACAAATTTGACTCACACAGTCAATAAAGTTACACACCATGATAAGTTCAAAAAGAAAACTTACCAACCTGAAAGTAAAAGACCCCAAACTAGACACCATCATGTCATGGACATATGAATTTACTAGGCCTGGATACAATCCGTAGAATGGGATTAATAACTGTCAATGATGACCGTTTCATTGCAAAAGTTGAAACACAAACAATTGGCGATCTAGGGGAGATAGCTCTGAAAGTTGATGAGAATGTACCTGCAAAAACATTACCGAGTAGGAAACTGCCGCTCTCTTTACATGATGATGTTAAGAAGGAAATTGATAAGTTAGTTGAGAGACAAGTTTTGATACCAGTGACCGAACCGTCTAAATGGGTTAGTCAAATGGCAGTCGTAAGAAAACCGAATGGAAAACTGAGAATTTGCATTGATCCACAACCGCTTAATACTGCATTGATGAGAGAACATTACAAACTACCAACTCTAGATGACGTACTTCCGAAATTAGCAAATGCTCAGATTTTTAGCCGACTTGATGTCCAAGAAGCATATTAGCATGTAAAACTTGACAAAGAGTCTAGTGATTTAAGAACAATGATAACACCATTTGGGCGATACCGTTGGGCGAGACTTCCGTTTCGTCTTAAAGTTTCAAGCGAAATTTTTCAACGAAAGCTCACAGAAACTCTGGGAGATATAGAAGGAGTATTCACAATAGCAGACGATATCATTGTTACAGGTTGTGGTCGTACGGATGAGGAAGCACGAACGAACAGACAATGACCGAAAACTCAAAAAGTTGTTTCAACGGTGTATGACCATAACATTCTTCTTAATGAGGAAAAGAAAGAAGAGCACGTTTCATGGTCACCGTATTACAAGAGAAGGGGTAAAAGTTGACCATGCAAAAGTAAAAGCGAAACAGGAAATGCCCTGTCCGACCGACGTGTCAGGAGTGAAAAGATTGTGCAGTATGGTACAATACATGGCAAAATTTCTGCCAGATCTTGCAAATGATCTAGCACCGATCAGAGAACTCACTAGAAAACATGTACCGTGGAAATTGTCCAGTGAATGCGAGGTGGCATTTCAAAGAGTAATGAAAAGACTAACCGAAGCACCCATATTGGTTAATTTTGATGTCAACAAAGAAGTTGTGCTGCAAGTCGACAGTAGTAAGAATGGCATGGGAGCCGTACTGCTGCAAGAAGGGAAACCTGTTGAATTTGCGTCAAGAGCTCTAAAGCCGTCAGAGTGTAACTGGGCTCAGATTGAAAAAAGAAGCATTATCGATGTTATATGGTCTCGAGCGTTTTGACCAGTACACCTATGGACGTAAAGTTATAGTTCAGAATGACCACAAGCCACTTGCTGCGATATTAAGTAAACCGCTGACCCTGAGCACCGAAACGATTACAGGACATCATGATGAAATTGTTCCGCTATGATATTGAATTCCGATTTGTAAAAGGCGTCAATCTTGTACTAGCAGACACTCTAAGCAGAGCGTTTTTGGAAAATGACAATGCCAAGGAGACCTATCGACCACGAATTATGCAAGAAAACACGTTTGAAGACATACCAGATGCACGACTGCAAGAATTAATAGCTGCTACTTCAGAAGATGCCGAATTACAAACTCTAGTAGACATTATCAATGATGGATGGCCACAACATAGAGACCAAGTTCCTTACTGTACACTACCGTATTTTGAATGGCGCGACGAATTAAGTACGCAGGTAGGTTAATGCCGGATTTTATTCATTTTCTAGGCATCCCCCCTTTTTTATTTATTTTTTATTTTGAAAGAAAAATAACTGATTCCAGAATTGTTTATGTGGTACACATTGGTGATACGTCTACCAAGAAAATATTTTCTGCTGTCACACGTGGTGTCTAAGTCGTCACGTGATTTTACGATATGACTAATTTTCCATATGATTAAGCCTGTAGAACAAGTTCCCATACTAAAAATGTCGCCATGAAATTTCACTGTATGGTAAAAGATACATTTTACTCCATAAAAACTGCTGATCGCTCACTGAAAAATGTTTCCCTTTATTTTAATAACATTATAACCAGGAATTCACGTCCGTTGTTGTGAGTTTTATCATAAAAAAATACCTCTATTTTCAATATTTAACCAAAAATTTATACAAGCGTTCAGCAATTTTCAATAAGCTGACTAATTCTTTTATAAACAACTCAAAGGATTTGAAATAATATTGCCGTTGGTAACTTGTTCTACTCATTTGTTTGTTGTCCGCATATACCGTCTGAAATGACGCCCATTGCATAAACGCTTTACTGATCGCGGAAGGGAGGTAATCGATGTAAAACATTCCAAAGTTGCGTTTACGGGAATTTCAAAAATGAAAGATAAAAACATGCTTGCGCTGATGTTTATGATTATATCATGCACGCATATTTAGAAAATCACGCATATATGGCAATCAATAACATTCGTTAATTATTAAAAAATACCATGCCCTTTAAAGAAGTACGTTTTGAAAAAAAAGGGGGTGGGTGTTTCATCTTCAATATTTCACACACAATGTGAGATCTTCAATATTTCACACACAATGTGACATTCTTTCTTGAATATACAATATAAAGGATTTGTATGGGTTATGCATAGTTTTAAATTTGTGTCATACTGTTGAGACACCATTCTGATGTGTTTTATAGTTTAAAATGACAAAAAGTATTAAAGTCTATATGTAGAAGGTGTTGATCAATTCCTTTCTTACTGACTTAAAAAAGAGCTATTTCAAGGGTCCTCAATTATCAATTTCCTGGTGAAGTCTTAAAATTTATACCAATAATAATAAATATTGTGCACAATGAATGAATTTCCTTGTTAAAACCCAGTCATTCTGTAAATGAAGGGTTTATTAAAATCAGAGACATTATTAGTCATATAATACATGATATTTCTCTCTTAAAATGTGTAAGTTGACCTCAAGAAATCAAATCTGCTGTGAGAAATATGAACCATTCATTATCCCCTGTAACTGCTGAATAAGAGACAGTGGTAAAGCCCAGAAAATATTAAAAAATTTATTTATTTAACTGCTGAATCCATTTGTCCAAGTTTAAAACTTACTTAACTTCTAACACTAAATCAAAAAAAGTACATCAAGTACTAGTAGTTGGCCCAAAAATTTAAGAAGGATGATAAAAAAAACAAAAACATACAATAAGAGAATTTCTAAAACATTTATTTATCTTTATATACATGTACATAAATGTGTACTTTCACTAAAAACTTGCATGTTTCATAATGCTCATTGCCAGACAAGGGTAAATAAATAATGTCTATACAATGGTTTGTAATAAAGCTTTTGATTTTTCAATTCATAATAAAGTATTAATGAATGGTAAAATAGTAAATGTCTATTCAAATGTTTTATAAAGATGTCTGATGAATCTTCATATATTTCTGATCTAAATAATGCCTCACACTTTATTTTGAAAATATCAAATCCTGCTACACTAATTTTTTTCATTCAATAAATCCAAATCACATTCAAACCTTTAAAATGTCTCTGTCTTACATGTTTCAGAATCAAATTAGTTGTTAGTTCCTTGTTTGATATCCATTTGTTGTAATACTAAACATTGTTTGACTTCAATGTTTTTCAACTGGTTTATTTTAAATTCACTTTTTAGTATGCGACAAATCAGCTTTACACATTGTTATTTAAAGCTATCAGTCTGTTTTGACATCTTAGTAATAATTGTCATAAATAGTCATAAACATTTCATTTCTCACAGACTTTAAATCATCACAATTTTATAACATGTTTTATCTGACAATTTCCTTTTGTATGTAAATCCCCACAAGAAACAAGTACACAGTATTTGCCTCTGATTATATTTTTATTTCTCTGTCTTCTATGTTCCAGAAACACTATTGTTCAACTTATTAATATTCATTTGTTGTCATACTGAAAATTGCATTATTCCTCAATTTTCCTTTTAATTCACATGTAACATGTCATGAATTATCTTATACACAGCTCAGTTATCAGTCTTCTTTGATATATATCAAAAACTAATTCTCACATATATATTTTCCATTATTTCTCTTTTCATGCATAGATCCAGAATCATCTCTGTAGTTCTAATATGATACACAATTTCCTTTTGCTGCATTTTCAAAATAAAGGAAGTGCAGTCTTTTTCTCTCTCAGTTTCATTGTGTGGTATAATACCATTGCTTACAAGTCACCAAAGTGCTGAAAATAGAATTATAAACAATATTTGGATAAAATATACTTGATATATGAGGGTGTGGATTTTACAGAATAGAGAATAACGGACCACAAAATGTATAATAAAAATAGAGAATAATGAGGTGTTAGAATATAAAGAATAGAGAATAAGGGGCAAAATGTATAAAGAATAGAGAGAAATGGCCTAAAAAATTAAAGAATACAGAAATGAAGGACCCCCATCCAGACCCTCATATATATGATCTGATACAAAACAGTAAGTTTAATTCTATCTTCCTTAATAGCATAAAAGTTAACTTGATGTAACCTTTTAGTTAAAATACATTTCAAATTAAAAGTTTCTTTAAAATAACAATATATATTATATAGTTTAAACTACATAATACTAAAATGATACTTTCTGAGACATAATCACTGATTAACCAATATGCTTATTTATATTACTTCATCTGCACTGACTGAATGAAACTGAAGGAAGCATAACAGTTATGTACACACAAAACAATATAATAATATCAATGCTTACATTTTGGAGACCTCTTGTTTGGCATTGCGGAAACTATGTTTTCTCTGGGTATTAGACATTTCATTCTAATGTCTAGTGATAATCTTTCTACAAAAGAAGTAGATAACTTTACAATCATAACTGGCATATTTCAAGCCCATAACACTCCAAATAGTTGAAAAATGTCTTTTGATAAACAAAAGTGTCCTCCTAATCTGTACTAGACATCATAGTTACAACAGACAGACCTCATGTCAATTTTGATAGTTAATCAATATAATAATAGTATGTTTATATCACTTTTTAAAGTGCAATAAATCAATAAATCAAATTTGCTCTATGTATGAACAAAAAGTGCTGAATTAAAATGTTAATATGAGATTTTAAAACATGAATGAAATTAATATTGTGTTTGAAAATGGTCACATCATACTAAATAATTATAAAAGCTAGTTATTTTTAAATATCAAATTCTTACTTAATAATGATAATTTACTAAATTTAGACAGGCTATTGGCATGATTGCACACACTGTGCCATGATGCAGTTAAAAGATGCATATTTTTTACTAGGCTCTCTTTTTCTTTCTTTGACCCCCTTCTATGTCTTTGTAATATGTAAATGATTATACAAATCAAGTACCTAAGAGAAAATGGGATATAATCATGATGCTTAAAGAGTAATTTGAAGATTTATGCTCAAAATATACGGAAGTGTTTTCCTCCATAATAATATGATCTAATATGACCATGGTATGTCAGTCTGACAGCACTTTTTCATAAGCACCCACATCATTTTAATACTAGTAAAGTAATTTTGACCTGCCTAAAATTTAGTCCGAGATTACTCTGACGTCCAACGGCTGTTTTGCCAGACAAGCTGGGGCCGTGGGACGTCAGAGCTCGTCCATATCAAAAGTGGATATTTGCCCGTCCAAAATAGATGCGCTGCTTCGTCGCTTCTGGTGCCATCGGACGGCCTTGGAATTATATAAATCGGGTATCAATTTGTTCATTTTCATTTATCTCTTCATTTATGTAAGTTTTACCTACCTGCCACCCTTTATTTTCTCATATTTAGACAGTTTTCACAGTGACCCATCGATTCAGACATTTTACTTTTGTTTTCAAATAGACGTCAAGTTACGAGAGATTTCGCGACCTCGAGACTCAAATATGCAAATATTTATACTTTTACACCTCCTTTATAGGAGATCGATATTTAACATTTAGTAGCCAACCAAGATTTTTCGCCTCCTTTACAGGAGATCGATATTAAGCATTTAGTGCCAACCACGATAACATTCAAGCTCTCGAATATTTACATTGCTTGCATCGTAAATGAGCGAGGTGTTAGATATATATTCATATTGACCTAGGGTCATATGCAAACATCATTTCCATAGTCCATTGTGCCTTACTTTTTCTCGTGATCACATGACAATCTTTCAAAATGAAAGTTAAAATGCCAGAATCGGTGGGTCACTGTGAAAACTGTCTAAATATGAGAAAATAAAGGGTGGCAGGTAGGTGAAACTTACATAAATGAAGAGATAAATGAAAAATGAACAAATTGATACCCGATTTATATAATTCCAAGGCCGTCCGTTGGCACCAGAAGCGACGAAGCAGCGCATCTATTTTGGACGGGCAAATATCCACTTTTTGATATGGGACGAGCTCTGACGTCCCACGGCCCCAGCTTGTCTGGCAAAACAGCCGTTGGACGTCAGAGTAATCTCGGACTACCTAAAATTATACTTTCTATAAACACTGCCTTTCGTCCTTGCCGTTTTTTAAATGGCCAGAAAAACGCCAAATGTACAAATTAATACCTCTTTTTAAAGAAAGGTACATTTTGATCTAGATGTATAATCTTTCTTCAATGAAATGAAATATACGGCCTTTGCACAGTGTAGATACTATTCTGTACGCTATCCGGAAGTCGCGATTTTCGAAGCGAGAACTTTTTGGATCACATTTTAAATTTAATGGATATACTGAATTAAACGGTAAGTTGATCATCTGTACATTGCTTAATGATTAATTCAGCTAACATCGATATTCTCAAATGGTTTAGAATTAAATTCAGCACATTCATTATTCGTATCTTTGCCTTAATCAAGAGATTTTCAAGTGCATCACTAAGGAAAATCAGTCGGTGAACCTAAAACAATCTTTTACCCTCTTAGTGTACAAATTAACGTAAAACCAGACTTAATTAACTAAATGAAGTATATTTCAAGTGGTGGTAAAAGTTTCAACCAGATCTTTGAAGCCAGAAATAAGAAAATTACACTTGTTTGAATTTCTCACTGTACGATCAGTCTCGCTTGTATATTTTGAAAATGTATGATCAGTCTTTATTTCACTGTATTCTAGTGGTGATTTCAAAGTTATTTACGATATATTAGAAGGTGACATTTTCTAAATAACACAAATATATTTCAATCAATTCACATCCTGAAAACTTATGAAACATGTTTTAGCTTGATAGGGTGTACTCGACTTACTACATTAAGTATAAGGATGTTTAAATGTTGCTAAAATAAGAGGAAGGTTTGTTGTATATATAAGTTTCAGAAATGTCCTCCGTTATACTTAAAATTGTACAAACACACAGATTTAATTGTTATATAAAATGCATGTATTTACACATTCGAGGCCGTACTGTAGCCTATAATTGATCACAGTTCCTTCACTTTGTTTTGGATGTAGAGCTGTCTCTTTGACACTCAATTGTACACCACTTTGTAAAGCGGGGTTTATAGTGATAATGAAGTCCGTCTTTCTGTTCGTCCGTTGGACCGGTACAATATGTTTCGCCGGTTTTGTAAGCGCATCTCCTCATAAACCACTTAATATACATTGGGGGTTCCAGCCATTTTTAAATATAGAGGGGTCCAATCCAAGAGAAAAGGGGATTCCAAATATATGTTCCCATACAAATGCATTGATAGTTAAAAGGGTTTCAAACCGCCGGATCCCTTTTTGGATCCGTCACTGATATAACTATTAATTGATCTTTCTCGGATTCCTTATCATAAATGATAATGACTGTATTGTGCACCGTCTATTTCGAATTTTAGTAAAAATCTTTTATGGGGTTTCTTTATATAAGATACGGACTTTAACATTGCATTATATGGGGCACCCATCAGGTATTTCCAACACCTCCTAAACCAATTATCAAGTTTTCTGAAATTGCTCCATTTTTAATCAATTAATGCATTATGGACCTTCTATTTCGAATTTTTGGTAAAAATATTTTTGATGTTTCTATATCTAAAATACGGACTTTGCCATAGCCTTATATTGGGCGTACCTATTTTATATCCACAACTTCCTTCAGACACTTATCATAACTTAATGAATCGACTAATACCAACTTTTAGCCTGAATGTGACAATGTTTAGCAGCATTCTAACATCACCAAAATAATATAAATAAGAAGATGTGGTATGAGTGCCCATGAGACAACTCTCAATCCAAGTCCCAATTTATTTTAAAATTTTAGTACAGCGGGTTTAAACGTTTTAATGGTCGCACCAACCTTAGACTTACCAACCGATTTTTCTGTGGAAAATCCTGTTAAAAAGGGTGAAAGTACATAAGCAAATTATTATCATTTTCACAAGTTGCCACGCAATTAACAAATGCAATCAGTACAATGACATATATGGATTAACCCAGAAATCGCTTTAAGCAAACTGATAAAATCCTTTTCATTTTAAATTCATTCGTTATTGATACAGGTAATGATTTCTGTAAACTTACCCAAATTATATCACATGAATTATCACCCTACGCAAAGCTTTCTTTATCCATTTTTTGTAATTTTAAAAGAGACAAGCTTGATTTATGTTATCATCAATTGGTCAACGGCGGACGGTATAAATAGTCTTTAAAATGTAATAGCTAAACAATAACTGCAACGATACACTATTCCAAAGTCCACAAGCGAATCATGTATTGCTTTTTAGGCATTTGATTTTAAATAAGACTGACGGAACAAAAATACAATTATTTTGCCGTCTACAAAATCATCAGAAAATATATTTGTATTGTCTGATGAAAGAAATTACACGTTATAGTTCCTGGACAGTTCATAATATCACACAGACACGTATATACCTCACAAGCCACTTGCTGCGATATTAAGTAAACCGCTGACCCTGAGCACCGAAACGATTACAGGACATAATGATGAAATTGTTCCGCTATGATATTGAATTCCGATTTGTAAAGGCGTCAATCTTGTACTAGCAGACACTCTAAGCAGAGCGTTTTTGGAAAATGACAATGCAACGGAGACCTATCGACCACGAATTAAGCAAGAAAACACGTTTGAAGACACCAGATGCACGACTGCAAGAATTAATAGCTGCTACTTCAGAAGATGCCGAATTACAAACTTACCTCGTAGACATTATCTATAATGGATGGCCACAACATAGAGACCGCGTTCCTTACTGTACACTACCGTATTTTGAATGGCGCGACGAATTAAGTATCCAAGAAGGAATAGATGTAAAAGGAAAGCCATTCTCATTCCGAAATCACTTAGACATGATATGAAAAACCGTTTAAATAGTGCTCATTTAGGTTATGATTCTATGATGAGGCGAGCTAGAGGAACAATATTTTGGCCAGGAATGGTAAAAGAGATTAAGCAAATGACAGATTTATGTGAAATTTGCCAAGAGTCAAAGCCGAAAAACCAACGAGAACCGTTAATACAACACAGTGATGGTCAATCACCTTGGACGAAAATAGGAATGGACTTGTTCGAAATAAAAGGCAGGCCATATCTTGTGGTCATTGATTATTTTTCGAATTTTACCGAAGTAGACTACTTATCGAAAACAACCTCTAGTCAAGTGATGACAATACTTAAGAAACAATTTGCGAGATTTTGGATCCCTACAACAATTATATCCAATAACGGACCGCAGTTTAGTGCAGAGGAATTTCGACAATTTACTACAAAATGGGGAATCAAGCATATGGTGTCATTTCCGAACCACCAACAAGGTAACGGGAAAGCCGAATCCGCGGTTAAAGTTATTAAGAATATGATCAAGAAAACTCTTAAAGATGGTCGTGATCAATATGAGGCATTCTTGAATTGCGAACACTCCTACTCAGAACACTGGTTTCAGTCCGACCAAGATGATGTTCGGAAGAAAAACCCGATCGATGACGCCATCAATTAACATAATGCGAAATGAACAGAATGCGAAAGCTAAAGAATTACAATCAGCAAGGAAACAATCTGTCAAGAAATGTTATGACAGACGCGCAAAGAACTTACCGTTAGGAACTGGTGACTCAGTGTATTTCGAACACAAACAAGGACAGCACTGGAAATTTAGTTAGCAAATGCAAACCGATTGAAAATGAACAAAAGCGAGTCGAACCGATTACTAGACCAAAACGTATTACCAGAGAACCAACCTATTTGAAAGACTTTGTGCGTTAAAGATGTGACAATTTCAATTGTTTCAGTAGTTTATTTTCTAGTCATCAATTTAGTTTCTAGTCGTTCTATAATTAGTTTAGTTTAAAAAAAATGAACTGCTATCACAAAATCTAGATACTGACTTTGATTTAAATACATGTGAATATTAAAATAACAAAAATACCGAACTCCGAGGAAAATTCTAAACGGAAAGTCCCTAAGCAAATGGCAACATCAAAAGCTCAAACACATCAAACGAATGGATAACAACTGTCATATTCCTGACTTGGTACAGGCATTTTCTTATGTAAAAAATGGTGGATGAAACCTGGTTTTATAGCTAGCTAAACATCTCACTTGTATGACAGTCGCATAAAATTCCATTATATTGACAACAATGTGTGAACAAACAACAGACATAATAGGTAAAATGTCAAAATAGGGGTACAGCAGTCAATATTGTGTTATAATCTTAATCACTACAAAAAAACAAGCAAATATGTCAACAAAGACAAACACAAAAGCATATAGACAAAGCACATTAGCAAAAACGAAAGACAAGAATACAAAAATTTACCATGTTTACCATAGCACAACAACACAATGACGGGATGTACAAGTACCGAGCCACGTCAAAACAGACTATATAATTAAGAAAATTATTTTTGGTTAAATTGTTTTGATAATTGTTACAAATTTAAAAAAAAACGAATTTCTTTATTAAGATAAATTGTGATTCGTTTCTTTCACTCAAATTTGAGTCTATATTTTATAATAACCGACACATGGCTAATTTTTATCTACAGATGTATTTATAAACTGGATGTTGTGTCTGTAATTAGATATTCCTTTGTCTACAATACACATCATGATAGCAAGTTTATGTTGTTATTCTGCCTGAAGCAATTCTTGTATTAATGAGTCTTCCTGTCCGATAATACACATAAATAACAGTTATTGTCATAGAGACAAGGCTTAACATATTTTAGATACTTCAGGATAACGAAGTTAGTGTCATAGAGACAATGCTTAACATATTTTAGATACTTCTGGATAAAGAAGGTATTGTCATAGAAACAATGCTTAACATATTTTAGATACTTCAGGATAACGAAGTTAATGTCATAGAGACAATGCTTAACATATTTTGGATACTTCTGGATAACGTAGTTATTGTCATAGAGACAATGCTTATCATATTTTAGATACTTCTGGATAACGTAGTTAGTGTCATAGAGACAATGCTTAACATATTTTAGATACTTCAGGATAACGAAGTTAGTGTCATAGAGACAATGCTTAACATATTTTAGATACTTCTGGATAAAGAAGTTATTGTCATAGAGACAATGCTTAACATATTTTAGATACTTCAGGATAACGAAGTTAATGTCATAGAGACAATGCTTAACATATTTTAGATACTTCTGGATAACGTAGTTAGTGTCATAGAGACAATGCTTAACATATTTTAGATACTTCAGGATAACGAAGTTAGTGTCATAGAGACAATGCTTAACATATTTTAGATACTTCTGGATAAAGAAGTTATTGTCATAGAGACAATGCGTAACATATTTTAGATACTTCAGGATAACGAAGTTAATGTCATAGAGACAATGCTTAACATATTTTGGATACTTCTGGATAACGTATTTATTGTCATAGAGACAATGCTTAACATATTTTAGATACTTCTGGATAACGTAGTTAGTGTCAGAGAGACAATGCTTAACATATTTTAGATACTTAAGGATAACGAAGTTGCAGTTATATGTTCTCCATCACAAATGATTTAGGGGAAAGCAAACATATCATTCATTGACAATTACGTAACAGGAAACATTTCGTGTAATTCGGACTTTAAAATTCGGGTAGTTGTTGAAAATTTTCCAAATTGCTTGGCAAACATCGTTTATTTTTGTAGATTGTTCCGGTTTGTCGGCCATTGAAATATATACGAATCGCGGATCGGATACGGACAAATAATGAAAGAATTCCGTATTCTTGCAATTATAAGTAGACGAACGAATGACACAGCACCAGAATAATAATGATCACAAAAGTGAGAAAAAAACCGCATTCCACACGAATTAACAGACATTGGTTGGATCCCCTTAGTTAAATGTATATATTTCAATGCAAATGCATTGTTTTATTTATTGATTAATTCTAAATTGCTTAAAATTAAATACTTTATATATCTTTTTTTAATGAGAATTAAGAATTGTTTGTAACAACGTATTTGATTTCAACGAAAGAAATCTCTGTTTTACTGAAAAATTATTACACCAGGGTTTTCGATATCACAAACTAGTCAAAACATTTACTAAATTTTATCATCGGTACAAGGACATCATTCGTAAATATAAATCAACATAAAGACATCTTATACGTTCAGGTATTTCACATCCAATATTTTATGGTAATATTCTTTACAAAGCACAAAAATGTCGGCATTCACCTCAAAAGCTAACCAAACCTTTAAACAGACTTATTCGGAAAGGATATAGTTACGATACTGTTGTCAGGTCATTAAGGATTGCATATTTTGGTATTGATATTGATTCACTCATAGGGTCTTTGCATCGGAAATAAACACTATTATTCTAAAACCAGTTGTTGGCATGATACGGGTTATGTTCTTCTCATATATTTTATGATTGTATGATACTAAACCCCTAACGCGAGTGATTGTACTTGATTTTCATATGATGAAGACATAATCTTTCAATCAGTTTAATTGAGGTCTGGAGCTGGCATGTCAGTAACTGCTAGTAGTCCTTTGTTAATTTATGTATCATTGTCATTTTGCTTAGTTTCTTTTGTTACTTATTCTGACATCGGACTCGGACTTCTTTTAAACTGAGTTTTACTGTGCGTATTGCTATGTGTTTCTTTATTCTACATTGGCTAGAGGTATAGGGGGAGGGTTGAGATCTCACAAAACATGTTTAACCCCGCCGCATTTTGCGCCTGTCCCAAGTCAGGAGCCTCTGGCCTTTGTTAGTCTTGTATGTTTTTTAATTTTAGTTCATTTATATGTTTTGGAGTTTAGTGTGACGTCCATTTTCACTGAACTAGTACACAATTTTATTTAGGGGCCAGCTGAGGACCACCTCCGGGTGCGGGATTTTCTCGCTGCGTTGAAGACCCATTGGTGGCCTTCGGCTGTTGTCTGCTCTTTGGTCGGGTTGTTGTATCTTTGACATATTCCCCATTTCCATTCTCAATTCTATTCAAGTTTTGACACAGCTATGATGTATTTGAAATTATAATGTGAGTGATACCATTGAAATTTAGAAATGTAGTGTCATTGTTGGAAATAAAAGTTGTAATTAAAAGACAAAATATGTTCAATTTGAATCTGGATTCTAATTGACTCACAGTTTTAATTGCTAAATAAAATATGAAAAAGGAAACAAAAGAACAAACATGAACATTTAAAATTCTGCAATGATTAGGAATGTATGCATTAGACATGTACAATGTGACTGAATGCATGATTTCATATAAAAAATGAGCAAGGTATAACCGATGGTCGGTTGGTTGTTGTCAAGCGATAGTAATAGATAATCTGTTGGTAATTTCAACCGATTATCTAACACTACTTAACGTCCAATGGCAAATATTTCATGTATTTTCATGACGAAACAATACAATTTTAAATAGTTGCTTCTAAATATACATTGCTGCAGCCGTTTTAATCATTCTGGTAGTTGTGAAAATTATGAAGAACATCAACATCCTGATAAAATACACGTGCACATTCTAAATATAGCATACTCTGTGTGATGTATACTTGTAGGTTGTGTACGTAGTTAGTCGGACAAACCTTGCAATATGTATGTAAACTATCACCTAAATAGACAAAGTTCAACATTCTGTCATTCGTGGACAATTATTAAAAAAAACTATCCTGATAATATATATGCACCCGCAATATATTACCAAAATGCCAAATTCAACAACCTTTTCTTGAATAAGCATAGTGGAATGGTAATTTTGAGATCTCAAATGTAGCAACGGAAGCAAGCAAACATAGTCTTAATTTGATCTTTGATGTAAACTTGTCTCGTTGGCAATCATAATGGATTGAGTTTTCTCCTGAAATACAAGAAGTTTAACTCGTACTAGGAGACTGAAATATTTTGCTGTTATAATTAAAGTCTGACTTTTGTTGTGAACATGTGATGTCATAATGTGATAGATTTATTACTTGCCATACTGAATATACTTATTAACTTTCCAATTCAAGGGACCAACGAATCTTGACTAAAACTACAAATTAGCATTAAAAATACTCGCAAATCCTACATTAGTCACGTGTAATCTAGATGTCTTCGGTTTTGTGTGTCGTTGATTGGCCAGCTGCTGATTTATTGTATATCACACAATTCCATTTATGCACACAAAGAAATAACAACCCTTTTAATTTACATTAATACTAAGTCTTGTGTACTTGTTCTAAAAACTCCTTATAAGACTGCGAATACTCTCGGCCTTTTCCAAACGCCTATGTGAGCAATATGCTCATCCCCCAAAAGACACCTTTGCTAATCGTCTGTGTGTCGTTTTATCTCCCCACTTTGTGAAAAGGTTCGTCTTTTATCAGATGTACCTGCACCTCATGTCCTACTCAAAACACCAAAAGCACACCCATCCCCGAAGACCAAAGTGCAAATAATATGAATATAAAAATGAAAATGATTTTAAGATCTCGTTGGATTTTAGTCCCCCTCGCGACGTGTGTTGTGGGGACATAGAAATACCGAGCGTCTGTCCTTCCATCCGTCCGTTTGACCGTCCGGTCTTGTTAGCTCTCTCACGTGTACAATTCTTGCACTTATATATTAGATTTATATCAGCATTGTCGCTAACAAGTTTGAAAATCAGTGCTGATCAATTATTTTTAAAAGAGTTATACCCCTTGGAAATATTATTTATATGAAAAATTGAATTTGTAAGCGTTCTTACGTGTACAATTTTTGCCAGATCTTTAAATAATTTATGTCACAGGTTTACATCAGTATTGTCTTGGATAGTTTCGAAAGACAGTGCCGATCAAATATTTTTAAAAGAGTTATGCCCCTTAGAAATATTTATTTTATCGGAATTGCATTGCATTAAAAATTTTGCTCTCAAGCCTGCATTTCTCTATTAACGATATTTTCAAAAATAAAAAAAAACAAACATTTTTTTAAAAGTTATAATGGCCATTGATATATTTAATATGCACAACGCGGGAGGAGGGCATCTGTTCTTTAATCAGTTTGTTGTTTTTGTTTGAATAAAATAGGTTAATGAAAATATCTGTTTATAACATTTTTGCGTTCGAATCGCTTTTTCTGAATTAACCTTCATCGAAGCACCGATCATTCATTTATTGTGGGGCCACAGGTTTTTAATGAATCGTTTGATTGTAAATTTCGAGAAATTATTTATTTCGGAAAGCCTTTGTTAACTTTCTCCTTATTCCGATGTAGCTGTCCTGTTTATAAAGACTGTGCTTATAAGATTACAATGCTACAAGTTTATTTTAAACAAGCTTCCGAAACCATATCGGATTTTTTCTGTACAGTCCAATAAATTTCAAAGACTGTTTACACTTGAAACATAGGGAAAGTTTTTCGGTCAAATAGCCAAATTCAACTACTCTTCTTTATCATTCAATGCCAACAAACCATTTTCTGTCTGACTTTATACGTCTTATACGTCTGATTTTATACGTCTGCTTTTACGATGATTTTTTTTTCGCTATATTCTATCGGTATTCTTTTTCAAATAAATTTCCTTTTTCTCTTTAGCTAGCGACGTTTTTCAATGACCATTCAAAAACGAATGGACTTCTTAGCTGAATTGAATTAATTGTGGTACCATTCCTCGTATTTTCACACATCATCATGCGTTTCTATAATTTGGATTTCTACTTTCAAAACAAAATTTCATCGGGAAACAGTACATCATCACATGTAATAAAAATGTTTGCAAAAAAAAAAAAAAAAAAATACCACAACACAGAATAAAGGGCTCAGTCTGTTATGCATAAGAACGCATATAGATAAATCGTACAAATGCTTAGCTTATTAATAGAAACAGAACATTTAAAAAGTATATGTTTAAATGTAAAGAATGAGAAGAAGAATGGGAGGATGACGATGAAGCAATCAAGTGTCAAATAACGTATTGCATCAAATATCTCAACACTCTGCATCTATATGCAAAGTTACTATAACAAATGTAAATTAAAAATGAAAGGTTAATCTATACTTAAATTTCACATTTGTGTGATTTTTTAATTTTCTCATTTTTGTTCTTTCATATGAATCGCAGCTATGTAAAATATTTGTTGTGTGATTGAATATGATACGTATAGGAAGCGACGCTAAAATGAAGGTATTTTTAATATATGATCATATATATTATCAAATTTGAAATAAAGACACATTTATCTTTCAACTATGTTAAATCAGACTGAGGCACATTGTTTGTTTAATTCGTTCTAAGTTATTATAAAACATCAGGTTTTATGTGTTCCGTCAATTTCTTGAATGTCGACAACAGCAGGAACGAGTTATCGTGGCGTCGTCATTCGGTATCGTGTTGCCTTAACGTTGAGAGAACCAATGCACTTTCTATACACAAAGTCATCGAATTTAACGTCCTAATTCTGGCCGGACTTGGCTGGGAATGTTTTCATCCTGCACAACCTAAACGGATGCCCTACTTGTATTCTCCCTCACTACGTTCATCCGAATATAAAGTAATTATATTCTATGGCTTTAACAATGCAAAGAACAAAGATCTAATGTAGGTGTGCTACTTGTTATAACCTTTAATTCTATATCTTAGTAGAAGATGCCAGCGAAATCGCGGTAAAATTGGGCAAGTGTTCAAACAAAGAGTGTGGACATAAAAAAGGGGGGAGGGGTCCGGACGTCTGGTGCCTGTGTTCACACATAAAAACTGAGGAGGATCACTTCGACACGTTCAACGCCCATTTCATTTTTGGACAGTTCTGCACCTGAGTAAAAAGGTGGATGTCGTTTAATTTAGCATAATGATGCACTTACAATACAATACAGGATCCTTATAGGCCTAACTGTCCTATTTTCTATTCTTTCATCTTACTTACACTTGGATTTTTACAAGCGCAAAAGCGTATAAGACACGGATCAATAACGGTCTCCGAATTGGGATATTTTCTCACAAATTGGCGTTTTCTGTGGAAAAAAGATTGTTTCAAGGACAAATTTAGGAAGTACAAAACACTACATTTATACGTCATATCACAAATATTTCCGACTTTGTTTAGTTTCAGAAGAGTTGCGGCTCAATGAAATCGGTCTCTTCCTTTAGTAGTATAGATGTATCAACTACAAACATAATAACAATAGTAATCATAGTTACAAATGCAAATTCACATAAAATTATTGAATACACGTGTCTCTTCTTTAGGCTATAACGAGAGTCGATGGTCAGAAAGATGACCGCACGGGTTTTAATTGCAAACAAATGGTCACATGTCATGAATATTCATGAACGGACAACGAACTAAATTTTAATTATATTCTCCCTCACTGTGTTAGTCCGAATATAAAGTAATTATATTATATGGCCTTAAAAAAGATCTAATGTAGGTGTGCTACTCGCTATAACCTCGAGACAAAGGGAAAATAGTTAAGCTATAGTATACCTGAGCTGAATAATAACATCAAAAGAAAAATGTTTACAACTCGTTATATACCAATAATTGAGGAAACTGATAGTTGTTTTTTAATAGAATCTTTAATATAACTGTCTTTAGCAAAATCGGTATGCCACATTTCCATGTTTCTTAATTAAACGATCAGAAATGCCATTTCTTGCAGCAGCAGTGGCACCACCGCTGCGCAAACTATGAAGACAAAATTGTTTGCAATCAAGACCAATCGCAGTTAATGTGCCCAAAAGTAATTCCCTAGCTCTTGTATAAGATAAAGGAAGATGAACTTTTGCTAACTTATAAGAATTTTTTTTACTTAAAACATCTAACAGAATGAAAAACATATTGATCAGAATTTAAAGACAGCTTAGCTAATTAATGTATGTCAATAACCAGACTACTGGACAGGTAAACAAATTTATTCTAGAAATTATAACATTATTTCCCCTTCTAAATACATCATTTTTCCCAGATTCAATATTCAAAGAAACACAAGTGTCAAACATTTTTATGTTAGACATCTTTCAATTTGCAATCTCACTTTAGCTTAAAGATCCTGCATAACCAACTAACATCATTGTACAAATTGTCACATTCTGCAAATGAGAACGACCAGTACCAAGTTTGTCTACTATCTTCTGTAAATGATCTGCTGTAATTGGTTCTTCTTTCAAAACTTTTACTCCAACTTTATGTAGTTTAAGCTACAAACATATTTTTTTTTTATATAACATCAATAAACATGTTAAACTTTAATGTATCAATTAGCGTGTTTAAGTTATATTCTTAGACATTTATATAATTTTAATTCAGTAACTGTATCAGTTTATTTTCACAAACTGATCCACGCCTAAATAGATTGGATGTTGATTGTTGCTATTTTTAGACATTATATATATATATTATAATCATACTATAGATAACTCATTCTCATTTATTTGTTACTATTAATTTATTTTCAGACAAAGGAAGTCTCTGATACACAACAACTAGCAACAGACTTCAAAGAAAAATTAAAATTAGTAGGAAAAAACTATTTATAATCTTAAATTGAAGTTCACCAAATGTTCTGATATTTTATATGACTGCACTATGGACAATGTATATATCAAATGTAAAGGATTTGTTTGTGTCGTTTTCAAGTATTTATTTGTTTAATAAATGACATCTTGAGGTCACCATAATGTTGTAGTCATCAATAATAGAGAGTTGTCTAAACAATTGGGTATACATAATCAATCACTTTACTGAAAATGTTGTAATAAATCAATTAAAAAGTTTATCTGTAGCAGTACACTTTACATGTTCAATTGTTATTAATCAATACCACATGGGCTATTCATTACCAAAAGGAAGTTAAACAGCTAGAAAAGTGAAAACTTCCTAGCATTCAAACTGTAGGAGGAGTTATTTGGAATAACTATATACCCATAATGGGACGGACGGACAGAAGGACAAACGGAAGGACGGACGGACATGGGTAAAACAATATGCCCCCCAACTTTCAGTAACGGGGGCATAATAATAAGGAGATGTGATATGACGACCAATCAGACAACTAATATAAGTAGACATAATGACGGTCTTCAACAATGAGCAAAATTATTATCGTATCGTAAGCTATAATAAAAGGACCCGGTCTGACAACATAAGAAAAAATTCACGTTTCAGTGTTTATACATGCAAGTCGAATTAACACTATACTAATTTTCTTGGTAGAAAACCGTGTATACCTAAGTGTTTGGCAAGATTAATTACACATAAATCATGATTTTGGCAAACAGATTAAGACCAATTAATTACCCAAGTTCCATGGATAAATTACCCGATTTGGATATAAACTTACCACGCACAAATATTAAGTTTTGGATTTCAGCGAAAATATTGAAGACGCATTTGTTTAGATAGGTAGCAAAGTTTCCTGATTTCAGCTTTCCAATTGTGAGATTGTCACTTCCATGTAGCAACATTCAAGTAGCGCCATGCAGTTGATATGATATGTAAAGACTTGCGTTTCCTATCATGATGTCCTAGATAGAGGGAATTAGTTGCCGTTACCATACTATGATGGAAGCTTTTGAACCAAGGGTTTCAAATGGTAAGGTTTGAAGTCCTCCCTTCTTAACCGGAACAATCTTTTTGATAGATTGGTATAGAATATTTGTGTCCACAGATGACCTAAGAAATGTTTCAATAATTGTCGTCGCCACAATCCCGCTCTCTTCCACTAATGTGAGTTCACCGGATACGACTTCCATTGAATTTGATATTTCCATGAACAACGACAAGGGTATCACTGGTGTAGCAGGATCTGCTTACCTTTCCGGAGCACCTGAGATCATCCATGGTTTTTGTAGGGTTTATGTTGCTCTGTCTTCAGTATTCTGTGTAGTGTTTCGTAAACTGTTGTTTGCCTTTTCATCCTTTTCCATGGCCGTGGTATCAACAGATGCCGATCCAGGATTTTGTAAAAAAAAAAGGGGGGCGCCCCCCTTAAATTCGCCTCTGATCAAGTTGCCAGTTTGTCGATTTATAATTTTACATTGTCCTCGTGGTATCTTCTGTATCTTTTTTCCAAAGACAAACAATTAATCTTGCCTGACTAGCCCCTTAAATAAAAACATTTTCCAAGGAACCAAACTCGGAAAAATCAGGAATTTAATCAGTCACGTTTGCTTTTCTACAAAAATGTAACCAATAAGATTTTTGTTTAATTTAATTTAAAACTCAAAATATATAAATAATAAATGAAATCCCGTTCGGTTGCGTGATCCTGACCAATTATGATAATGAAACTTATAAGGAAAAGATTTAAATAAAATGTTTTCATGTGAAGTCTTCCATTAACTTAAGCAACCATGTATCAAGTTTAACCTATGTGTTGATTCAGCATATTTAAATATCGAAAAGAGATTTAATATTTTTGTGAGGAATTATAAAAATTGTTGAAGTTCATGTCACGATTAATATTGTGAGTTGATAGTGTATATTATATATATTTTTTTAAATCGGACAATATAAAACGTTAGGAGTTTATTTATTGGTCAAAAAGGTGACTGTGGTCATTCAATCGTATTTACTGGCCAGAAAGGTGAGTGTAGTCATTCATTTTATTTGTATTTGACGAATGGCTTTAACTGCAAGATCCACCAAATGTGAGAAGAAAACGTCTGCTTGATTAAATTTTTATGAGGCACCTTCTCTCTAAATCTTTTCTCTCTCTCTCTCTCTCAATCTGAAGAAAAAGGCGTGTTCTTACTTCGTCTCGATATAATGAACCCTAAAGCGTCAGTTGCACGTTAGATAGTCTTTTGATTTATACATTTCTTTTGTATAAGTTGAATGGAGTCTGTTATTCAGTGTTTTTTTTTTTTTTGTATGTTTTATATGTCCATGATGCTTTGTTATATGTGTTTTAATTACATTTATTATATTAGATTAAAATTTCACCATAGCTTATTTATACAAGTCATGCTGTATTTATGTGTTTATACTATGTCGAACTATATACGTCTAATGCTATGGTGTTCTCGGCCTGAATATGCATGAAATACTTTCACTGGACGTTAAACAACCAAACATCAATCATGCAATATATGTCTTGTGTTATCATTGGAATGTGTCTATCTGTCATATTTGTTTTCCATTAATTATTTTGTTATAAATTAGGTCATTGGTTTTCTCTTTTGAATTGTTTTTCTATGTTGCGTGTCGGGGTCCTTTATAGCTGACTTTTCGGCCAGGGCTTTGTTAACCGTATACGGCCGTACGGTGACCTATAGGTGCTTTAGACTCTGGTGGATAGGTGTCTCATTGACAATAATACCACATTTCCTTATTTTTATATCTGAGATTGAAAGACATTCTTAATAGCTTGCTTCTATTACACAATGTATCAATCATAGCTTGTCTCGGGATTTCTTTTTGGTGTACGAACGTAAAAATACTCAAAAGAGCGGACCAAGATAATTTCGATTTTGCTAATATTGAATAATTTTCGCTGATCAAATATTTAATATAACTAGCAAACTTTGAGAAGTTTTGTTTTGCCAATAGTTGGAACATAATGAGCGACATTGAACTAAACATTGGTTTTTCACCTTATGTACATCAAAATTTCGAGTCTTTTAATAGTTAATATAACGTATTAATTTAAAAGGGTTAATCTGTTCAATAAACTTATCATTAATTTAGAAACGTTGTCTGTATAACACTGTTGTCAGTAAGATCTTTTAATATAATAACTGTCTACATCGGTAAAACATTGATATTATTGCCACAATAAATTTAATTGTATATGTCATGCTACAATGTACCTTGTTTTGTGGTCGTGTGCACTCTGTTAATACACATTACAAATACACAATTGTTTCATGCACTGATTTGAATCGTTTGGGGACGACCATTTGATTTATCAGGGGGAGGGGGGCAGGAAGAGTTTTTTTTCTGACGAGAATATTCATTTTAACCTGTTGCGAGACTTTCATATTTGTTTTTTAATTAATTACTCATTTGTACTCATTGATATCCTACACATTGTTGGGTAAAATATTCATTTTCATTCTGTTTTGGGCATGGTTATATATTTGGAGTTTTTACAAAGCCCCTCCCCCTTCCCCAGAATATCAAATGGTCGTCCCCTTAGCTTAGGGCTCTCGATCATTATCTCCTTTTGTTCATAGTAATAACCTTTTCTGTTATATTCGAAAAGAACTGTATCGTCGTTTTTTTTATTTGTATACAAGTAGAAACTTTCTCATAGTTAACACCACCGTTAAATATAACCTTGGAAGTTAATCAACTTTTAAATATCAATAAATCTCTATTCACGGCTGTTCGTATTTAGTTAAACAACAGGCGCTTGGGGCATGCCCCCCTTTTTTGTAAATATTTTTGTGTTTATTTTATTTAATTTTTTTTTTGGGGGGGAGGGGTAAATATTCTGTAACATTTTAACTTATTTTCACTTGTTTAATGTGTCCTACCCCTTTCCATACGATGTTACATTAGTTTAATATTATAGTTTATACATTTTGACCCTATTTTCCAAACTAAGGAGGGTCAACATTTATAAACTATTCTTATATCGTATGGAAAAAAAGCAGGACAAATTATATAAGTTAAGATATTACAGAATATTTACAACTAAAACAATATAAAGAAAAGGGGTGGACCATTCCCCAAGCGCAATCCATGTGGTTTAAACGAGTTTTGAATTATCCGTTACTGAATAACAGATGTTCCACATGAGATCGAAGACGATAGCTTATCTGTCAAACAATTATTAGGGTCAGGATGGGGGTTAATATAATACAGAGAAATGGGGGAAATACACAATAAAGGACCAATAAAAAAATATTTTAAAAAATTGGCCAAAAACTAAGAACAGAGAATAAAGAATACACAGAATAATGTTGGGGTTTGCAAAAAGAGAATAGAGAATAATCATTCAATGATGGGGAAAAAAGAGAAAAAATCCCCGTTATGACTGTAATCTAATGATAAATTTTCAATGGTCACACTTAGACCAATGATGGTATTTTTAAATGCATTGTACATAGTAAAACCAGTTACTTTTGTGGATGTTACTTAGTAAAAGAAATTTCGCCACATTTCGAATCCATCTCGCTAACATTTTACATCATTTTGTTCCTTGTGTATATGTTCCATTTTCATATGCATAGTATACTGAGTACAAGGTAAATTTTACAGATAAAGCCGTCAAATATCTATTGAAAACGTCCTAAAGATTGACTTTGTAATAAATCAATTGAAAAGTTTATCTGTACACGTTACATGTTCAATTGTTATTAATCAATACCACATGGGCTATACATTACCACAAGGTAGTTAACTAGAAAAGTAGCAATTTAAACAATTGATGGACTGATACACTGATAAAAGATGACTAAACAATAGTGGTCAAAAGAATTATCTTGAAACATAATCTGAAATCGTTGAAAAGGTTTAGTACATTGTTCACGTAACTTTTAGACCGTGGGACAGCCAGGCCGTTTGTAATTAAACATTCGTGATTTTGAATAATTTTGAAACGTTTACTTTTCGGCTAAGCATGCTGATGTTCAGTAGTTGTCGTTTGTTGATGTGGTTTATAAGTGTTTCTCGTTTCTTGTTTTTTATATAAATTAGTCCGTTGGTTTTCCCGTTTGAATTGTTTTACACTTGTCTAGTAATTTTTGAGGCCCTTTATAGCTTACTGTTCGGTGTGAACAGTGTTGAAGACCGTACTTTGACCTATAACGGTTTACTTTTATAAATTTTGACTTGGATGGACAGTTGTCTCATTGGCACTCATACCACATCTTCTTATATCTATATATTAGATTTAAGAGCAAATATGAAGTTCCTACGTTAGTTTAAATTGGATAGTGAATTGGATCATATACATCATTATTTCGGCATGCATTTTAAATACATACATAGTTAACGATCACCTTAATTTCTTGCAGACACGCACGCATGCAGTTCAGCATGATTTGATTTGAGCATATGCAACGTCCTTGAGAATGGCAAAGGTCAAAGGTGTAGACGACCTTGCAAAACTGATTGATCTTGAAGACCAAGTTATTCTTCACGAATTGAAGAAACGCTATGAGCGTAATGTTATTTACGTAAGTATTTTCATTTATATTTTTATCTAAACATTATGATACAATTATTAATTAATTTATTAATAATATAATACATTAATGATCATTAATACATGTATGTTCTATGTAGTATTCAATACACAAAGTAAGTGTATTTTCAGAGGATACTATTAATTAAAGTCAATAGAAACATTATTATAATTATGTATTCCAAAAGAAGAAACAGCTTTTGGAATAATAAATATAGATTTATGTATGTTAAAGCAATTAGCCAGAGACTGATTTAGGTGCCCCCTTTTGTGGTAAAAATTTGGTTGATTATTTAGGGAAGCACTGAAGCATAACTAAGCCGGCTCCTTCTTATGAAAGTCAGTGCCCCCCTTTATGAAAATTTCTGGATCCGCCACTGTTAGCAAATTTCTCATAGCAAACATGTATGTTAAAGCCAATAGCAAAATCAAGAAAATTATTATAGTATGTATATCTGGTTCATGGTTCATGCTACACAATAATATTTGGTGAAATTGTGTATTTTTCTATAATTGTTTTTTAATATTTAAAACATAAATTATTGAAGGAAGGAAGTAAATGTTTGAGATTTTCTTTGATAAAAACACATAAATGAGGGCGTAGATGGGAGTTTTAATGTCGAAACTTTTGCAGTTACAGTTGAAAAATTGACGATATAATTATTCTTGTCGAGATCACAAATATATAACAAAACTCATTATTTACCTCAAAATAAGTGCCTGTTGTGAAAATTTTTCACAATCCTTTTGGTCACAAGTTTAGTCTTAATACATTTTTTGGTTTAACACCTTTTCCGGCCCCTTTTGTGAAAAATAGCTTAATTCATTGTATTGGGAAAAATACATCTAAATAGCATGTTTCTATTTGCATTGATTTGAGAGGTTCAAAATGTAGCATTGTATCATGTAATTATATCCTTCACACATTTTGTCTTTATAACACCCGGCCATTTAAAAGACATTTATCTAATTTATAGATTATTTAGTTTCCTGAATGACAACACAGATTTTATTTATTTTGAAGGGGTAACACCAAATAGTGACACAATTTTGGATTATTTTCAGTACTATTGTACCAAATAATTAGAAACTGGTACAGATTGAACTTCCAAGGTTAAGGAGACGACGACGAGGTGGACTGTTTTTTTATAAATATCATGTGATTACATCTGAGACTATAACACATAATAGCGTAGTCTCAAATTACATGTACCCGAACGCACTGCAACGATGTCCTAAGAATTTTTGAGTATTTAGATATTTTCGAAATTAACCCAATTATATCAGCAATGTCATCATACTCAAATTATTATGACTTGTTTTAGCTTTATTCAATTTCATACAAAGAGATACCCAAATCCTTCAAGAACTTTAGCACAGATCTCGAGACACATTGAGAAAAGAGTTCTATGATAAAAAATTTATATTATCATGATTATCTGTTTTATTACTGCGTTTTTACACATATGCTTATGCTCTGATCTGGCTGTGGCTATTCATATTTATATATAATCTGGGACATATAGTATAATAGTCCCAGATATAATTATTCACATGCTAAATAGGCCAAGTTCAACTGCCCTAGGTCTCTTTTCCATCCCAGTAACTTGACATTAATTAATTCCTACAACTTTCTCTTTTGGATAAGAGAAAAAATGTACAAATCTCTGTTAGCAAACTTAGTAGAGTATAAATTGATTAAAATATTTATGCTGGCACTCTGTCATGGCACAGTTTTATCAAGTTTTAAAGGGAGGCAAAAGATACCAAAGGGGCAATCAAACTCCTAAGTCGAAAATAAACTGACAACGCCATGGCAAAAAAGAAATGGACAAAAATACAAACAACAATATACAAAACACAACATAGAAAAATAAAGACTGAGCAACACGAACCCCACCAAAAAACCAGGGGTGATCTCAGGTGCTCTGGAAGGGCAAGCAATATGGCAGTTTTAAATTTTTTGAAAGAAAGGCGGATTTTAACATGTTTAAGAAATGTTAATCATGTTAATGTTTTGCAATCTTGAATGATCAAAAGTTTGATTTAATATGAAATAATCTTATCAATTTTATATGGACTTTATTTGAATTTTCATTTATATATGTTTATGTGATAGAAACAAGAATGTATTGTTGAGGGGTTAGACAGGAGGTCCCTGATTCCCACTTTCCTCCCCTGTTACTCCCAGACGAAAATCCGTCAAAGGAACTTTTCCATCATATCCCTATTTTTAATCCCCTCTTTTGATGAGTATCCAGGATTTTAAAAAAGGGGCCCCCTAGCAAGCCAACGTTTGGAGTAATACTAGTAAAAAGTATATACATTTATCCTATATGAAGCTCCAAAAGCGGGGCCCGAGCCCCCTGGGCACCACCTTAAATCCGCATCTGTCCCAGTTCTCCCCCCCCCCCCCCAACTCCCCTCTTACAACTGAGAATTGAGAAAGATATCTACCTGGCTGTCTGTGACTGCAACCTTGGAAAAGTATACTCAAAAGTCAATATATCATGCATGTTATGTAACAGCTGCAATGTAACTGAAAGGAAGTTTTACATGCATTATGAGTAAAACAATATCATCTGATTATATCTCGTCAAATCATTACTGTAACCTGAGACTACTATTTAAAGTAGTCTCAGCGGTAACGAACATTGAATACTATAGTCACTTAGACACTTGGTCACACACATTCAAGTCGATATCAGGGTTATAGTAGTCTTAGGTTCGAGAAAAAGGGTGAAGGTAATTGTCTGAAATGTTAAAAAAGTTCCATGTGTAGAAAAAAAACACTTTTTTTAAAGACTTACCAATAACATAATCTTTTGTTGATAAAAAAAGGGGAAAGTTGGTAGTGGTGTAGCTGCCATCAAGCATAAATAAAATTGCTATTTCACAATGAACATAAAACATAATTTAAAAAAAAATGGCTTTCACTTTGTTTTTTTACAAATTTGTATGAAACTTAGTGAATATTGACATTAAAATTAAGGTTTATCTGGACCTTTTTGGCTAAAATGGCCGTGTTTACACCATACTCTTCTTGCTAACAGACAAACCTTTGTATCTGGAAATTTTTAAAAGGGCATGACATGACCTAGATATATAGAAATCAAATGCTTCAGAAAACGTTACTGGCTTTTGCTGTGCACTTTTTTTCGTTCCTACAGAAGGTGCCAACATAAACCAAGTTGGGAAAGATGTTTGATCCTCATAGTTAATCATTGAAATAAATCAAGTGGACAGTATGAACTGACATGGACAATAGAGGGACAATAGATATCTGACAACAATAGGTGACTTAAACTGTGCTACTGAATGAGAGTGGACCACATCGAGTGAAACTCAAGTGTCTGTTAATTTCATCATCTTCTACAGAGACAGAAAAAAAGTGCACACGAAATCCAGTAATAAAGTTGATCTAATACACATATGTATGAAAGATATTGATTTGATATAAAGCAGTAATCTAAAATTAAATAAAACCATAGGATAGTACATATAAGTGGTTTGTGTTACGAATGAAAATCAAAAGCATATAACTCTTCTGAATAAGAAAATTCTATACTACTAAAGGAAGAGACCGATTTCATTGAGCTGCAACTCCTCTGAAACCATACAAAGTCGGAAGTATTTGTGTAATGACGTATAAATGTGTTTTGTACTTCCTAAATTTGTCATTGAAACAATCTTTTTTTCCACAGACAACGCCAATTTTTGAGAAAATATCCAAATTCGGAGACCGTTATCGATCCGTGTCTTATACGTTTTCGCGCATGCTCAATATTACATGTCTTCTTCTTCTCTTAGTAAATTCCTCCGTTGTCGGAGCACCTTTGTCACACGGGTATTAAAAGACCTTTCTTGATTTTAATACTACTTATTTAAAATTAAACATTGAGAACTTAAATACTAAAACAAAAAGGGTATATGCATTCCTTCATAAAATATTATTGTCCTAAAAATGTGCAAAAATGCAAAAACCGTAATTGAATACATTTGTACTATTTACATCTATTAGTGCAAGTGAATTAAAATACAGACTATAAATAAGGCATACTGTAGGTCACGGATCCGCGATGTCGCGGGCGTGTTCTAGTATCTTTAATGCAAAAAGAATTTACTGTTATTGACCTGCATTTGCTATCAGGCATTTCCTTTTTGTATGCTCGTTCAATTATCTCCAAAGCTTCATATTGGAGTTATATTTGATATTTTACAATACATTCTAATATATTATACTTAATACTCTTAAATGTTATATATTGTAAAAATTGTTTGTATTGTATTTTATCAATTGAAGTCATCACCAAATCTGAAAAATTACCTTAAAAATTGTTTAGGTTATTTTCCAGGTTTGCTGATGACTTCAATTGCTCAAATACAATACAAACTATAGCCAAAAAAAAGATTTTTTGGTTTTGAAAAAAATAGTCCTCGGTTTGTTTTATACTTACCTTTTGGGCCAGGTGAGCTAAAAAGGCCAAGTCCATAAAAACTGACAAAATAAAACGTTTTCTTACTTGATTTATCCTTTACTTGACCTGTTGATAACTTTTAATTTATTCAACATGTGGTTCATTCGATTTCAGTTCTTCATTCATGGTAAAATTCCATTATGACGTCAAATTTTCTTGCTCTCCTCTGAAATTCCCATTGTGACGTCATGAAATAAGGCGACCATGTCTGATGACTTCACATTGAAAGAAAAAATCTTTTAGCAGATTATTCGAAAGGAAGGATTAAATTTGTTGGAAGTCTAAAAATCATTAGAGAAACAGATTCCACCAACAAATCTCATGCAATAGGATATTTATCCACTCTTGGTAGTTAAATTATAAACATTTAACTGTCTCAAGTTGATAGATATCGTATCACACTCAATGCAGTGGTATCAACCAACAGAACGAATGAAAAACAACTGTCATATTCCTGACTTGGTACAGGCATTTTTTAGAAGCTAATGGTGGGTTAAACCCAAGCAAGCCAAACCTCCCACTTGTATGACAGTTATTTGTAGTTCCGTATTATTGACACAATTGGGTGAGCAACCCAAACAGACATGCTAGTTTAGAAGGTAATAGTAGAAGGAAGACATGTTACACCACCTTAAAACATTATTCTCGAGTCACACCCTACCAGTCATTACTATTAACGCTAAATGCCTCATATTTAGCAAAATATATCTTGAAATATGTTTATTTTGGCATAACATAATGACATCCTTCTAACTTCAAATGTATGATATCACAATCATATTCTATCACGCATTAGAAGTTTAGTTTTCATAATTCATTTAATTCAGGGGGTTTAAAAGTCCAATAATGGTTTTATACAATTATTTCACACATCCCAAAATGCCCATAATCCTTTACAATAATTCTGAAAACAAGAATGTGTCCATAGTACACGGATGCCCCACTCGCACTATTATTTTCTCCGTTTAGTGGACCGTGAAATTGGGGTAAAAACTCTAATTTGGCATTAAAATTAGAAAGATCATATCATAGGGTACATGTTTACTAAGTTTCAAGTTGATTGGACTTCAACTTCATCAAAAACTACCTTGACCAAAAACTTTATCCTGAAGCGGGACAGACGGACGAACGGACGCACAGACCGGAAAACATAATACCCATAGGTGGGGCATAAGAACAGGACACATTCCGGAAAAGACTGACAAATTTCACTATTTTTATTTCTATTCTAGAAGCCATATGGCAACTATTACCATACCTCTTAGTTTCAACCTCAATTCATATCAACCATAACACTTAAACTTAAAAAACATATTCTGTGTATTATTTCATTTGTATTTTCTTCTTTTTCTACATCTTCTTCAGATCTGATCTTCATCTGGGCTATCTTCGATAGCACATGGTAAGCCACTGAAATATATAATCAATGTGTGACATGATTAGCCACTTTATTAAATATAACAAAGTAAGCACATGATAAGCCACTGAAATAATCAAAGTCATCCATTATTAACCACTGAAAAACAACCAATTAGTACACAATTAGCCACTGAAATACAACAAATGAGTACACCATAAGCCACTGAAATATAATCACTGTTGTACATGGCTAGCCATTATCATACATAACCAATGTGTACATTGTTAGCCATTGAAATATAATCAATGCAGTATATGATTAGCCACTGCTATATATATAATAAATGCTGTATATGTTTAGTCACTGAAATATAACCAACTGCATATTAAATTAGCCACTAAAACATAAAAAAAATAACCATTGAAGCATGTTAAGCCACTGAAATATTATTAATGTCCTCCATGATTATACACTGAAATACATTATAACATAATCAATAATTAAATTGTTAGCCACTGTAATATTATCAATGCATTATATGATTAGCCACTGAAATACATAACAATAAATACATGTGGTTAGCCACTCAAATATATTCAATGCAGTATATGATTAGCCACTGAAATATAATAAATGTTATACTAGCCACTGAAATACAACCAATTTAACATTCAATTAGCCACTAAAATATTTTAAAATAAATATAACCATTGTAACACATTTAGCCACTGAAATATTATTAATGTTGTTCATGGTTATCCACTGAAATACATAACTTAATATGTAGTACATGTTTAGCCAGTGAAATATTAATAATAAGTCAATTGGTAAGCCACAGAAATATATTCAATGTAGCACATGGTGAGCCACTGAAATATATTCAATATAGATCAGCCAAACAGTCTGAATATGATTGGTGTGACCACTTTACTAAGGTTTCAACCCCCTCAGTCAAAGTTGACCTTAGATGGATTTTGCTTATTTTTTTAAGTCCTTTTTGGTTATAAAATTAAGCTTTTAAACCGTATCGGTTCTTGTTAATCCTTTGCTTTCAAATATTCAGCTTTGAGCGTTCTTGATGAACATGATGAAGGTAAATCCAGAAAAGCGCTTCCGACGCATGACATTTATAACGTGTCATTTTTTTATAAAGAATTTAACCCTATTCAAGTAAATTTGCCTGGTGGTTTAATCTTTTAAATTGTTTCATATATTGTCATTCCAGGGACTTTTAAAGCTTACTACAAGGTATATGGTTTGCTCATTGTTTCAGACTGCATAATGGCCTTTAGATTTTCACATTTGTGTCCTTTGATGGATAGTTGTCTCATAGGCAGTCTTACAATATCTCTTAATTATTATATTGTAAACTTTAAAGTTTTTGCTCAAGAGTCAAGTGGACCTCGGTGGCCAAGTGGTCTAAATAGTTCTCCTACTGTACAACTAGCCTGTAAAACATTGAGGTTCACTCCAATCTTAATTGACTACGATTTCCAGTTTTCCTGGCGAAGGTTAGTGGTTCTCTCCAATCACCCAGCTTCCTCCATCAATAAAAACTACCCACCACAAAATA
Source organism: Mytilus coruscus (assembly GCA_017311375.1). Classification (NCBI taxonomy): domain Eukaryota; kingdom Metazoa; phylum Mollusca; class Bivalvia; order Mytilida; family Mytilidae; genus Mytilus; species Mytilus coruscus. The sequence continues at coordinate 37,451,702 of CM029606.1, read as the reverse complement.
ACCAATAGCATTGAAAGTGGCGTTAAAACACCAAAAATCAGTCAATTAACCTTAAGAGTAAAAAGATTGATGTGCAACATACTGTGTGACTAACTGAGCTAACAGTTAAATTCACTTAATATACAAACCATCCTGATCATCTAAAGCCCTCAGAGCTTCAAGACTGATGACCAACAGCCACAATGGGGTTTGGCTAATATCCTCATCGTCCTCTAGAAGACTGATGCCAACTATGGTTCGCAGCTTTAAAACTGGTTCCCGGTAGAGTAATGATCTAGTATCTGATGATGTCTTCGTTGCTTCCAGAGCCAGTCCCATATGACTGTGTAACTGATTTACATCAAATATCTGACATTACAGGAAAATAAAAATATAGTTTGTAAGGATTGTAATCAGATGATCAGAATTTGATGACTAACAAAAAAAAATATTCTGTATAATATTGGTATGAGCAAGCTAGACAAAAAAAACAAAAAATATTAATGAGGCGATCAAGTCATCACAGAAACCCTGCTGTCAAATAACTGACTAGGAAAGAATAATGAAGATCATTTTATAAGTAAATTCTTTTTTTTGGGGCAATGAATTTATACACCATAGCAATGTTTTTTGTTTACTCTGACAGAAGGAAAAACAAATATTTATTTTATTTCTTTTACACAGGAAAAAAGAAACCATACACATGAATTTTTAAGGATTTTGAAGAAAAATTAATACTTACATAGATTGAATATGAATATGTGGAGACCATTAATGACAACTAAATAGCAACCTAATTATTGAACTATAAAATTTTAATTTATTATCCAGAAAAAAACTGTTTTATTTTCCCAACACGCAAGGAAGGATAAAAAGTTAATGTTTTTCTATTATCATCTAGAAAACCACACAATTTGAATTTTTCAAGGACCATTACTCTTGAATATGAAAGTGAATAATGATAAAATTCAAAATTAATCTGTTTAATACTGGTTGAGGTGATCAAATACACTTAAATCTATGACACAGTTTTTACCACCCAGAAATCACACAATCAACAACCAAAACAGTAAAACAGCAAACGCTTAAATAATAATAAATAAGTCAACCTATGTTTAGTGATTCAAAAAATTCCATTAAAATTTCAAATAATTTCATGTTCACTATTTATCAACTTGAAACCAAGGTGTGACTGACATAAAGTCCAAAATGTGCATCAATCTATCAATACTTCCTCTCACTCAAGGCAAAAAAATGACATGAAATTTCATTAGTATCTTATAAACTTATGAGTGATTCATGCATTCTGATATTTTAGAATTCCCTTTTCAGAATCTACTGCAATCTATGTAATATTTTCAAAAGTGTACACCAAAACGTTTTGATTGGTTAAATATGTCATAAACAATGGACATTCAACAAATTGGGTACGAACAATGAAATTACCAATAGTCCTTTAGATTCTGAAACGGCCAGTAAGCCATGTAAAGCTTATAGAATACTCCACAAAATAAAACTGGAAAATGACAGTACCAATAATGTTGTGGTCTTTATTAAATACATGTCTATAATTTAACCTGTTGAAAGACCGTTAAATTACCAAGTACTGCTAGCTATAGGTATTACCATTCCTATATCAAAGCACTACAGAAAAGGAAGTAGTTTTACCATACTCAACCATAAACAATTTTTCAACTTTGATTTTTCTTTACCTTTAAAAATTCATCTATTGGTATTTTGCCTTCTTTCTCTATCACTTCCTCAGAGAAACAATAATCAAGTGGTTGTTTAAAGTCTTTAACAATACAGCTAATTTTACCAATCCTCCTAGCAAGTATCCCTCCTTCCTCCTCTTTTCTCAGAATTATTCCCTGTGATTAAATGACAAAAATTACTGAATTTCAAACATGCACTTAATGTTTTTTTACATCAAAATTATGAACCTTAATTTTTATAAAAAAAAGGTTACATAGATTATTTTTTTATCATCAAGCTTTTATATCATATCAGGACAACATTCTAAGTGATACTTCCTGGACTTGCACTTTTATATTATGAGGTCAGCTCTCTGTCGGTCAATTTAACACATTTTTCAGCAGAAAACTGGAGGAGACAACATAAAAAAAAAAGTTGAGGCAATGTTTAGAAACTTTTCACTTTTTCATTACACTGTCTTACAGCATTATTTAGTCATAGTAGACTCACATACTAAACATCATCTCAATATATGAAGGCGTTCCAAAACAAAGTCAGTAAAACTGTTATTTCACAAACGCCAAAGCCAGTAATTTAGGTAAAAAATCAGCTCAATATGTGAAGGCCTTTAGAAAAAAAAATCTGTATAACTTAGTTGCGGAATGACGGAATGACAGAATGATGGATAAAAAGTTAAATCACAAAAATACTGAACTCCGAGGAAAATTCAAAACGGAAAGTCCCTAAACAAATGGCAAAATCAAAAGCACAAATAAGGGTAAAACTATATTGCCCGACCACTTTGTAGCGGGGCCATAAAAATTGAAACCAAACAAATAATAACGAATCCACAGTAAATAAACTATCCACTTAAACCTCTATGAGATGATTGTGACCAACGACAACCACTAGACTACAGGCTCCCCAGCTGTTCTTGAAATGAACATTTTCATACTGTGGGTGATCATAGTTACAACTATAAGATAAGTACATTTTCATACTGTGGGTGATCATAGTTACAACTATAAGATAAGTACATTTTCATACTGTGGGTGATCATAGTTACAACTATAAGATAAGTACATTTTCATACTGTGGGTGATCATAGTTACAACTATAAGATAAGTCATGTTTTCCCACACTTTCAAAAATCAATCAGTTACACAGTGTCTATTAGTCTATTACGTGCAGTTAAAGACAATGTTTTGTTTCATTTCTTCAGTGTGTGGCAGGCATAATCTCAATAATTTTGAACCTACGGATAATTGTTGGTTATGTCTGGATTGGTGGTTTAAGAAAAAGGAAATGCAACCATGACAATGGATGCCAAATAATGGCAATAACTCAAATCATTAGGCACTGAAGGGCCGGGTAAGCTATAATTCCAGGAAAATAACTGAAAAGACAGTCTCTCACAACCTTTACAATAGAGAAATGAGTTAACCGTGCTACATCCAAAATTTATGAGTGACAATTACCAAACAGCAGAAGATTCTTACTCCAGTTAAGGCAACGTAAGGCCATGGATAGAAAGATTCCAAATATTTTTATTAACATCAGAAGTAGGCTCCCACTGACAGTTGACACCCATGGAATTAGCTAGGTATTAGCAATGAACTCATTTCCAATTGTAATCCCTATTTTACAGATTATTTTACCTGATACAAATATTCTTTGTCTTGTTGAATAACTGGGGAGTAGACATTTTCTCTGCTCAACCCTCTAGGTGACATGGATTCACGATTCAAACCTCTAGAAGATTGGTTATAATAGTCAGGTTCTGGACTTCTGGGAAAAAAATGAATTTTCAATAAAACACATTGCTTAAACTGAAAGAGATAAAGGCTGTCCCCACATTTACATATCTATCAACTACTATTGGAAAAAAATAATCCATCAATCATACAATAGCTGTAGTGCAAACATGCTGCCCCTCTACTCATATTAGTAAGAATGAGAAGGGGGCAACACATTTGAACATTTACTGTAAGATTGATGGATTAGAGCAAGAGCAAGAAATTATAAAATAAAGTGAAAATATGTTGAAGTATAAAAGCACATTTAATATGAAATTTTAAACAAAACAAAAAAAAAGATAAAGGGGGAAGGGGGAGAGGGAGATGTTCCATTTCCCAAGCACCTATGAATTTGATGAAATAATTAGATTTTTGATTTTCCTGTAGCCAAAATATAGGGTCAAATTTTACCTACTCTGAACTTGGATATCAAATTTTTCAATTTAAATAGTCAACTCACATGTTGCTTTATTAACATTCTTGCATGGAGTGTATAAAACATATATTACTTTCTTTGATGTAAACGCATCAAAAGGACACAGAATTAACCAAACTGGTATTTAAACATTAAAATGCATTTCAAAGTTACAATTTCGATCCTATATTTGAATAGAAAAGCTGCCACAATCCTCATGTATTCATTTGTTTTATTAAAGGAAAGACTTTAAGGACAAACAATATAAACAAACTAAATGCACGTAATCATGATAATATTTAGAAACAAGTTTGCATAATGAAAATGTTTTATTATACTGGTAAAATCATTTAAACTAAAATCATGAGAAATTAAGAAAATGACTTTGCTGTATTTATAACTATCTACATAATGTGGATTCATTTATTGCCATGGGTTGCAATTTTTGTGGATTGAGGAAACATTGTATGTATCCCACAAATACTAATGAATTCACAATATATAAAGTGTGGGTTCTGTACTAGTACACATTAAATAAAAGTGGTTAATTGATAACTATCACTCTAGAAAACTTTACCATTGTGATTTGCCAACGGGAGATGTTTCACTTTAAGTTGAGAAGTTGATATCTTTGTTAAATATATAATTTAGAAAACTTCAAACCCACTTATTTTGTGTCAGGGTATTTGGACTGTGTTGTTCCTTGTTTGCATGACTGTTGTTTTTCCAGATGAGTTGGGTGTTGGTGTTTGACCTGTTCTCATGTCCAGTATTTTTGGTAATTTTATTATTCTTTTAATGAATGTTAAGCTAATACAAAAACAAAGGAAGCTTATTGTTTACCTAAATGATGGTTCTTCGTAATCAGGAAAATCTTCAATCTCCTCAGATCTGTGTCTGTAAGGTCTCCTAAAACGTCTGTTCTCTACCTGGTTTGATCAAATAACATTAAAATATTAATCATTTTACAAAAAATTATAATACTCTCCCATTGTGGCATAATCTGGAAATTATAAGTAATTTTTACAACAGATGTATTATATTTTATGTGATGATGCTTTGTAAACATCATTATACAATGGTAAGTTTCATAGACCTTAATGCTATTTGAGAGTCTGTCACATTTGAATTGGTAATTTGCAACACTTTTAACTAATGATATTATACAATAATCACTTGTCTCTTCTGACATTTAAGGGAACGGCTATGATGTCCAGTAATGGCTTTTTATAAGGTCTATTGAAGTCTGTGTGATGTTAAGGGGAATGTTCATTGACAGAAGAACACATATAGTTGTTCCTTAATACCTCTTTCCAAAACTTTATTTAGGGTAAGGGGAGGTGAGTATTTACATTGTGTTAAATATTTAACAGTATACTCTTGCGAGACCCTCATGGGTAGTCAAGGTCGTCAAACACCACCTAGTAGTACCCTTACCAGTTTTTGAAACTTGTGGTGATCATGGTCATTTGAAGAAAGCATCATATGATAAACTCTATCACAGTCTCTGTTTAACGATATACTGAATTCAGCCAGGTCTCTATTCTGGTGGTGTTGAATTTGTTTCAACCTTTGACAGAACTTTCTGGCAAAGGATCCACGCACACATTTTTGGACAGTTATAATGCCTTCGTAAATATTGTCCAAACACAAGTTTAACTGTTCAGTATGGAAATATTTAAGAAATACCTGAAATAAATTGTAAATTATTTCATAATTAAGTTTAATATGGTATAACGTATAAGTTAGAACAAATGATATGTTGGTGAAAACTTTATGCTGAAGATAAAAATTTTACGGTCAGTCAAACACAAATATTATTTTATATGTCCAAATGTATTTTAGGCATTGAACATCACACAATTGATTTTTGTCTGAATTTGCTTAACCTCTGAAATCAGAATCTAAGTTAACTGTGGTATTTTAAAGAAATAAACAAGAATGTATGCTTTGTCACAAGTTCTACGCAAACCATCACTCTTAACTCAAAGTATCAGAAAATAGAAAGTCTTTGAGTGACAGATCCCAAAAGTGCACATAAATAATACATTCTAATATGACGCCCTTATTACACTTTGTAAACAAAGACGTGTTCTAATTAGCACAAAATATGTTTGACATATGTGCACAAACTCACTGTTTGCATTCTCGTTATTTTCATTTTTATCCTAATAAAACATATATATTTAGCAGCTTACATAAAATTGTATTATATATTGTTATCAAAGCATCATATATTTAACCTGCTATTAGTATTTAAACTTATTAAATATAAAAATGTAATGTAGATAATTCATAGGGAGGAAACGAGAATAGCCAAACATTATGAAGATTGTTTTCGTACGCTTCGACCTATAAAAATACCGTATTTGTCCTATTAGAATCGAAATAATTCCTTCATGTCATGCTCTATGCTCATTTAAACATGGGTATGCATTATATTTGACCATGATTTTACACCTCCCTAACGCTCAGTGTAAAATATTGACAAATATAATGCCTACCCATGTTAAAATGAACATAGAGCATGACATGAAGGAATTATTTCTTAATTATAACTCATCACCGTTGATGTGTTGACCAAATATGAAGTCATTTTGTTCAGTAGTATTGGAAAAATGTGTGGCAAAATATTTTAAGTTCATTCAACATTTAAAAAATTCAAAGTATTAACAAACAGTAAATATATATATAAAAGTGCTCACACGTTAGAAATCATCTAGGTCTAGTTGCTAGTAAAATATCAAGTCATTTCGTTGAGGAATGTTTAAGAAAAGTGTGACAAATATATTTGTTGGACAAACTTCGGCATCGATATTATTAGTTACGACAGAATAAATCAACATTATATATAAGGTTAAGTGGTAAATTGATCAAATATCAGACTTGTATTTGAATATTACATTATTTTCAGTTTTCAATGCTCTTGAACTTTGTACTTTATTTAGCCTTTTAAACTTTTTTTATTCGAGTGTCACTTTATGCCTGGTATCTATGATGAGTTTATTTATTAACAGCAAGAGTGTGTATTTCTATTACCCGTGATTGTCCTATTTCACAATCCTTTAATCCTGCATCCTTCAGTATATGTTTGCAGACCCTTGGGCCAATTTCATTTTCGTCCACCTGTCTTAGAAAAGCAATCACTGAATATATGAAAACAAAAGCATATTGAGAGGATTAGATCAAAAATAAAAACCCACTCAATTTATGTACTAACTATAACCAATTTTACAATTATTTAGATGAACACCATCATTAGCAAAATCATTTTCAAAATTATCTCTGTAATCAAAATCAAATAAATCTCAGTTTAAACTTTTTAAAAAGTTCAATTTTTTTGTGGTTTCTATAAATTTGGAATATCTCAATTTTTTAATTAATTGGTTAGTCTCATTTTCAAACATAACCTTGTATAAAATCTTTAAAAGCCAACAGTGATATAAATTAAACAAATAATTATTAATTAGTCTTTGAAATTCATGACATTTGAAATTATCTCCCTTTTTCAATTTGAAAATAACGATCTTGTATTCCTATTTTAACAGACATACCTATGTATAAAGTCTTCAAAAGACATCCTAGTTGGATATCCCAGTTTCCGTATCCGAGTAGTCTCCAACACTCCTGTACTTATTAACTGACTCAGTACAATTTTATCATCAAAAAGATGTGGAAGTTGATTAGAATTTGGTTTTATACACCTAATGAAGTGTGGCTCTCCTTTTGCCTTCTTCTTCATCAGCTTGGCTAAGAAATTCTATAAAATAATGCACAATTTTCAATATAATATTATAGGAGACAACAAATTACATTAAAATCCAATTTTGAATAAGTTTTAACCAGAATGGACTTAGGGGTATGAGTTTGTGCCTAATTGGTTTTTTTCTATAACAAACTGTTGTCTTTAATAGTGAATATGCAATCTTTTTGATGTCATAAAGAGTTCCTGTGGTCTTACGAGTATCATGGTCTCCCTAGAGCTAAACCATATTTTCCAATTATTGTACAATCTTGCGGAATATTCATTAAAATTAAACTTCAATGTTTCCTAATTTCCGATGGATAAAACATGAAAAGTCATTTGCCTTTATTTCAGTATTGGTTTAAAAAATGCTTCCCAATGCTATTACTGTTAAAGGGTCAACAGCATTTTTGCTTGTTATGCGATCATATGTATAAATAAAATGCTTGAAAATATCCCCTGTGCTAGAGTTCTATCATGGTTTGATGCACAAATTTAACCCTTTTATGATTAGTTATGCATTCAAATGAAAAAAGTAATAACATGTGAAAATATCAAGGTTCACAGTATACAAAACACAGCAAGATTCGAGTTATATCCCCAAACTTGACAGGTACGTTCGACTCCAATCCTAATGGAATAAGATTGCCAGATTTCCTGCCGAAGATTGTGGTTCTCTCCAGGTACTTTGGCTTCCTCCGCCAAAAACACTGGCAGCCACAAATAACCAATAGTGATGAAAGTGGTGTTAAACACCAATGAATCGACTAATAAGTCTATCTGCCTAAAGGTAAAAACTTGACAGGGTTGTAAATCAGTGTAAACACAATCAAATTGTTTTACCGTGATTCACTCAACACCAAGAAGATTAAATATGTGCAGGGTCATATTAAAAGATATGTTTATTTTTTAAAATAAATCACCATTGACTTGCTAACCCTGAAATAGGCATTGGCAGTAGTTATTGGTGGAGTATTGCTATCCTCATGTTGGCTGTTTTTTCAATCTACAATACAAAATAATATTTATAATATAAAGCATATGATTCTTCAGTTAAATTTCCCCTGATATATGCAAAAAGGAACCATTTTGCTTTTCTTTGTTTATATTATCCACTTATGGAAATTGACCAAAGAGAAATAACAAGTTTAACTGTGAGCTATCTCCACTAATAATACCCCTAGTATAAGTATTTGTATTCGGTAAGGAGGAAACTGATAAGCAATGGATTTGAAACGTAAATCATGTTCACATGAAGCTTGATACCAAATTTCAGGTACCTCTGATTATTAGATCGTGAGGAAAATGTGACAAAACTTTTATACATGGCCATTATGTTTAAGAATAATTAAGTATTCAGTAAACAGGAAGTTGTGAATGTGAAAATGCATCAAACGGGTACGCATGCTCACAGGAAGTTTGCAACCAAATTTCAAGAAGCTCTGACTTGTAGTTCTAATGCAACAAAAAAGCTGTGGAAGGGACGGTTGGAATCAAGGACAGGGGTAAACAAGTACTCCTCATCCTTTGGAGCAGGAGCATATCAAAAAACAGGAAAAGTTTGTTTGTACTTTGTATAATGAAAGTATGCTTTTCAAAGAAACTTCTGATCTACCTGTTTTATACATCTTAAACCATAAAATATTATTTGGGTTGGAAACAGAAAATATCTGTCAATACTTGAATCCATAATTTACCTTCTCTGTAATTCTCTGCCTGCTCGCCTAGACAAAGTTTCTTCTCCAGCTAAAGCAAGTCTATTTGGCATCTGCTATTCTGGGACGGACCACTGGTTTCTGTGTACAGTATCTCTGGAAAATAAAATGCAGATGCAAAGGTTCAAATGTCAAATACAAAAGATTTTTAAAATAATATCAATAAAGAAAACCCTAAATCAAAGAAAGGCAGACAAAATAATTGCCCGAAAAAAGACAAATAATAGTAAAAAAACAAACAACACACTAGAGGCTCTAAAGAGCCTGTGTCGCTCACCTGAATCTTCAACAATGGCTACTTTTTAGTAAAAATCATCATTAAAGAGGAATAACTCTAATAAGAGTTAACTGACAATTTCAGTCATGTTGGCATATTTGTAGATCTGATCCAGCTGATAATTTTTCCTTTTAAAAGTTTCTATTTATCTATTATTGTTTTCAAGATAATAGGCAAAAAATGCAAGAAATGTTAAAAATTATCGTTAAAGGGCAATAACTCCAATAATGAGTCGACTGAAGATTTCAGCCATTATGGCTTATTTGTGGAACTTGTCTTGCAGATCATTTGTGCTATTTAAAGTTTCTATCTATTATAACAGTTTTCAAGGGAATAGGCAAAAATGTGAAAAATCGTCATTAAAGGGCAATAACTTCAATAAGTTGCTATTTAAAGTTTTTATCTATCTAATATAGTTTTTAAGATATTAGGCAAAAACGCAAGAAAAATGTAAAATCGTCATTAGGACAATCACTCTAATAAGGAGTCGACTAAAGATTTCGGCCATGTTGACCTATTTGTAGATCTTGTCTTGCTGATCATTTTTTTTTATAAAGTTTCTGTCTATCTATAATAGTTTTCGAGATAATAGGCAAAACATTTTAAAAATGGTAAAATTCATCATCTAAGGGCAGTAACTTCTACAAGAAGTCGTCTGACAGTTTTGACATAAATTAACAATAGGTAGAGCTCAACAGTCTTATCATTTTTGTCCTTGTCAGATTTTCTCCCTTCATAGCGGTTTTTAAAATAATAGGCAAAACTTGCATTTTACTCCTATGTTCTTTTTTTAGCCACGTCGGCCATCTTGGTTGACCGGCTGGGTCATCGGACACATTTTTTAAACTAGATACCCCAATGATGGTGGCCAAGTTTGGTTAAATTTGAGGAGAAGATTTTGTAAAAGTTAACAGACGACGACGACGGACGACTACGACAGACGCCAAGTGATGAGAAAAGTTCACTTGGCCTTTTAGGCCAGGTGAGCTAAAAATTCTATCAAAATACATTCTCATCAAAGATGGGGGTTAGAACTCAAATGCTCTGGAAGTTTGAGATGTTTCTGATCCATTACACACCGGGTCTCTGATCCGAAATCCGCAGAGTGATCCAAATCCTGAGAAGCAATTACACAAGACAGCAACAAGGTGGGTAGGTAAAATCTGGATCCGATTCCATCAAAATCCTTCGTGGGAATCTGATCACAATTTTACTTATGAATTGCATTTAACAAAGTGTAGTTGCTCCTAAAGATTTGGATCCCTCTGCTGATTTAGGATCGGGAAACCCAGTGTGCATTACCTGCACTAATTGGATTGCTCGTGGTTTAGTTAAGCCTAACATTTAAAGTTACAGCCTCTGTGGTCTCTTGGTAGGACGTGTGTTCGAACCCTGGCACTATGAAACCAAAGACTTGAAAATTGGTATTTGCTGCTTTTCTACTAAGCATGCAGCATTTAGGAGTAAGAGCTGAGACGGGTTGGCTCAATGTCAGAGTAATGTGTCTGGTAGGGTGACAAGTATTCCTACTGACTGTTACCTTGTGAACTAGCACGTTAAAAATCTGGCTCAACGTGTCTGCCTAGTACAAAGCAGGGTTTATATTTCATATCACATAACCATGGTCTCGTCCTGAATATACATTTAATTTGCTACTGGACATTAAACAGCCATCCATCCATTCTATCAAAGTTAACAAAATTCAAACTTGTATTCAAATTTATTTCATATCGGTTAAAAATAGCTTTTCTTATTGGGTAATAAGGGTCCACATGACATTCTTTATTCTTCAGTAATAAATTCCATCGGTCTTTAACAGAAAAAAACGGACCAGAAAACCGGTCGTTAACGGACTTTTACAAATTGTGTCTGCTCTATATCTTGAGAACCGTTATAATGTCATACTTTATACTTGACATGTATATTAACCAACACCAGAGGGTGTGTCATAATGTTTGTACAACTTTATAGGTCAAAGTTCAAGGTCAAAAACTTTGGTTTCAGTTGACAACCCCATGTATTATGGTAAAGATCGTGTCCGCTCTATATCTAGAGAACCGTTATGATTTCAAAGTTTATACTTAACATGTATTTTAGCCAACACCAGAGGGTGTGTCATAATGTATGTACAACTTCCTTGGCCAAATATAACACTTGAACTAAAAAACATAGAATGAAATCACTCTCAGCACATAACGTGACTTTGTAATAACTAAAAAAGTGCTTCATATCAGCTTATCGATACAAATGTTTTACCAAACGAAAACTGATGCTGATTATTGTCATTGTAGTCCTTAACATTTGCGGCAGAATTCATCTTTATGTCTTTTTCCATCAATCCATACAACTGGCTTAGTTCTGTTCTGTTATGAGTAATTATATGTGGAGATATTACTCCACCAGGACATGTTGTGTTATCACTCTGAAAGATAAAATACACCAAGATAGGGAGATTGGCAACACAACAAATTTAAACCAATCAAATAATTCAATCTGATGTATTTTTGTCGAGCCTAGGACTACTGCCGTATAGATTTCCACATGATAAAAATATTTACTGTACTTTGAAAATGGACAGTTTTAGAGGTAAACACAAGAACTATTTAATCTAGGGAATACAGATACAGTACAATGTCCTAACAATTTGAATGGCATAATTCTGGCTTGACAAGTAATGCAAAATAACCTGTGTCTATTTCAAGAAGTTTTTTTTTTCTATTATATTACTAAAATTAAGGGTAAAGTGCATCCGGTGTACTGTTTAATAGCACATGTAACCTGCTCTAAGAGATTCAACCACTAACATCTTTAATAATCAAATAGTAACCTGTTATTTACAGCGGGACCCACAGAGATGGCTCCCATCTAAATGATGTCTAGTATAAAACTATGATAAAACTAGTGACTAAAAATCAATTTAAACAAGTGTTTAAAAAGAGAGGTGAAAGGTACCAAAGGAACATTCAAACTCAATTTGAAGACAAACTGACAACTTCATGTCAAAAAATGAAAACGATTAAAAAAACAAACAAAAGTATACAATATATAACATAGAAGACTAAAGCCTGAGCAACATGAACTCCACAAAAAAGAGGGGTTGATCTCAGGTGCTCCGGAAGGGTAAGCAGATCCTGCTTCATATGAAGCACCCATAGCGTTAAATTGCAATAAATCAAGTAACATACCTTTGATAATGTTTGATATTCAAGTGCAATACTTCATATGAGCATATTCTTGAGTTTTTGCCAAAGTTATGACTTTTCTATAGAATATCTGAACTTACTGATAACAGAAGATTGTAAAATCCTTTTTTTTTTCAGACATATATAGGTGATATTTTGGTATCTGTAAACCCATATGCTCCATTGAACATTTATGGAGATCAGGTAAGTAAAATGTTTTATAAATTTTGACCGTTTATTAAATATAGTCGGGGGTCAAATTTTATAAAGTACTATACTAATATAGGGTCAAAATTCATAGACTACTGTTATTGTAATATCAGATGGAAAAGAGCAAGAACACTGTTACTAAATAATTGAAAATAACTTAAAATAACCCAGATTATTCCATATTGATAGAACTTTAGTAGGTTTTCCCTTATGAATTGTATTTTGAATGAATAAGCATATTCACCTGCGGAAAAAGTATATTCACTGCACAAAACGTTGCGTGCTTTTACGTGTATAATTATATTAAAATCGTTTGATGTACAGTTCGTAAATAATTGTCATTTCACACATTTCTTTTGATACTCTCTCGGAATATGGAATAAAACAATTACTGTCTTTTGTTTTGGTAAATATGTTGTTTAATTGACATTTGAAAAACTGATATTCACTTCGGACGCTGGCCTCACTGAATATCAGTTTTTCAAAAGTCAATAAAACCACATATTTACCTCATCAAAATACAGTAATTGTATAATATTTACAAAAAACAAATTAAAACACAAAAAACAAAACGTCCATCCCCCAAGCACCTGTGAATAAATTAGCGTATTAAAAAACAGGGCATTCACATTGCCTTATGACAGGCATATAATTTTCCACCACCCATTTTGATGATGATCTTTTTATCTTTGATGATTATTTATATTGACATAAGATTTACTTGAAACAATACATAGATCCAGTAGTAATATACACCTGATAGGATAATATTGATAAAGTTTGTGTTAACATACCTAAAAAGTCTACAAACACCTGTAAGCACCTGTTCAGGTGAAAAATTCACCTGACATAACTTCAAATGCATTTTGACTAGATAAAAATTAATGAGCTTAAAAGGAACGGTCAAATTACTGTCCATGCTCAACTTGAGCATGGTCAATGCCAGAGGAACTACCCAGCTTGCAATTTTAGTTTCAATACACAACACAAATTAGATTTATCATGCTTTATTTGAACTGGGAATGTACAGAAAAAGAGCAGTGATATAAATTATGCCAGTTTATTTCAAAAGCACTTAGGCTACTGTAGAATTTACCCTGAGCCTTAGAAACTAATATCAGAATAAGGGTATGTGGAATGATTGCCAATGAGACAACTATCAACCAGAGACCAAAAGAAGTGGATGTAAACAACTATAAGCCCTCAACAATGAGCATAACCCAAAAGCAATTATAAGTAAGCTATAATTATCTTCAACAAGATGAATGGTTAAATAATTCATAAGAGAAAACTAATGGTTTGAATTATTATAAAACTGCTGTCATGAAATACATGTAGAAGTTCCTTCCTAATATAAGTTCAAAGTGGAAGAAATATTCTGTAATATTATTTCCACTGGAACAAATATTATAGTATTTGTTCCTAACGGAATAAAATGTATGGAATATTTGTTCCAAATGGTACAGATATTATGACGTTGTTTATATCAAAGGTTCCAGGGGAACTTCTGTTAGGCGGAACAAATATACGTTGACACCACAAGCGAATAAACAAATATGACAGACAGAAACGAAAGACAACCACTGAATTACAGACTACAGACCGGAAAATACAGAATGAATGGCAGCGATAAAACACCTTTGTCGAAATAACTGGTACTTTTTTCTTGCCTGTGCTAAAGGTTGCAAAAGTTCTGACTGCGTTTTAGTGTGATTTGTTTCGGTTTTAATAAAATATACATATCACTGTGTTAACAGTTTATTTAAAATTATCCACAACATTATCGTCTGAATTTGAGATTGGCACCTTTGCCTTATTTTATTCTGAATTTATGTTGTAGATTGGGCAAGATTATGGAAACCTCAAGTTATTTAGTGATATGCCACCACATATATATGCCTTGGCAACAAAGGCGTATAAGTCTTTGATGAAATCTGGTGTGAGTCAGTGTGTGTTGGTTAGTGGAGAATCAGGGGCAGGTAAATAACTAGTTTGTGTACGGTCATGACTTCCTGACACCTTTAAACATATTTATAAGATTTATGACATTGATACCTTTATTAATTCTTTTTTCTTTGTTGATATATTTAGAAATTACAGTTCCCACTTCCTTAAAGTAAAATATGACCTTGAATAGATTTGGCTACTCTTTTGTGGTCTCTTTTAGTCATATGGCCCGAGAACATAATTATTTCGTAGTGCATTTCATTTAGACAAAAAACGCAAATTAAAAAACCGCACCTGCTCTATCCGAAAAAAAGATGTTTACAGTGTAGTGCACTACTTTTGTGACAAATTATGTCAAAACTATAGAAAGGTCTATCGGCTCCATCTCAAAATATGGACAATTTGAAGTTAAGGGGGTCTGTAAATCAGTTTTACAGCTTCAGAAATACTAATTTTTGACCTTTTTAAACTGGACCAAATCACTACTTTACCTAAAAATGCATGCCCTAAATCTTTTTTACATGTAATTTCATCCCCCTACTTACTATTCTATTCATAAAAAGAGATAAATTTGGAAGGTGTATGAAAAAAATTTGCAAGTTATACACTGTCCACACTAGGGACTCTATCTTATTAAAACTTGGCATGATCTAAGCTTAGGGAATTATTAGACAGTTTATCAAGTTCAAGGCAATAGAATATATATTAAAGACCATATGGTTATTCTTATATTTGAACGTTGGGCGTTTATTTTTGACGATTAAATCAAAACAATTTCAACTATCAAGATTTGGGCCTACAAAATTTCAAAAAAATGCTTTTTAAATGCCTTGATATATAATGTAGCATGTACTTAAAGCAACTGAACACTCATTTGATGTATCAGATTTATAACAATTCTTTAAAAGTCAAATTAATATGAGCCTGTGCCTGAAAATAGAGATTTTCCAATGAAGGGAGGGCTTATATAAAATTGTAATTTTGTCTACCAAATTAAAATTTGTGAAGCAATTTTGCAAAAATAATTCTTTCATATATATTTGACGTACTTTAATGGAAAGAAAAGTTACAAATAGCATACCACGTAGTATAAAATCATGAAAATGGTCCTAGGCCATGTAAGACTTAAAATAATTTAGTGTCAGTTTAAGCTGTAACACATATTTACATATAAAAATGCATACAGAAGTTAAGGAAATGAAAATTTGTTTCGTTTTGGTCATTTCTATGCTAAGGTGACATGAGACAAGAAGTCTGAGTTCAATAGAACTCTTGCATTCAAATTTTTTTTGCAGACAGTATAGTCTGATGCAAAGTTTTTTCACTTTTCAGTGGAACACTTGCATGTAATTTAAGTCGCAACAGACATATATTTGAACCACTTACTTTCCTACAGAAGAAAAAAAGTGTCATATGAAAGGAAACAGGTACAACCATCCTTGTAAAGTGCTTTCTATACAGATTTAGTGAACTCTTTATGATGTACTTCAACTTTTATGTACATAGCTCCTAACATTTCACTTCCTTCAAACAGGCAGTTAGACCAGGACAATAAATACAACACATTTTATATCTATATTTACTAAATTCATCTCTTAGGCTAGATAAAACAGTTATTTCGTAGTGCTTTTCTTTTAGACAAAAAATGCAAATTAAAAAATCGCACCTGTTCTATCCAAAAAAGATTTTCACAGTGTGTGTACTATTTTTGGGACAAATTATGTCAAAATTATAGAAAAGTCGACCGCCTCTAACTCAAAATATGGACAATTTTAAGTTAAAGGGGTCTGTAATTCAGGTTGACAGCTTCAGACATACTAACTTTTTACCTTTTCAAACTTGACCAAATCACTACTTTACCTAAAAATGCATGCCCAAATCTTTTGTACTTGTAATTTCATTCCCCTACTTACTATTTTATGCATAAAATATAAAGAAATAAATTTGGAAGGTGTATAAAAAAAAATTGCAATTTATACACTGTCCACACTAGGGACTCTATTTGTAGACAACGAAAATCAAAGGATGGTTACTGTGTCCCCTAATACGGGTTCAGGTATCTATCTTCCTTAGTTTTCACATTTTTGAGCACTCCTCAGTAAATCAAGAAAAACAATTAAAACACACAAACAAATGTATGTGTTATTTTCGTTCACTGTAGATTGACTTACACAAACAACTTAAAGATACAGTATCGGAATGTCTGGAGGCAACGATTTTTAATGAAAATTTATTGAATAAGAATTTTATTGAATAAAGTGTCAATTAAGTAAAAAATCTTTTAGTTTCCAATTTAATTATACTACAATTATAAATGCCACATAAACTATATATACTATGTTTTAAGTTCCAATTGATCTTATTGACTTGAATGTTATTTGTAAATGTGTTTATTGAAAAATAAAGAAACATGAATACTGTAAATTTTGAAATTTCTTAGTGCATTTATTATTGCTGTTTGTTGAGCATTATCATGATTATGAACAAAAAATGCAAATTTAATCAAGTTGTAATTTCAGAAAATCCTTGATACAAATAATGCTTATAAATTTGAAATGTGAGGTTATTATTTTTTGGCGAAACCTATCACACACAATTTTTACAATAACAAAAGCATCACAACAATTTCTAAATTAACAGTGGAGACATCTGATTGGTCCAGACGTTATCAAAAACTTTGGACTTCAAACAATTCTCTTAGTTTGTAATAATATACATTACATTTTGACAGGTAAAACAGAATCTACCAAGATGGTTGTCGCTCAGCTTGTCAGAATCTCAAAGTCAGCATCTTCAAACTTAGTAGAACAAATAAAAAAGGTAAAGAAAGATTTTATTTTGAAATTTTCTGTATGCAAAATTAGTAGTTTCACATACTTCCACTTAGTCAAAATGCATAATATTTGGTTATAATATGAGATATATGAAATATAAACATCCTTTTATATTGAATAGCCCTTGAGCTTTAAAACATAAAAACAAAAACTTTTCTCTAAACAGAGCTCCTGTCACTATTTGCCTATTATAATTTAGTAAAAATTGTTATGTGCACTTCTTGGTGCAGATGCTAAATACATAATGTTAAATTAATTCAAGTGAATACCGTATATTTTATAGTGGAGAATATTGCAGGCAAAAAATTAGAAAAGTTCTTATTTTTTGACCCTGCTCTCTCGATTTGACTTTGAAACTTTTGCATAGATTACTTTTTATTGTTAGTGATTAGGTTAGTTGACTGAGTCATTTAAATTTGGTTTGAAGTTGTATTAGAAAAGAGGGGCGAAAGATACCAGAGGGACATTCAAACTCATAGATCGAAAATAAACTGACAACACCATGGCTAAAAAAGAAAAGGACAAACAGACAAACAATAGTACACAAGACACAACATAGAAAACTAAAGACTAAGCAATACGAATCCCACCAAAAACTGGTGGTGATCTCAGGTGCTCCGGAAGGGTAAGCCGATCCTGCTCCACATGTGGGACCCGTCATCTTGCTCATGTTAGTACAAACCCGGTGAATAGTCTAATTCGGTAGGTTACATTCGTGAAATAGGAATATTTGCATTGGCATATTTTTTTTCGCAGAAATTTTCTGCCCTGCACACTCAGCCATGGTTTATTAAACGAAATGTTTTGCATAGTTTACATGTTAAAGTATTGCTATTTTAATTTCAACATTTGTATTTTACTATTGAAGTGTCAACAGTTTAAAAAAAATTTTTTTACCTGTTGATGTCAATGATCTCATACTGTGGATTCATTTATTTTCGTGGGTACCGATTTTTGTGGATTGAGGAAAAGTTTTATTTTTGTGGATATTGGATTTCATTGTTTTTCCATAGCCGGCATATACGCCTAAAGACAGTTTGTACTTCGTTGAAAATATGAATTTATTGTTCCCTGAAATCCTCGAAATTTGATATCTCATAAATAATGATGAATCCACGGTAACTAAAAATTACTTTTAATTATGAAAACTAAAAAAAAAAAAAAAAAAACACATGAAACATTTAACATAAAAGTTATAGAACCAAGGAGATTTTACTATGTTTAGTAATGGTAACACATAGAATCTTGAATTTATTCTCTACTGATTTTAGACTGAGGATGAATCAAAGTTTGACATGTATTATAAGACGCATGTCTGAAATGTTGGAGTCCATATGTTGACCTCTAGAATATTTTTTGTATGTTTAACTGACATCTTTGTATACTGGGGATTCATCTGTTTTCGTGGGTACAAATTTTCACGGGTTGAGAAAAACTTATATTTTCGTGGATTTTATATTTTGTGGTTTTGCCAAAATCTGAATACAACCATATAGAAAATTTTTAGTTCGTTGAAGATTTAAATTTGTAGTTCACCTGTTCACACAAAATCTACGAAAATTGATATACAACGAACATAATGAATCCACAGTATTCATATTTATACTTGTGGATCTGTACCCTTTTTGAAGGATTACTAAACTACATTAAACATATATTTTGCAGGTGAATCCACTACTTGAAGCTTTTGGTAATGCACACACAGTGATGAATGATAACTCAAGTCGCTTTGGTAAACTGATAGAAATCCAATTTCTAAAAACTGGTGTAGTGGTAGGAGGTAGGTAAACATTTTTAGAACAGTGTTGTTATTGTCATGGTAGGGTACTTGCCTTAAGTGTATAAGGTCTAGGATCTGATTCATGTCCACAACGAAACAAAGCTTTCATATTGTTATATGCTCCCTCTGGTAAATTAACAAAACATGGCTTTTCCAGAAATAAATGTATCCCCCATACATTTATCTCTGGAAAAGCCATGTTGTGTTAATTTACCAGAGGGAGCATATAACAACACTTTTTTTGTTTAGGAAAACACTTTTTTTATACCCCGCCACCCATAATTTTACTTTCATTTGTAACAAATAAATATTATCTAAGTTCCACCCCTATTAAGCCTCAGTCACACATTTTTTTCTGTCGTGCTTGATAGGACCATTCCCAATGAAAATTTGTCAAAAGTCAGATTAAGATATGTTTGTACTAGCTGTGATTCGTAACTGGAAATTTGTAAAAAAAACATTTAATTAATCAATTATTGTTCAGGAAGTGTCCTGATTATCCCCTTCTCAATCAGATTCTGATCTCATTTGTATTTTATTTTTTTTTTTTTTTTGTTCAAGCAGTAATTATCCTGAATGAGTTCCAACAAGAGATCAGACAGTGACAAAATATTAAACCGACACAGGATATTGTGAAGAATCTGTCACAACATAGTCATGATTGTAATCCAGCGAGGCAAAATCGGCTGAGTTTCCCAAATTTAATAGGATACACATATTTGTTGTTATATTCTTGACTAGCCTCTAGATAAATAAAAGGCATTTTTTTTAATGTCATGTATGAGCTACCGGTACATAGTATGCTTGGATAAAATTACAGGAAGTTAACACTTGTTGGGATTGGTGAATGTTACTAACTCTTAATTTTGAATTTTTTTGGTTTTTCATTCCAGAGTTATGGGACGTATTAACTATTATAATTGATACAATTCATACCGGTACAATACCTGATACACATTCCATTAAAAATATTCTAGAGCTATCAATATATCACACAATTAAGTTGATCAGTTTGTTTAGTCCAGGTAGTGCCAAAAAATGCATTTTGTTTATGTTGCATATTTGACTTCCAGCAAAGGTCACAGAACACATGTTAGAGAAAAGTCGATTGGTCCATACTTCTGAACGGGAGAAAACTTTCCATATTTTCTACTGTATGGTAGCAGGATTAAATGAGTATGAAAGGAAAAGATATTTCTTAGCAGACAAACCAGAATCATACAGGTAAAAATGTAAAGTTTTTTTTAAGTTAGTAAACGTTTAACAAATATTGGGATGTACACCATGGTTGTCTTAATATTTGTCGGGATTTTGTATTGTAGTATGGGATGAAGTATAAAAATACTCGGATTTCTTTATCCTGTTAAAATAAGTCCTTATTTTGTTGATATGACATACTCTGCATTTGTGAAGAATTCTCCTCAAACCAGTGTTTAGTTTGAAATTTTAAAGAGTGGTGAGCTTTTCTCCATGGTAAAGGTTGTATTGTTGATAAGAGACAAAATACAGCTGCAATAATAGCTATATTGCTTTGCATTGGAATTTGTTGAAATAATTCAGAATGTAATCTGAAGCTAGCTGTTTCATATGTGCAATAATGATATTTTAGTATGTAGGAAAGGTTAAAAAAAATCTTGGTAAAAATCAAAGGTTACCGTTAATCTAAGTAGTTCATTGGGTTTTCTGGCTTCCTCTTCTAATTAAACTGGCCACCATGATAAAGCCAAGTGAGCTGAAAGTGACCTTAAACACCACCACAGCTTTTGGTTTTTATGCTCTCCAAGGTTTTATATTTTTTGCCTATAATCTTTGTCTCATAGCTGATGAAGGTAATTCCAGAAACACATGTGGTGCGTGGAAATTGATATCATGATTTTTTATGACAACCATAATTGGCCTATGATCTATGTCAAAAATAAATCTCTTCTCAATTCCTTCTTGCATCCATTTTAATTTTTGATGGAATGACCCTCTGAACAGATTAATTTCAAAGAAGATCATTCTTTTATGTTACTGTAGAATTTAGTTTTAATGACATATTTACATCAAATTGAACCAAAATGTTAACAGGTTAGTTGCCCCAGGAGATGGTACACCAGTGTTTATCAGTAAAGAAGACTACCAAAGATATAATGAAATGATGGTAGATATTAAACACATAATGAAAGCTGTTGGATTTTCAGAACAGGTAAGAATAATGGATTTGTAAATTTTGTATCTTGGGAGTATGCTTATAATTAAAACAGGTAATGTTATCTATATTTCACTTGCTACATAAAAATATGAAGATGCGATGATTGTCAATGAGGCAACTCTACATCAGAGACAAAATGATGTAGAAGTTAACAACTATAGGTCACCATAACGCCTTCAACAATAAGCAAAACCTATACTGCATATTAAGTCAAACTTTTATAATTTTAACATCTATTGATTAAAAATGGAGATGATTATATCATAGATTTTTATTCATTAAAGAACTTTATTCAATTTTTTGTTAATGACAGGATGTAGATTTGATTTTAGCCATTATGTCTGGTATCCTACACCTGTGTAACATAGAGTTTGTACAGGAACCAGAGTCGGGACAAGTTATTATACTCAATGAAAATGAGATTGATGCAGGTAAGTGCAGATCTAAGATAGGGTTAAGAACCACAGAATTAATATATGTGTAGAAATGTTCTGTTGATTCAGAGTCAAAATGCCTATTCAGTTTAGCCTGAATATACCTTATCAAATTGGAGTAGGACTGTTTACTGAATTGAATAGTATGGCTGTAAATTAAAGAGAATATGATTTAAACACAGTGCTTACCCATGCTACTCGAGAAAACTGGAAAAAGCATAGAAATTCATGTAAATGGCGAAACCTGAAAAATTATTTAATTTCTAACATTTGGTAGCATTCAAACTGCTGTAAATTCAGAAATTATTGCGATGTTTTTATTAATGTGAATATGCAATAATTTCAGGCTCGCAATAATAAAAAGTAGCCATAAAAATTTCAGTAGTAATTTTCTTTTACAAAATTTTGCCAATCGCATTTAATAGATCTCGCATTTTTACCAGTAATCAGTGATTAGCAATAATAAATGCATGCATTAATTTGTGAATTTACAGTATATAAAAAGACAACAACATCCTGAATAGAGCAAGAATTTTTTTATTGTGGTCAAAATGTTTTTGGTAGCATATGTTTAAAAATTGGGAGTTATTTCTCTGCAGTCACATATCTAATATAGAATTACTTGAATGTATATATAATAGTCTGCCAAGTTTGATTTTTTGCTTATAATTATGATTAAAGCCCTATTTTATTGGTTATAAATCAACTCTTTAGAAAATAGTGATTTGTTAATGTTACTGTTCCTAATTTAAATTCTTACAGTCAAAACTAACTTATTGTTTTCTAGTATATGACTTTTGAAATAATCTTTGAAAGTAGATGAAAATTTTGGGAATAAGTCCTGGAATTTTTTGTTGCCAACAAAGTGGGAATAATACCCAATAATAAACACCATTGAGATAGCAAAATAACAACGCTTGTATATAGGGGCTCCAGTAGAGTACCCCCTTCGGCCACAAAGCAACGTAAAAAATTGCATAACATGGCTGTAAATCATAGTAACTGTATAAAAGAAGATTCAAAGTTGAATTTTTCAAAAGGTTGAACTTAAACCTTAAATCATTTTAGTACACTTTCTCGAGTTTACTACAGAACAGAATGACTTCATATTTAGTCATCAGCTTGGCAGTGATGAGTTGTAAAGTAACACATGAACACTTTCCGGATTTATGCATTCCTGTTGATATTGTACTCAAGAGAATCTTACAGAAAAATCCAGAAGCAAACGTGTTTGTTATTTAAAATAAATGAATATTATTAATATTATTTGCTAATGTCCAGTGGCAAATAACATGTATATTCAGGAAGAGAATAATTTAAAAATGAATAATTGAAATAAAATTTAGAACATTTGTTAATTATGACAATGTATGATGTGATCTTTTAAAGATATATGTCAAAATTATGGTTTAGACCCAGATTTTAAGGTTCGCAATACAGTGACCATATGCTGATCCAGGATTTTGAAAAAGAGGGGTACCGGGACCCCTAAACTAGGCAACGTTTGAAATGGGACCCTAAATCCGCCTCTGGTGTCAATTTGTATAATTGTAGTAATTGTGTACAAGGAAAAGTAAATTATCTCCTTTTTTTCTCTTATAGCTTCAGCATTACTGTCCTTACAACCAGAAGATCTAGTAACAAAGTTATTGGCCAATACTGCATGGGTAAGAGGTAAGGTTTTGATCTATTTTCTGAATAAGGAGGCTTTTTACAATTTGAGGTGTCTACCTTTACAGGAGAATGATTATAACCTTGGTCATCAGATTTTTCATACAGATACACTGTAAAGAGATTGTTAAAAGTAAAGTTTAAATTACTGTTTTCTATTTCGTTTTGGAGGTCTATTTAAATTTAAAACTTTGTATTTATTTTGCATACAAAAAGTTTGAGACAACTAAAACAAGAAACGAGATAACCAGTTCTGCAATATGTAAATAACAAACAATACTGAAAACTAAGAGTTCGCTGAACAATATGAACTGACCTTTTAAAGCGATGGGGGTATCATGTTCCTCGAAAATTTAGCATATCCAGCTCTGCATTCAACACCTTTCAGATTATACTGTAGTTAAAAACAAGCTATTCACTGTAAGAATTCAAATAATTTAATGTGAGAACAGAACGCATTCAGAAATAAAGATTTCACCGCTGCAACAATAGTGTTACGATATCTCTCCACTCGAGACAGTTAAATTTTAATATTTAAAGCGCAAGGCTTGCCGAGCTTTTTGAATAATTAAAATTCAACAGTTGGAGAAATATCCTTATACACGAGTTATAGTGGTGGAATCTGTTTCTCTACTGATTTTTATCCTTCCTTTTTGAAAGATTTGCAGAAAGTTGTGTTCTTTATATGATACGTCATCAGGCATTGTCGCCTTTTTTCCTGACGTCACAATGGACAATAGGAAATTTGACGTCATAATTAAATTTCGACCAATCATTTGTCGAGAAAATTTATTTAACTAGTGAGGAGAACAAATTTTTTACAATCTGTTGGAAATGTGAAAATACTGAAAAAATTAGAGAAAGAAAGTATCCATTCCTGTCATCTTGAAGACAGTCTTATAGTTTACAGATTATATATTGAGTTGTGTCCCTTTGAAGGAGAAAGAAAAGTAAAGTTAAAGACTGTTCCTGAAGCGAATGATGGAAGAGATACCTTAGCTAAGACAATCTACAGTCGATTATTCAGTTGGATGATACAACAGATCAACCTCATGTTACATGTAGAATATGATAGGTAAAGTTTATACAGTCTGGATATATTTAAATATTTTTTAGGGGACAACTATTTGATTTTCTGGGGGCGGGGATTGAATTGAAACAGAACTGAAAATAAATTACTTTGCTCAAGACAGATTGAAAATAAATATTCTTCAACACATAATGCAGGAAACAAATGTGTACAAAAGCGAAAAAATTAAAACTATAGGTGGGGGATCAACCATGTTTTGTACAGTAAAAATGTAAATGTCTCTATGAGTGGTGACCCTTTTTTCAAAGTCCCTTCCCATGTACCATGTATGTTTTGATGGAACAACTGTTTTATCTATTTGTAAAAACTATGCTTGGATTTATTGATTTTGTCTCACTGGCACTCATACCTCATCTTCTTGTAATATTTATATTGGATGTCTTTTCGTTTTTTGTGTTAATGTATTTCCCTTCGTTTCATTTGTCAAAATGCAGAAATCATATGTAGATTTTTAGTCAACCTTGTAGCTAATGGCGTAATGCCCCCTAGTTCTTGCTTTAAAAAAAAAATTTATACGATGACAATTCATGTATGATGTGTTTTTATTCTCAAGACTTTTTACGCTACTTTTTGCAGGTAAAATTTAAAAGTCAACATCTTCATTAATTTGTATTGAATTCAAATTGATTTCTTTTGTTAGTTAATAGATAAAAGTCTGTGTGCATTTGATTGTTTCTTTCTGTTGGTTGCAAGTACTCATTGGATTTCGTAATTTAAGTGAGTTAAAATGGAGAAAGAAATCATCTCTGAAATATGTTTTTACCCTGAGTTGTCCCCTGTTTTATTTTGCCTCTTGTACATTTTAGGAGATATCTTGTTGGAGTAATAAGTGTCCTTGATATGGCTGGATTTGAGAACTTTCCTGTCAACAGTTTTGAACAGTTGTGTATAAATGTTGCAAATGAACAGATACAAAATTATTTTAACCAAGCTGTGTTCACTGCTGAGATGGTGGCATATGAAGCTGAGGGAATCAAACCACCAAAATCAAATTCACTAATAACAAGGAAATATTAGATCTTTTTTTACAGGTAGAAGCAAGCACAGTAATGTTGTTTTTTTTCTATGCAATTTTCGATAATAATATGTAAAAATTGTTGCCATTTTTTTACTTAAATACTTGCTAATCCAAGGGATGTCTGCCTTATTATGGTCAACTTTGAAATATTTAAGCGACAGGCGTTTTTTACTTAAAGAAAACTTTTAAGCCAACGTGGGAAGTCATGTAGAATGTGTTTTCATATTTTTAGACTTTTTACCCTTTTTTTTTCAGTTTAAATTATCAATGTTATTTTTTTTTCTCAAAATGAACATTTAAATGAATCAATCCATTATTTAACTACTTACAGTATGCTGATCAAGCTAGGTCAATTGAGATTACTTAAAAAGACAAAAGACAATTGATTCATTGACAATAAATAAGATTGGAGACTGAAACGAACCAACACCCGATCAAATTTTAATAAGATAAATCCCTGAGGTGGATACCTTGGGTGTAAAAGTAAAAAACATGTAGTCTTGAACTTGAGAGGGGCTCTTTGATGCTACTTCAAAAAGTGTTTGCCACTTCAGGATATTAATGCCATTTCAATCCTGTTATATACATAGCAACACTAGCACTTCGTATGAAAAAATGTATTAACAATGGATTATATGAGGTTTCTTTTGGGAGAATTTGGATGACTAACTGTTTCTTTCATTGTGTTTTGTTACCTTTGAGTAAACATATTAAATTCACATTTGAATATTAAAATAAACAATGTCACAAATGAATGTAAGAAATGTTAACTTTGTTAAAAAAAATATATTAGTTATAACATGCTTTATGTCTTAGCTTACAATTTTTTATAAAAACAAAAGAACACTAGTGTTTTCGATATGATTAATTTTAACCTCCTGGCTGAGGGTTGTATAAAGGTTGCAATCCATCAATTGGAGAAACTAGATTAAAATTTGTGAAAAGTTGATGTAAATTAAAATTTCTTGTCTAGTGTTGTTAATAAAACATTTTTTGTTGTTACAAAAATAACTATCCAGAGATACTATTTAAATCCATTATACTTCTCTGTCCTTTCAGAGACCCGTAGGATTGTTTGCCATGCTGGAGGATGACTGTCGTCTTTCCACCTCTATTGATATAAGTTTTGTAGAAAAATTAAACAGAAACTTTGTGAAGAACAAATATTACAAAAAATCAAAGTCCCGTGATCCTATCTTCACAATACTCCACTTTGCTGGTCAGGTAGGTTTGTTTTGTTTTTATTCCGGTATTTATTCTGAAGTAAACATTTATAACTACTATAGATTCAGAAATTATTGCGAGGTTTTTATTAATGCGAATAATGCGACTTTTTGAGTAACCCAATAATAAGAACTTGCATTCTGATATCAAATACATACATTTGTATGTAGCTTTTCCTAAAATCGCAATAATTAAACTCGCATTTATGTTCATTCTGTCTGTCTGTCTCTCTGTCATGTCCATTGTAAGCCCAACTACTTTTAAACAGCTGTATGGATATTGATAAATCCTTACCAGGGGCGGATCCAGACATTTTTAAAAGGGGGGTTCCAACCCAGGATAAAGGGGGGTTCCAACCATATTTCCCCATTCAAAAGCATTGATTGTCGAAAAAAGGGGGGGGGTTCCAATATTGCAACATGAGGTAATAGTCTCTTGTAGGCAGAACTCCTCCTAAACAGCTTGAAGGATATTAATGAATGTTTGCACAGTTGTGGATTAATACCTGTAGATGTGAATACAGGATTAGCATCCCTGTCTTACATGTTGAAGGGGAGACAATCGAGTTAACTTACTTCACTATTTTAATATGATTTGATAGCTCCACCTATTGGGGAAGGCGGCTATTGATTAGACTTTAAAGTTGCCGAACACTACCTGAGGATGTGCAACAAGGAATATAACCCTTCTCCTTCATGATAAAGGGGAGATAATCGACTTTACTTACTTCAATATTGCAATATTTGGTAATAGTCTATTGTAAGCACAACTCCTTCTTAACAGCTGAATAGAATTGATGAAGTTGTAGAACATTACACAAGGACGATCTTAAAGGATTATTAATTTACCTACAGTTAAAAAGACTCTCCATGAAAACTGTAAAATTGTTGATGCAGTGTAATCCATTTTGTAAATTTTCATAGACTTAGTCATTTATATTTTAGATATATACTAATACTATTGTAGGACAGGGATATCTATCCTCTAGCTATTTTTACCCATGTTGTCATTTTGTGCGTTTTATTCATGAACAATTTAAAGGTTTTGTCTACTTGTTTATTGACATGAATACTTTAGAAATAGTGAATTCTAGTTTTTTTAAACAAATAGTTATTGAAAAAAAATATATTGAATCATAGCTTAGGTATTCGATAAAAAGATATAAAGGAATGGAACATGGATAAACAAATTTGCCTTGGATCTACCGCCCATTTAAATTTAGTAAAGAATATATTGAGAATTTGCTTTCTACAAATTAATTTGAATCTCACCACTCATACAATTGTTATTTTCAAGTTCCTTCTAACCCTTTCCCAACAAAAAAAAAATACCCTGATGTAAAGTAGCCTTTTTTTCAAATCTAACTTATCTTTTGGTTTAAATTACACAGGTGACCTACCGAGCTGAAGGAATTATAGAGAAGAATAGAGAAACACTGGGTACAAACTTCCAAAGTCTAATGGAAAATAGTCAAAACAGACTCATTACATATCTCTTCACAACACAATTGTCAGAGGCCGGCACCTTAAAAAATGGGTGAGAAAAGTTAGAAATGTTACTTGTTTTATAGTATTTTGTTAGGCCTTGTCTGCTTGGAGCACCTGGGCATGGATATTTACTCTTGTTTGTACGTTCAATTCAGTTATCAACATTTGGATCTTTGACCTGTATTTCATGTTTTAAGTTAAAGTTTATTTCTTGGTAATTTTTTTCATCTGTAATATACGGTTATTTTTTTAGCTGCAATATATTGTAATTTTTTCAGCTGTTATATTCTTAAAATTCACCACAGTGACTACATAATTTTCTTGTACAATACAATGCATTCAGCAGCAATAGTCATTGGCCTAAATTTCATGCTTGAATGACTTTGATTTAGTTTGACTTGTAAGGTCCATTTCATATTTTCGACATCACCTTCATTTTTTGTCAGACCTTCAAAGTTTGATTGTTTCCCCTCATCTAAACCTCGTTGAATTCAATAATGAGAACAATCTTAAATGGGAGACTTTTTTTGGAGGAAGACTTGTAAGAATACCCCATTTTAGTTCTTGTTGCCAGGATAGCGCCTTCATATTTTGTAATGTTCTTTTCAAATTTGGAGAAGATTTCCCTTGTCAACATAAGATGAATTAGTTAATCAGAAAAAATTTTGGGAGATGCACTTGTAAAAATATCCAATAATTCTTAATGCGGAGAAAACGCCTTCATTTTTATCAGATCTTCTGAAATGTATATCAAGGTTTCCATTCATCAAAACTTAGAATATCTTCAAAATAAAACAAACATTTAAAATGGACTTCAGATATATCAGTAATAATTCTTAATGCTTGTAAGACAATATTACTCTCTGATATTATAACAGAAAAATAGCATATGGAAATGTAAACAGAAAAATTTTCATCAGAAGGTCAATATGAGCTTTTCTCCTTTATATGTCAGGTGTGCTCAATAAAGGTTTAAATAATGTTCTTGGAATCTAGGGGTTTAATTACGTAATAGTTATTGAAAAACTGGTCATTATCGTGATATATGGACTGCCCACAGGACAGCTGTCAGGTTGTTTGGTTAAGACAGCGATAATGATCGAGTCACAGTCAATACCACTGTCCTACGGGCAGTCAATGTATCACGATAATGACCAGTTCTTCTATAACTATTATGTTTATTTCATTGAGGAACCATGTTTTTAAAAATTCTCATAAATTTAAATTGTTCAAGGCAAACTCGAGTTATTGTACGATTTCTATAGGAAAGAGTGAAGACCAGTCATAGTGATAACTGTAAGTCACTGCCATTCATTTAAGTGCACTTTTTCAGTATATGAATACAAAATAAAGTTTTCTATAATTTTATAATTAACGAAATCACTCTAAACAGAGAAACCACGCCCCACTGGTCATTAACATTTAAAAGTCCGTTAACGACCGGTTTTCTGGTCCGTTTTGTTTTGTGTTAAAGACCGATGGAATTTATTACTGAAGAATAAAGAATATCTAGTGACCCCCTTGTTATCCAATAAGAAGAGCTAATTCTTAACCGATATGAAATAAATTTGAATACAAGTTTAAATTTTGTTAACTTTGATAGAATGGATGGATGGCTGTTTAATGTCCAGTAGCAAATTAAATGCATATTCAGGACGAGGCCATGATTATGTGATATGAAATATAAACCATGCTTTGTACTAGGCAGACACGTTGAGCCAGATTTTTAACGTCCTAGTTCACAAGGTAACAGTCCGTAGGAATACATGTCACCCTATCAGAACACATTACTCTGACATTGAGCCAACCCGTCTCAGCTCTTACTCCTAAATGCTGCATACTTAGTAGAAAAGCAGCAAATACCAATTTTCAAGTCTTTGGTTTCTTAGTGCCAGGGTTCGAACCCACGTCCTACCAAGAGACTAGAGGCTGTAACTTTAAATGTTAGGTTTAACTAAAACCATGAGCAATCCAATTAGTGCAAGTAATGCACATTGGGTTTCCCGATCCTAAATCAGCGGAGGGATCCAAATCCAGAGGAGCAACTACACTTTGTTAAATGCAATTCATAAGTAAAATTTGGATCAGATTCCCACGGAGGATTTTGTGGGAATCGGATCCAGATTTTACCTACCCACCTTGTTGCTGACTTGTGTAATTGCTTCTCAGGATTTGGATCACTCCGCGGATTTCGGATCAGAGACCCGGTGTGTAACATCTCACACTTCCAGAGCATTTAAGTTCTTACCCCCATCTTTGATTAGATGGATATTGATAGAGTGTTTAGCTCACCTGGCCTAAAATGCCAAGTAAGCATTTCTCATCGCTTGGGTCGTGTAGTCGTCCGTCGTCGTCGTCTGTTAACTTTTACAAAAATCTTCTCCTCTGAAACTGCTGGGCCATACTTAACCAAACTTGGCCGTTATCATCATTGGGGTATCTAGTTTAAAAAATGTGTCCGATGAATCAGCCGGTCAATCAAGAATGCCGACGTGGCTCAAAATAGAACATAGGGGTAATATGCTAGTTTTGCCTATTATTTTGAAAACCGCTATGAATGGAGAAAATCTGACAAGGGCAAAATGATAAGATTGTTGAGCTCTACCTATTTGTTAATTTATGTCAAAATTGTAAGACGACTTCTTGTAGGAGTTACTGCCCTTAAATGATGAATTTTACCATTTTTAAAATTTTGTGCCTATTATCTCGAAAATTATAATAGATAGACAGAAACTTTGAAAAAACAAAAATGATCAGCAAGACAAGATCTACAAATAGATCAAAATGGCCGAAATCTTTAGTCGACTCCTTATTAGAGTGATTGTCCTATAATGACGATTTTACAAATTTTTGCGTTTTTGCCTAATATCTTAAAACTATATTAGATAAATAGAAACTTTAAATAGCAACTTATTGAAGTTATTGCCCTTTAATGACGATTTTTACCATTTTTGCCTATTATCTTGAAAACTGTTATAGATAGATAGAAACTTTAAATAGCACAAATGATCTGCATGACAAGTTCCACAAATAAGCCATAATGGCTGAAATCTTCAGTCGACTCGTTATTGGAGTTATTGCCCTTTAACAATAATTTGTAACATTTTTTTTTTTTTGCATTTTTTGCCTATTATCTTGAAAACTATAATAGATAAATAGAAACTTTTGAAAGGAAAAATTATCAGCTGGATCAGATCTACAAATATGCCAACATGACTGAAATTGTCAGTTAACTCTTAATAGAGTTATTCCACTTTAATGATGATTTTTACTAAAAAGTAGCCATTGTTGAAAATGCAGGTGAGCGACACAGGCTCTTTAGAGCCTCTAGTATGTTGTCTTGTTTTGTTAACTATTGTTTGTCTTTTTTTCAGGCAATGATTTTGTCTGCCTTTCTTTGATTTAGCGTTTTCTTTATTGATATCATTTTGAAAAATCTTTTGTATTTGACATTTGAACCTTTGCATCTGCATTTTATTCCAGAGATACTGTACACAGAAACCAGTGGTCCGTCCCAGAATGGCAGATGCCAATTAGACCTGCTTTAGCTGGAGAAGAAACTTTGTCTAGGCGAGCAGGCAGAGAATTACAGAGAAAGTAAATTATGGATTCAAGTATTGACAGATATTTTCTGTTTCCAACCCAAATAGTATTTTATGTTTTAAGATGCTCCTGCTCCAAAGGATGAGGTACTGGTTTACCCCTGTCCTTTTTTCCTACCGTCCCTTCCACAACTTTTTTGTTGCATTAGAACTACAAGTGAGAGCTTCTTGAAATTTGGTTGCAAACTTTCTGTGAGCATGCGTACCCGTTTGATGCATTTTCACATTCATTGCTTATCAACTTACTGTTTACAAATACTTATACTAGGGGTATCATTAGTGAAGATAGCTCACAGTTTAACTTGCTTTTTCTCTTTGGTCAATTTCCAAAAGTGGATAGTATAAACAAAGAAAAGCAAAATGGTTCCTTTCTGCAGATATCAGGGGAAATGTAAATGCAGAATCATATGCTTTATATTATAAATATTATTTTGTATTGTAGATTGAAAAACAGCCGACATGAGGATAGCAATACTCCACCAATAACTACTGGAAGTGCCTATTTCAGGGTTAGTAAGTCAATTGGTGTTAGGATTGTTATAGCTTAGCCAGACGTTTGTAATAAATAATTAAAGAATATTATATTTTACACCATTATTTGTTCTGTTAAAGGTGCTGGTACAGAATACTTAGGGGAGATAACTCTATGTATTTTAACGAAATGTTTTTATTTTATTCCAACATATTTAACAAAATTTTACCATGGGGATTTATTTTAAAAAAATAAACATATCTTTTAATATGACCCTGCACATATTTAAACTTCTTTGTGTTAAGTGAATCACGGTAAAACAATTTGTGTTTACACTGATTTACAACCCTGTCATGTTTTTACCTATAGGCAGATAGATTTATTAGTCGATTCATTTGTGTTTAAGACCACTTTCATCACTATTGGTTATTTGTGGTGGCCAGTGTTTTTGGCGGAGGAAGCCAAAGTACCTGGAGAGAACCACAATCTTCGGCAGGAAATCTGGCAATCTTATTCCATTAAGTTTGGAGTCGAACGTACCTGTCAAGTTTGGGGATAGAAGTCAAAACCTCAGTGTTGACAGGCTAGTGATACAGTTGTTGAACTACTTAGACCACTCAGCCACTCAGTCTTCTACAGGCAGATAGAAATTTCTGAGTTAATCACTCATAATAACCTGCATACACTGAAAAGACACCATAAGAAAATTGAAAGATATTTAAGTGAATCTTGCTGTGTTTTGTATATTGTGAACCCTTGATATTTTCACATCTTGTTACTTTTTTCATTTGAATGCATAACTAATTATAAAAGGGTTGAATGTGTGCATTAAACCATGATAGAATTCTAGCACAGTGGATATTTTCAAGCATTTAATTCATATATATATATGATCGCATAACAAGCAACAATGTTTTTGCCCCTATAACAGTTATAGCATTGGGAAGCATTTTTTAAACCGGTACTGAAATAAAGGCAATTCTAATGCAATTTGTATGTAACAATTTTTTTCATTGGCTTAAAGTTGCCGTCAAATCCACAGTTGACCAGGCGTAACTAAGGAGGGACCCGCCATTTTGAATTGATTGAATCAACAAATGTTCGATTACTTCTATATAATCGAAAATAAAACAACACCTACCTCGAATTCGCCGTTTTAATGTAATTCTATCCGAATTTGAATCGTACAGGTAACGTAATAATCTCCAGTTTGTAAGTTTTCATTTGTATGACGTCATGTTTAGCCATGACGTCTTTGCCAAAATCATTCATAAAGTTTCGCGGATTTTTTTATTTGTCAAATTTAGACATTTTTTCAGGTTTTATCGTATTATTTCTTTTGTAATGCATTAGAATCGGAATAACAGTACTGTAGTTGAAGAGTTGCCACCGTCAATTTGATTTGACGGTCGCAAATCTGTTTTACTGTCTCCGCTACGCGTCGCCAGTAAAACTGCATTTGCGACCGTCAAATCTACAATTGACGGTGGCAACTCTTCAACTACAGTACTGTTATTCTTAAATGACTGTTCGTGTTTTATCGATCGGAAATTAGGAAACTTTGAAGTTTAATTTTAATAAATATTCCGCAAGATTGTACAATAACTGGAAAATATGGTTTAGCTCTAGAGAGACCATGATCCACGAAAGACCACAGGAACTCTATATGACATCAGCAAGATTGCATATCCACTATTAAAGACAACAGTTGGTTATAAAAAAAGAACAATTAGGCACAAACTCATACCCCTAAGTCCTTTCTGGGTAAAACTTATTCCAAATTGGGATTTTAAATGTAATTGTTTGTCTCCTACAATATTATATAGAAAATTATGCATTATTTTATAGAATTCCTTAGCCAAGCTGATGAAGAAGATGGAAAAAGGAGAGCCACACTTCATTAGGTGTATAAAACCAAATTCTAATCAATTTCCACATCTTTTTGATGATAAAATTGTACTGAGTCAGTTAATAAGTACAGGAGTGTTGGAGACTACTCGGATACGGAAACTGGGATATCCAACTAGGATGCCTTTTGAAGACTTTATACATAGGTATGTCTGTTAAAATAGGAATACAAGATCGTTATTTTCAAATTGAAATAGGGAGATAATTTCAAATTTTATGAATTTCAAAGACTTATGTTTAATTTATATCACTGTTGAAAGTATGGCTTCTAAAGATTTTATACAAGGTTATGTTTAAAAATGAGACTAACCAATCAATTGAAAAATTAAGATGTTCCAAATTTTATAGAAACCACAAAAATGAATTATTTAAAAAATTAATATGAGCTTTATTTGATTTTGATTTCAGAGATAATTTTGAAAATGATTTTGCTAATGATGGTGTTCATCTAAATAATTGTAAAATTGGTTATAGTTAGTACATAAATTGAGTGGGTTTTTATTTTTGATCTTATCCTCTCAACATGCTTTCATTTTTTAGATATTCAGTGATTGCCTTTCTAAGACAGGTGGACGAAAATGAAATTGGCCCAAGGGTCTGCCAACATATACTTAAGCTTGCTGGATTAAAGGGTTGTGAAATAGGAAAATCAAAGGTAATAGAAATATACACACTTACTGTTAATAAATAAACTCATCATAGATACCAGGCTTAAAGTGACACTCGAATATAAAAAGTTTAAAAGGCTAAATAAAGTACAAAGTTCAAGATCTTGCACTGAAAATAATGTAATATTAAAATACTGATATTTGATCAATTTACCACTAAACCTTAGATATAATGTTGATTTGTTCTGTCGTAACTAATAATATTAATGCAGAAGTTTGTCTAACAAATATTTTCGTTACACTTTTCTAAAACATTTCCTCAACTAAATGATTAGTTGGTATTTTGCTAGCAGCTTGACCTAGATGATTTCTAACGTGTGAGCACTTTTAAAATCTGTCATATATATATATATATATGTTTACTGTTTGTTGATTCTTTGAATTTTTTAAATGTTGAATGAACTTAAAATATTTTGCCACACATTTTTCCAATACTACTGAACAAAATGACTTCATATTTGGTCAACACATCAGCTGTGATAAGTTATAATTAAGCAATAATTCCTTCTTGTCATGCTCTATGTTCATTTTAACATGGGAAGGCATTATATTTGTCAATATTTTACACTGAGCGTTAGGGAGGTGTAAAATTATGGTCAAATATAATGCATACGCATGTTAAAATGAGCATAGAGCATGACATGAAGAAATTATTTCGATTCTAATAGGACAAATACGGTATTTTTATAGGTTGAAGCGTACGAAAAAAAATCTTCATAACGTTTGGCTATTCTCGTTTCCTCCCCATGAATTATGTACATTACATTTTCATTTTTAATAAGTTTAAAAAACTAATAGCAGGTTAAATATATGATGTTTTAATAACAATATATAATAAAATTTTATGTAAGCTGCTAAAATATATATGTTTTATTAGGATAAAAATGAAAATAACGAGAATGTAAACAGTGAGTTTGTGCACATATGTCAAACATATTTTGTGCTTATTAGAACACGTCTTAGTTTACAAAGTGTAATAAGGGCGTCATATTAGAATGTATTATTTATGTACACTTTTGGGATCTGTCACTCAAAGACTTTCTATTTTCTGATACTTTGAGTTAAGAGTGGTGGTTTGTTTAGAACTTTTGGCCAAGCATACATTCTTGTTTATTTTTTTAAAATACCACAGTTAACTTAGATTCTGATTTCAGAGGTTAAGCAAATTCAGACAAAAATCAATTGTGTGATGTTCAATGCCTAAAATACATTTGGACATATAAAATAATATCTGTGTTTGACTGACTGTAACATTTTGATCTTCAGCATAAAGTTTTCACCAACACATCATTTGTTCTAACTTATAAGTTAAACCATATTAAACTTAATTATGAAATAATTTACAATTTATTTCAGGTATTTCTTAAATATTTCCATACTGAACAGTTAGACTTGTGTTTGGACAATATTTACGAAGACATTATAACTGTCCAAAAATGTGTGCGTGGATACTTTGCCAGAAAGTTCTGTCATAGGTTGAAACGGATTCAACACCACCAGCATAGAGTCCTGGCTGAATTCAGTATATCGTTAAACAGAGACTGTGATAGAGTTTATCATATGATGCTTTCTTCAAATGACCACGATCACCACAAGTTTCAAAAACTGGTAAGGGTACTACTAGGTGGTGTTTAACGACCTTGACTACCCATGAGGGTCTCGCAAGGGTATACTGTTTAATATTCAACACAGTGTAAATACTCACCTCCCCTTACCCTAAATAAAGTTTTGGAAAGAGGTATTAAGGAACAACTATACCTGTTCTTCTGTCAATGAACATTCCCCTTAACATCACACAGACTTCAATAGACCTTATAAAATTGCATTACTGGACATCATAGCCGTTCCCTTAAATATCAGAAAAGAAAGGAGATTATTGTATGATATCATTAGTTAAAAGTGTTGCAAATTATCAATTCAAATGTTACAGATTCTCAAATAGCATTGAGGTCTATGAAACTTACCATTGTATAATGATGTTTACAAAGCAACATTATCTATGTTGTACGTGGTCAATAGAACACAAAACATATTTGGGGAAATTTGAGCTCTGTATTGATACCTATGTTCGATGAAATCTAGAAAGTAGGTAGACATTTTGGTTATTTCCTAACAGGGATTTACTCTCTATTACTTTTCTTTTTTTTCATATACGAATTATTAAAAACACATTGACCACAATGAATTATCCTAGTGTAATTATTGTTAACAAACAAAACAACTTAGTAGAAACTACAACAATTTACTTAGAAAAACACAACAACAAGATTGATGTCTCCACATCATCACATAAAGTATAATACATCTGTTGTAAAAAATACTTATAATTTCAAGA
Source organism: Mytilus coruscus (assembly GCA_017311375.1). Lineage (NCBI taxonomy): Eukaryota > Metazoa > Mollusca > Bivalvia > Mytilida > Mytilidae > Mytilus > Mytilus coruscus. The sequence continues at coordinate 37,414,024 of CM029606.1, read as the reverse complement.
TTATGCCACAATGGGAGGGTATTATATTTTTTGTAGAGTAATTAATATTTTAATGTTATTTGATAAAACTAGGTAGAGGAGAGACGTTTTAGGAGACCTTACAGACACAGACGTGAGGAGATTGAAGATTTTCCTGATTATGAAAAACCATCATTTAGGTAAACAATAAGCTTCCTTTATTTTTCTATTAGCTTGAAATTCATTAAAAGAATAATAGAAATTACCAAAAATACTGGACAGGACAACAGGTCAAACACCAACACCCAACTCCTCTAGAAAAATAACAGTCATACTAACAAGGAACAACACAGTCCAAATATCCTGACATGGTACAGTCACAAAATAAGTGGGTTTGAAGTTTTCTAAATTATATATTTAACAAAGATATCAACTTCTCAACTTCAAAGTGAAACATCTCCCTTTGGCAAATCACAATGGTAAAGTTTTCTAGAGTGATAGTTATCAATTAACCACTTTTATTTAATGTGTACTAGTACAGAACCCACACTTTATATATTGTGAATTCATTAGTATTTTTGGGATACAAACAATGTTTCCTCAATCCACAAAAATTGCAACCCATGACAATAAATGAATCCACATTTTGTAGATAGTTATAAATACATTAAAGTCATTTTCTTAATTTCTCATGATTTAAGTTTATATGACTTTACCAGTATAAAAAACATTTTCATGATGCAAATGTGTTTCTAAATATAATCATGATTATGTGAATTTAGTTAGTTTATATTGTTTGTGCTTAAAGTCATTCCTTTAATAAAACAAATGAATACATGAGGATTGTGGCAGCTTTTCTACTCAAATATAGGATTGAAATTGTAACTTTGAAATGCATTTCAATGTTTTAAATACCAGTTTGGTTAATTCTGTGTCCTTTTGCTGCGTTTACATCAAAGAAAGTAATATATTTTTTAAACACTCCATGCAAGAATGTTAATAAAGCATCATGTGAGTTGACTATTTAAATTGAAAAATTTGATATCCAATTTTCAGAGTAGGTAAAATTTGACCCTATATTTTGGCTACAGGAAAAGTCAAAAATCTAATTATTTCATCAAATTCATAGGTGCTTGCGACATGGAACCTCCCCCTTGTATGATTGATGGATTAATTTTTCCAATATAAGTTAATAGATATGTAAATGTGAGGACAGCCTTTATCTCTTTCAGTTTAAGCAATGTGTTTTATTGAAAATTCTATTTTTTCTCAGAAGTCCAGAACCTGACTATTATAACCAACCTTCTAGAGGTTTGAATCGTGAATCCATGTCACCTAGAGGGTTGAGCAGAAAAAATGTCTACTCCCAGTTATCCAACAAGACATATCTAACAAAGAATATTTGTATCAGGTAAAATAATCTGTAAAATAGGGATTACAATTGGAAATGAGTTCATTATTTTATTGCTAATACCTAGCTAATTCCATGGGTGTCAACTGTCAGTGGGAGCCTAGTTCTGATGTTAATAAAAATATTTGGAATCTTTCTATCAATGGCTTTACGTCACCTTAACTGGAGTAAGAATCTTTTGCTGTTTGGTAATTGTCACTCATAAATTTTGCATGTAGCACGGTTAACTCATTTCCCTATTGTAAAGGTTGTGAGAGACTGTCTTTTCAGTTATTTTCTTGGAATTTTAGCTTACCCGACCCTTCAGTGCCTAATGATTTGAGTTATTGCCATTACTTGGCATCCATTGTCATGGTTGCATTTCCTTTTTCTTAAACCACCAATCCAGACATAACCAATAATTATTCGTAGGTTAAAAATTATTGAGATTATGCCTGCCACACACTGAAGAAAATGAAACAAAACATTGGCTTTAACTGCAAGTAATAGACACTGTGTACTGATTGATTTTTGAAAGTGTGGAAAAACATGACTTATCTTATAGTTGTAACTATGATCACCCACAGTATGAAAATGTTCATTTCAAGAACAGCTGGGGAGCCTGTAGTCTAGTGGTTGTCGTTGGTCACAATCATCTCATAGAGGTTTAAGTGGATAGTTTATTTACTGTGGATTCGTTATTATTTGTTTGGTTTCAATTTTTATGGCCCCGCCACAAAGTGGTCGGGGCCATATAGTTTTACCCTTATCCATCATTCTGTCATTCCGTCATACCTCAACGAACAGTTATACAGATTTTTCTTTTCTAAAGGACTTCACATATTGAGCTGATTTTTAGGATGTCAGTCTACTATGATGAGCTACAGATGGGGTTTATGTTTGGTTCCGCTTCACTGATTTTTGCCCGAATTACTGGCTTTGGACTTTGAAAATTTTGTGAAATAAGAGTTATACTGTCTTTTTCTAAACGCCTATATATATTGAAATGATTTTTAGTATGTGAGTTTACTATGATGAGTTACAGATTGGTTTTATGTTTGATTCTGCTCTGCTGATTTGTGATGAAATTATGGACTTTGGACTCTAAAAATTAGCAGGCCCATTTATGTCGTACCGACACATCTAGTTGTAAATTAAACTTGTGGGTCGAGGCAAATCATGAATTTAGATTTTCAACGAAGTATACAAATATCCTATAGCCTTCTATGGAAACTTTGGATAACCACAGAATCAAGTATACATAAAAATACATTTTTTGTTCAATCCACAAAAGTTGGTACACACTAAAATAAATGAATCCACACTTTCTGCGTCTTACTTTAACCTATTGTCGATATAAAGAGTTAGGACTATTCTAATTAAAATGGATGTTGGAGGATAGGAAGGACTTCCAAAATTCCCAAACGACTGATATGATTTTGCATACACCAAATAGACATACAAACACAAAATGACCCATACTCAAAAATACAACTTTCTTTCCTGTCCCTACCTTCATTTTTATGAAAAGCAATTATGAAATGACTTTCAAAATATGATGTTTCTAGAACCAGATGAGGCAGATAATGGCTAAATGGGAACATATTCCACACGATGTTTGGTGTAAGATAGTGTACATGGAATATGTCAAACCTGTAGCCAAATTCTACATTGTGGATAGGGATGTTTTGATTGATGGCACGTATGAGAGTTTTGAAGGTGAAAAGTAAGTTTGTTTATAAGTGTGTTTAGATGAGAAACAGCATGCTGACCATGTTTGTTCTCAGCTTTCATAGTTTCATAATCATGATCATAAGCATTACCATTTTTTACCACTTTGCTTTAGTAAAATTTGGAGGTGACAGTTCACTCTTTGCTTGGTGAAAAAAAAATCGAATATTGCAATTGGAATTTACTGCATCCCAGCTTAAAGCATTGCATTAATGATTAAGAGCAAAGACAGCTCAGCTTTGGAGTTGAAACAATGTGTATATAGAGAAAATAATCTGTTTTCTGATTGTGAGTTTTTGGATAGATATTTGCTCCTGATCAGTAGCCATGGTTATCTAGAACAATGGCTGAAAAGTCATCTAAGCTCTTTCACAATTTTAAATCATTTTGAATGTGAATAAAAATATGTACAAAAGATTAGTATATATTAAATATAAAATTATAACAAAAATTATTACTGTATGTTCCGTTTGTGCAAGAGCTATTATTATGACCCTGAAATAACTTTTAAAGTTGTTAAAGAATTAAGTTACTGGAATTTTACATCTGTACATGAACATGGTTCAACTTTGATGTTGGCTTTGTAAGTGTTGTATTGTTGTTTTAGAATTGGACTTGGTGCTTTTAGAAATCCCGATAGAGATGCAAGAACTGAAGAGATTAGGAGTCGTATAGGAAAGGTGAGGAACTTTATATTTCACAGAATTTTAAGAAATGTATTTGTAAGGTTTTGAGGTTTCAAATATATATTGTTTTACACAATAACCTACATTTGATTTCACAGTCAACATTTTTTTATACATCTCAAGAGCATTATAGATACATATATAGAAATATAACATAGAACAGTTAGTTAGAAATATTTTATGAAGACATTTGAGGCAAAATTGAATTTATGTAGGCAAAAACATTATGCATAAACTCATCATAGATACCAGGCTTAAAATTGTGTATGCCAGACTAGGGATTCATCTACAAAAAGACTCATCAATGACACCTGAAATAAAAAAAAAATTAAAATCCAAATAAAGTACAAAGTTGAAGTTAGTCAGCATTGTGTATGAAACCTGAAAGAACTACACTGTAGCCTCTGTGATGCAACGTCATGAAAACCTATAGTTACTTTTATTGACAGGTCCTGTGAGGGATGAAAGCAGTAGACTTTAATTTGTATATCAGTTTTGTTGTTTATTTCATTTCAAATATACTATAGTTATAATGGCTGAACCGAAGCCTGTTCCCCTTAAGTGGATACTTAAATAACTGATGGCAACAACAACAAAAAACACAGTAGCACATTTGGGGGAGAAGGGTGGCTTTCCACTTCGCACTTTTTCTACCATTTAAAACGATTATGCCCACTCCCTCCAATCAAGGATCTGCCTTGAATAATGCTGTAAGACAGTGTAATGAAAAATTGAAAAGTTTCTAAACATTGCCACAACTTTTTTTTAAAATGTTGTCTCCTCCAGATTTCTGCTGAAAGCTGTGTTAGATTGACCGACAGAGTGCTGACCTCATAATATAAAAGTGCAAGTCCAGGAAATATCTCTTAGAATGTTGTCCTGATATGATATAAAAGCCTTGATGATAAAAAAATAATCTATGTAACCTTTTTTTTTTAAATAAAAATTAAGACTCATAATTTTGATATAAAAAAAACATGAAGTACATGTTAGAAATTCAGTAATTTTTGTCATTTAATCACAGGGAATAATTCTGAGAAAAGAGGAGGAAAGAGGGATACTTGCTAGGAGGATTGGTAAAATTAGCTGTATTGTTAAAGACTTTAAACAACCACATGATTATTGTTTCTCTGAGGAAGTTATAGAGAAAGAAGGCAAAATACCAAAAGATGAATTTCTAAAGGTAAAGAAAAATCAAAGTTGAAAAATTGTTTGTGGTTGAGTATGGTGAAACTACTTCCTTTTCTGCAGTGCTTTGATATAGGAATGGTAATACCTAAAGCTAGCAGTACTTGGTAATTTAACGGTCTTTTAACAGGTTAAATTATAGACATGTATTTAATAAAGACCACAACATTACTGGTACTGTCATTTTCCAATTTAATTTTGTGGAGTATTCTTTAAGCTTTACATGGCATATTGGCCGTTTCAGAATCTAAAGGACTATGGGTCATTTTATTGTTCGTATCCCATTTGTTGAATGTTCATTGTTTATGAAATTTTAACCAATCACAACGTTTTTGTGTACACTTTTGAAAATATTACCCAGAATGCAGTAGATTCAGAAAAGGGAATTCTAAAAATATCAAAATGCATGAATCGCTCTTAAGTTTATAAGATACTAATGAAATTTCATGTCATTTTTTTGCCTGGAGTGAGAGAAAGTATTGATAGATTGATGCACATTTTGTTCTTTTTGTCAGTCACACCTTGGTTTCAAATTGATAAATAGAGAACATCAAATTATTTGAAATTTTAATGGAGTGTTTTGAATCACTAAACATAGGTTGACTTATTTATTATTATTTAAGCGTTTGCTGTTTTAGTGTTTTGGTTGTTGATTGTGTGATTTCTGGGTGGTAAAAACTGTATCATAGATTTAAGTGTATTTGATCACCTCAACCAGTATTAAACAGATTGATTTTGAATTTCATCATTATTCACTTTCATATTCAAGAGTAATGGTCCTTGATCAAATTCAAATCGTGTGGTTTTCTAGATGACAATAGAAAAACATTGACTATTTGTCCTTCCTTGAGTGTTGAGAAAATAAAACAGTTTTTTTTTTCTGGATAATAAATTAAAATTTTATGGTAAAATAATTAAGTTTCTATTTAGCTGTCATTAATTGTCTCCATATATTCATATTCAATCTATGTTAGTATTAATTTTTCTTCAAAATCGTTAAAGATTTATGTGTATGGTTTCTTTTTTCCTGTGTAAAAGAAATAAAAAAAATATTTGTTTTTCCTTCTGTCCGAGTAACAAAAAACAAACAAACAAAAAACATTGCTATAGTGTATAAATTCATTGCACAAAAAAGAATAAACTTTACTAAGAATTTACTTTTGCTATGATCTTCATTGTTCTTTCCTAGTCAGTTATTTGACAGCAGGGTTTCTGTTATGACTTGATCGCCTCATTAATATTTTTTTTGTCTAGCTTGCTCATACCAATATTATACAGAATATTTTTGTTTTGTTAGTTATCAAATTCTGATCATCTGATTACAATCCTTACAAACTATATTTTTATTTTTCTGTAATTTCAGATATTTGATGTAAATCAGTTACACAGTCACATGGGACTGGCTCTGGAAGCAACGAAGACATCATCAGATACTAGATCATTACTCTACAGGGAACCAGTTTTACAGCTGCGAACCATAGTTGGCATCAGTCTTCTAGAGGACCATGGGGATATTAGCCAAACCCCATGTTGGCTGTTGGTCATTAATCTTGAAGCTCTGAGGGCTTTAGATGATCTAGATGGTTTGTATTTTTACTGAATATAACGTTTAGCTCAGTTAGTCACACACTATGTTGCAAATCAATCTTTTTACTCTTAAGGTTAATTGATTGTTTTTTTTTTTTGGTGTTTTAACGCCACTTTCAGTGCTATTGGTTATTTTGTGGTGGGTAGTTTTTATTGGTGGAGGAAGCTGGGTGCCTGGAGAGAACCACTGACCTTCACCAGGAAAACTGGAAATCGTAGTCAATTAAGAATGAAGTGAACCTCAGTGTTTGACAGGCTAGTTGTACAGTAGTAGAACTATTTAGACCACCGAGGTCCGCTTGACTCTTGAGCAAAAACTTTAAAGTTTACAATATAATAATTAAGAGATATTGTAAGACTGCCTATGAGACAACTATCCATCAAAGGACACAAATGTGAAAATCTAAAGGCCATTGTGCAGTCTTAAACAATGAGCAAACCATATACCTTGTAGTAAGCTTTAAAAGTCCCTGGAATGACAATATATGAAACAATTTAAAAGTTTTAACCAACAGGCAAATTTACTTGAATAGGGTTAAATTCTTTATAAAAAAATGAAAACAACACGTTATAAATTTCATGCGTCGGAAGCGCTTTTCTGGATTTATCTTCATCAGGAACGCTCAAAGCTGAATATTTGAAAGCAAAGGATATACAAGAACCGAAACGAATTAAAAGCTTTATAACCAAAAAGAAAAAAAAAATAGCAAAATCCATCTAAGGTAAACTTTGACTGAGGGAGTTGAAACCTTAGTAAAGTGGTAACATCAATCATATTCAGACTGTTTGGCTGATCTTTATTGAAGATATACCAGGGCTCACCATGTGCTACATTGAATATATTTCTGTGGCTTACCAAAAAGTAAAATCACAAAAATACTGAACTCCGAGGAAAACTCAAAAAGGAAAGTCCCCAATCAAATGGCAAAATCAAAAGTTCAAACACATCAAACGAATGGATAACAACTGTCATATTCCTGACTAGGTACAGGCATTTTCTTATGTAGAAAATGGTGGATTGAACCTGGTTTTATAGCTAGCCAAACCTCTCACTTGTATTTGTAATTGACTTATTAATAATATTTCACTGTCTAAACATGTACTATATATTAAGTTATGTATTTCAGTGGATAACCATGAACAACATTAATAATATTTCAGTGGCTAAATGTGTTACAATGGTTATATTTATTTTAAAATATTTTAGTGACTAATTGAATATTAAATTGGTTGTATTTCAGTGTCTAGTATAACATTTATTATATTTCAGTGGCTAATCATATATTGCATTGAATATATTTCAGTGGCTAACCACATGTATTTATTGTTATGTATTTCAGTGGCTAATCATATAATGCATTGATAATATTACAGTGGCTAACCATTTAATGATTGATTATGTTATAATGTATTTCAGTGTATAATCATGGGCGACATTAATAATATTTCAGTGGCTTAACATGCTTCAATGGTTATTTTTTTATGTTTTAGTGGCTAATTTAATATGAAATTGATTATATTTCAGTGACTAAACATATACAGCCTATATTATATATATATATATATCAGTAGCTAATCATATACTGCATTGATTATATTTCAATGGCTAACAATGAACAGATTGGTTATGTATGACAGTGGCTAGTCATGTACAACAGTGATTATATTTCAGTGGCTAATGGTGTTCTCATTTGTTGTATTTCAGTGGCTAATTGTGTACTAACTGGTTGTTTTTCAGTGGCTAATAATGGTTGACTTTAATTATTTGAGTGGCTTATCATATGCTTACTTTGTTATATTAAATAAAGTGGCTAATCATGTCCCACATTGATTATATATTTCAGTGGCTAACCATGTACTATCGAAGATAGCCCAGATGAAGATCAGATCTAAAGAAGATGTAGAAAAAGAAGAAAATACAAATGAAATAATACACAGAGTATGTTTTTTTAAGTTTAAGTGTTATGGTTGATATGAATTGAGGTTGAAACTAGGAGTATGGTAATAGTTGCCATTGCTTCTAAAATAAAAATAAAAAAGTGAAATTTGTCAATCTTTTCCGGAATGTGTCCTGTTTTATGCCCCACCTAGGGGCATTATGTTTTCCGGTCTGTGCGTCCGTTCGTCCGTCCGTTCGTCCATCTGGTTAAAGATTTTGGTCAAGGTAGTTTTTGATGAAGTTGAAGTCCAATCAACTTGAAACTTAGTACACATGTTCCCTATGATATGATCTTTCTAATGTTAATGCCAATTTGGGGTTTGGACCCCAATTTCACTGTCCACTGAACATAGAAAATGATAGTGCGAGTGGGGCATCCGTGTACTGTTGACACATTCTTGTTTTCAGAATAATTGTAAAGGATTAGAAGTATTTTGGGATGTGTAAACAAATTGTATTAAACCATTATTCGACTTTTAAACCCCCTGATTTAAATGAATAATGAGAACTAAACTTCTACTGTGTGATAGAATATGATTGCGATATCATACATTTGAAGTTAGAAGGATGTCATTATGTTAAGCCAAAATAGACATATTTCAAGATCTATTTTGCTAAATATGAGGCATTTAGGGTGAAGAGCAATGCCTGGTAGGGTGTGACTGACTCGAGAATAATGTTTTAAGGTGGTGTAACATGTCTTCCTTCTACTGTTACCGTCTAAACTATCATGACTGTTTGGGTTGCTCACCCAATTGGTCAATAATACGGAACAACAAATAACTGTCATACAAGTGGGAGGTTTGCCTTGCTTAGGTTTAACCCACCATTAGCTTCTAAAAAATGCCTGTACCAAGTTAGAAATATGTTTTTCATTCGTTCTGTTGGTTGATACCACTGCATTGAGTGTGATACGATATTTATCAACTTGAGACAGTTAAATATTTATAATTTAACTATCAAGAGTGGATAAATATCCTATTGCATGAGATTTGTTGGTGGAATCTGTTTCACTAATGATTTTTGACTTCCAACAAATTTAATCCTTCTTTTTGAATAATATGCAAAAAGATGCGTTCTTTCAATGTGAAGTCATCAGACATGGTCGCCTTTTTTCATGACGTCACAATGGGAATTTCAGAGGAGAGCAAGTGGTAAATTGTACGTCATAATGGAATTTGACCATGAATGAAGAACTGAAATAGAATGAACCACATGTTGATTAAATAAAAAGTTATCAACAGGTCAGGTAAAGGATTAATCAAGTAAGAAAACGTTTTATTTTGTCAATTTTATGGACTTGCCCTTTTTAGCTCACCTGGTCCAAAGGGCCATGTTAGCTTATGCCATCACTTGGCGTCCGTCGTCTGTCGTCGTCGTAAACTATTTCAAGAATCTTCTCCTCTGAAACTACTGGGCCAAATACCTTTCGAACTTTAACTGAATGTTCCTTAGGGTATCTTGTTTATAAACTGTATCCGAAGTTTTGATCCATCAACAAACATGGCCGCCATTGCTTAAAATAGAACTTAGGGGTCAAATACTGTTTTTGGCTTATATCTCAAAAACTAAAGCATTTAGAGCAAATCTGACAGGTGAAAAAATGTTCAATAGGTCAAGATCTACTAAGCACTGAAATTTTCAGACGAACTGAACAATCCATTGTTGGGTTGCTGCCACTAAATTGGTCATTTTAGGGAAATTTTGCAGTTTTTGGTTATTATCTTAAATATCATTGAAAATAAAGATAAACTGTAAACAGCAAAAATGTTCAGCAAAGTAAGATCTACAAAAAAGTTAAATGACCAAAATTGTCAATTGACCCCTGAAGGAGTAATTGCCCTTTAAAGACAATTTTACACAATTTGTTCATCATTTTTGCTAACAAATAAAAAATCTTCTCCTCTGAAACAACTAGGCCTAATACTTCTAATCTTTAACTGAATGTTCTATAGGGTAACTGGTTTTTAAATTGTATCCGAAGTTTTGATCCATTAAAAAACATGGCCGCCATGGCTTAAAATAGAACATAGGGGTCAAATGCAGTTTTTTGCTTTTATGTCAAAAACTATAGCAGTTAGAGCAAAAGTGACATGGAGTTAGAGTGATGAATAAGTCAAGATCTATCTGCTATGAAATTTTCAGACCAATTAAACCACCCATTGTAGGGTAACTGTCCGAAATAATTTATTTTTATGAAATTTTACTGTTTTGGTTATTATCTTTAATATTATATTAGATAGAGAGAAAGTGTAAATGACAAAAATGTTCAGCTAAGTAGGATCTACAAATAAGTCAAATGATCAAAATAGTCAATTGACTCCTAATGGAGTTATTGCCCTTGAAACGTTTATTTTTTTACATTTTTTCGTGCAAGTCTATTACTTTTTAAAAAATTTTCTTCTCTGAAACTACTTCTAAACTTTAACTGAATGTTTCTTAGGGTATCTAGTTTATAAATTGTATCCGAAGTTTTGATTCATCAAAAAACATGGCCGCCATGGCTAAAAATAGAACATAGGGGACAAAAGCAGTTTTTGGCTTATATCTCAAAAACTACAGCAGTTAGAGCAAAAGTGAAAGAGAGTTTAAGTGATAAATAAGTCATGATCTATCTGTTATGAAATTTTCAGACAAGTTCGACAACCCATTGTTGAGTTACTGTTGGAAATAGTTTATTTTTATTAAATTTTACTGTTTAAAGTTATTTTCTTTAATATAATAAAAGATAGAGAGAAAGTATAAATGGCAATAAATGTTCAGCTAAGTAAGATCTACAAATAAGTCAACATGATCAAAATAGTCAATTAACCCCTTAAGGAGTTATTGCCCTTAAAACGTTTTTTACATTTTTTGTGAAAGTCTAACTTCTTCTTCAAAAATCTTCTTCTCTGAAAATACTTGGCCAAATACTTAAAAACGTTAATTGAATGTTCCTTATGGTATCTAGTTTATAGATTATATTCTGGGATTTGATCCATTCAAAACATGGCGACAGTTTCTAAAAATAGAACATAGGGGGGTCAAATGAAGTTTCTGGCTTTCATCTCAAAAACTAAAGCAGTAATTTAGAAAAACTGACATAGGTGAAAGTGTTAAACAGGTTTAGATCTTCCTGTCAAGTAGTCTTTAGACCAATAGGACAACTTATTGTTGGGTTACTGTCCAGAAATAGTTAATTTTTAGAAAATTTTACAGTTTTACTTTATGTATTATCATAAAAAGAGAGAAAGTGTGAAAGACAAAATTGTTCAGCAAAGTAAGGTCTACAGATAAGTCAAATGCCTGAAACTGAAATTACAGGTGAGCGATATCAGGCTCTCATGAGCCTCTTGTTGAATTTACCTTGGAGTTCGGTATTTTAGCTAAAACTTTTTTCTTTCATGTTAAAATCAGACACAACCAGTGGAGTAGTAATAAACAGGGTTCCTAAACATACATATTAAAATTAATAATTTCTGTCTTGAATATGCATTTAATGGTTACCACTTTACATTAAGCAGTCATCCATCATCATCGTCATCATCAGCATTATACTAGCTAATCAAAACATATAATGTACACATGCAAAATTTACAGCATACTGTAACTATTTTTATATTTGTTATGCAGCATAAAGGAAGAGAATGGTCAAAACATAAACAAAGAGATAAAAAAAGTAGTCAAGCCCCACTAAGAAAAACGAGGATAGAATTGAGACAGAAAGGACTGGATATTAAAGAGTTCATGCCTTATAGCTGGGATGAGCCATCCAGTAAGTTCTCGCACCTTGGGTAAATGACGTTGTGATTGGTTTAACGTTGTCACATGGTGATCCCCTATTGATCTATAGGGGGTCAGTAGCTTTTATAGGGGTATCATGATGTCACGTCTACTATTAATGGTGACGTTCATCAATTAATGTTATTGTATTTCATTTATTTATTTTTATACAAACGTTCGCAGGAAAAGTCCCATGGGCGATAAATTCGCTTTTACGGTTCACTACTGATCCCCTACGAATCCATAGAGGGTTAGTAAAATCCATAAGGGATTCAGCCTAAAAGGGATTTTACTAAAATATGGTTTTCACCATTTCTGCTTAACATTATTTGGACACAATATTGAACAGGTGACACATATCTTCCTTGGTAGACTCGCACATTATTTACTTTACGGTATTATTCATATTATTGTCATTTAAGGCTATACTAGACTAGCACTTACCAATACATAACTCTTATACTAGCCATACCCTAAAGCTAACCCGAATCTATCCCTTACCATAAAATGATGCCTGAAGTAAATGATGCCTGAAGTACCGGGTTCCTTAGAGTTAATGAAGGCTGACTAATTTGTACGATGTAAGTTACATTTTACAGTTGATGGCACAATAAACTATTGTTAATTCAGATATATGATTGAGAGCATTTATTCTTTCAATTTTTAAAGAATGGACAACAAAGTAAAATTAATTATTGCGGTTTCAGGAAAATCTGCTTTCAGATTAATGTATTAGGTTCTTCTTATTTTGATACTCACACAGTCGCATTATTGGCATTATTAAAAACATCATAATAGTTTAGGAATTTGCAGTTTATTCTACATTTGATTGATTACAAGATGAATTACATTTTATAGTTGATTCCATCAAAACTACATTTTTGCATTGATTACATTATAAAGTACTCTTCCTTAATTGATAACATGATACACTTAACATTTAGCAAATGATCAATTGGTTTAAGTAGATTAATTTAAATTCAACAATTGTTTTTTTACAATTATATAAATGACAACAAAATCTTTTTTCAGAAGCTAAGAAGAAACACAAGACTTTCAATGAGTTACAGGAAGAGCTAGATCATTTTGATGACGAGACTGCCTCAGTTATAGGTGGATATAGACCAAAAAGTCATTCAGGTAATTACAGTTTTATCAACATATTTTGCTCACCGCAATATAGACTTTTTTGTGCAGATGCAGCATAAAGCAATCAACATATTTCATTTGCTTAAATATACGTTAATAAGCCCTGCTTCAGTTATTGGTGGATAAAGAGCTTACAGAAATCGAGGTATTTATACATTTGTTAGCTGCTTCATTTATAGGTGGATATAGAGGTTGCAGAAATTGAGGTAATTATACCTTATTCAACATGTCTCAATTATAGGTGGATATAAAGGTAGCAGAAACTCAGCTAATTATACATTGATTAACCTGCCTCAATTATAGGTGGATATAGAAGTAGTAGAAACTCAGCTAATTATACATTGATTAACATGCCTCAATTATAGGTGGATATAGAGCTAGCAGAAACTCAGCTAATTATACCTTATTTAATCTGCCTCAATTATAGGTGGATATAGAGGTAGCAGAAACTCAGCTAATTATACATTGATTAACCTGCCTCAATTATAGGTGGATATAGAGGTAGCAGAAACTCAGCTAATTATACATTGATTAACCTGCCTCAATTATAGGTGGATATAGAGCTAGCAGACATTCAGGCTATTATACGTTGACTAGCTTGCTTCAGTAATAGGTGGGTATTGAGCTTGCAGAAGTTCAGGTAATGATATGTTGATGAGCTTGCTTCAGTTATAGGTGGATATAGACCAAAAGTCATTCAGGTAATTACAGTTTTATCAACATATTTTGCTCACCGCAATATAGACTTTTGTGCAGATGCAGCATAAAGCAATCAACATATTTCATTTGCTTAAATATACGTTAATAAGCCCTGCTTCAGTTATTGGTGGATAAAGAGCTTACAGAAATCGAGGTATTTATACATTTGTTAGCTGCTTCATTTATAGGTGGATATAGAGGTTGTAGAAATTGAGGTAATTATACCTTATTTAACATTATTATATATCAATTATAGGTGAATATAAAGGTAGCAGAAACTCAGCTAATTATACATTGATTAACCTGCCTCAAGTAAAGGTGGATATAGAAGAAGTAGAAACTCAGCTAATTATACATTGATTAACATGCCTCAATTATAGGTGGATATAGAGCTAGCAGAAACTCCGCTAATTATACCTTATTTAATCTGCCTCAATTATAGGTGGATATAGAGGTAGCAGAAACTCAGCTAATTATACATTGATTAACCTGCCTCAATTATAGGTGGATATAGAGGTAGCAGAAACTTAGCTAATTATACTTTGATTAACATGCCTCAATTATAGGTGGATATAGAGCTAGCAGACATTCAGATTCAGGCTATTATACGTTGACTAGCTTGCTTCAGTAATAGGTGGGTATTGAGCTTGCAGAAGTTCAGGTAATGATATGTTGATGAGCTTGCTTCAGTTATAGGTGGACATAGAGCTAGCAGAAATTCAGGTAATTATATGTTGATCAACCTGCATCATTTATAGGTGGATATAGAGCTAGCAGAAATTCAGTAAATTATATATTAATGAGCTTGTCTCAGTTATTGGTAAATATATAGCTAGCAGAAATTCAGATTACTATACATTATGGAGAGACTGCTTAAGTTGTATATAAATAAACATGATAAAAGCTTGCAGAAAAATTAAGTGCCTGTGATGATCTGTTGACCATGAGCATGACACAGTTTTAAGTGGATATATACTTTTATAAATTGTTATTTGGATGGAGAGTTGTCTCAATGGCACTCACACCACATCTTCCTATATCTATATAGAGCTAGCAAACATTCTGGTTATAAGACATATACGATGAGCTTGCTTCGGTTTATATAATCCGTTCATCCTATTTTGACTCTTTAAAATTCAAGAGTCTATCCTAAATTGAGGTAAATTAAATGGCCTTCCAAATACTTTTCGATCCCTAACATCACTGAAGAGACATTAATTGTCGAAATCCGGATATGGTGTAAAATAAATTAGCACCTCATGTTGTGGTTTACCATCTTTGCCGCAAGTTTATTGTTTTCTACTTGGTATTAAATTTATCTAGAGATCCATTTTGTTACACCTTGTGATCAATTTACGTGGCAATCGTCAATGGCAGTCAGCAGAGTTTAAGAACATCAGTTGTTCTACCTGTTAGTCAAATGCGTTTTGTTAAAATATATTTTTTCACTTTTTTGGTCTTTTGGTAAATATCGTTTGTGCTGTATTTAGACCCCTCTAGCAAGAAATTTGTTGCATGCACACGAATAAAAATTGCGGTTTTTATCCAATGCAATCATAGGTTTGAACGTTGTTTTCAATTTAGACTTGTTTATATTTTTTTCGTTTGGGCTTGTATTATATATTTGCCTTCGGGTTTATATGATCCGTTCATCCTATTTCGACTCCTCAAAATCCAAGAGTCTATCCTAAATTGAGGTAAATTGTATGGCTTTCCAAATACCGTTTTGATTCCTAACATCACTGAAGAGACATTAATTGTCGAAATCCGGATATGGTGTACTAATTTTTGCACCTTTTGTTGGCGGTAGACTATCTTTTCCGCAAGTTAATTGTTTTCTGTTTGGTATTAAATTAATTATTAAGATCCATTTTGTTACATCTGGTGATCCGTTTATCTGGCAAACGCCAACGGCAGTCTGCAGGGTTTTAGAACATCTGTTGTTCGACCTGTTAGTCAAATGCGTTTTGTTTAAATATACTTTTTTCACTTTTTTGGTCTTTTGGAAAATGTTGTTTGTGCTGTATTTAGACCCCTCTACCAAGAAATTTGTTTTGCATGCACACGTATAAAAATTGCGGTTTTTATCCAATGCAATCATAGGTTTGAACGTTGTTTTCAATTTAGACTTGTTTATATTTTTTCGTTTGGGCTTGTATTATATTTGCCTTTGGGTTTATATGATCCGTTCATCCTATTTCGACTCTTCAAAATTCAAGAGTCTACCCTAAATTGAGGTAAATTATATGGCCTTCCAAATACCGTTTCGATTCCTAACATCACTGAAGAGACATTAATTGTCGAAATCCGGATATGGTGTACTAATTTTTGCACCTTTTGTTTGCGGTAGACCATCTTTTCCGCAAGTTTATTGTTTTCTGTTTGGTATTAAATAAATAGTTAAGATCCATTTTGTTACATCTGGCGATCCGTTTATTTGGCAATCGCAAATGGCAGTAAGTAGGGTTTAAGAACATCCTTTGTTCTACCTGCTAGTCGAATGCGTTTTGTTAAAATATACTTTTTCACTTTTTTGGTCTTTTGGAAAAAAATGTTGTTTGTGCTCTATTTAGACCCCTCTACCAAGAAATTTGTTTTGCATGCACACGTATAAAAATTGCGGTTTTTATCCAACGCAATCATAGGATTGAACGTTAATTTCAATTTAGACTTGTATATATATATATATAGAGAGAGAGAGAGAGAGAGCTAACAGAAATTCAATTGCAGGGAATGATATATTGATGATGAGTCTGCCTTAGTTGTAGGTGAATATAGAGCCGTCAGAAATTCATTTATAAATTATAAAATATGTTGAAGATCAGACTGCTTAATTTATAGATAGACATAGACTTAGTAGTAATTTAGGTCATTATACATTGACGTGGGCCTGCTTCAGTTATGGATGGATGTAGAAATACCAGAAAGTCAGGAATTATACATTGATTATGAGCCTGCTTCAGTCATAGGTGGAAATGGAGCTAGCGGAAATTAATGTTATTACGAATTGACAGAGTTACCAGAATAAAATGTAATAGGATTACATTGAGTCAGAGCTAAATATACATATGATGGTGTTGAGTCTGGGTGAGCTAGAGGTAATGAATCTGCCTGAGATAAAGATTGGCATAAAATCAAGTAATGATTCTGCCTGAGATACAAATTGGCATAAAATCAAGAAATGAATCTGCCTTAGTTACAGTTGGGTATATGTAACAATCAAGAGCTGGCATTACATTATTATGATTATGTAATAAACTGCTTAAGGTAAAAATGTTTTGGGCTTGCACGAAATTATGTAATGAGTCTGCCTCAGCCGTGGCAGCGTAGTTTGTCACATGATCAGATTAATATGATGTACAGTTAAACATGTCTATAAAAGTCAACCTCGGGACCAAAGGAAACGGACCTTTTAAGAAAGGTCACATTTGAATCGAGGTTCAAAATGAATAGATATTACTTTAGTTGGACAAAAAGGGAGTGACCTGACAAGACTGTATTTTGCTAAACAGAGGTATTATAAACCCTTATAGCCGGGTTGACTGTATTGAGGTTCATAAATTAATGTTATGACTATTTTTGTAAATTCATGATTAGGATGCCTATCTGAATTCTAAGCTGGCTGTCATGTGTGTTTTATGTGATGAGCATTTATATAGGATCATTACCAAATAGCTTAAGACAGCTCCCTCTTGAAAATGTATACACAGAGGAGAATGAATAATAAATTCAGTATGATTTGAATGTCTAGCTTAAAATCTGATTATGTTTTCTTTTTTTTTTTTTTTAATTTAATTGGAATTTGTGTTCTCATTACAGGTAAACATGGTTCTGGTAATGCTGTGAGTAGTGTGGCCAAGTGTAAGACACCAGTGAGGAAGAATTGGGCCAAAATTATAGTCTCAATTCGAGAAGAGGAGGTGGAAAAAGAGGAAGATTGATTGACATGTTTTTACATGCAAAACCAAATTTGCAATATTAAGAGACATATTTATATTGCTGTGGATCTTTTATTATTAATCGGATACCAATTTTTGGTTGATTTCGTGGATATAGGTGAATCCACGATATTAAATGTTCAATGGAGTACAAATATTCAATAGGCTCGTATGCAGATGTCTGCAAACCACGAATCTAATATTAATGAAAAATACAATTTTTTCTCAATTCAAGAAATTGATACTCACGAAAAAAGATGAATCCACTGTAAATGAAGATGCTACTTGTCCAAAGGACTAGCATGTCAGCAATAATTATGTTACCATTTTAAAAAAGAACCAAAGATAATTTGTTTTGCTTACTTAACATTTTACTTAAATATATTTCAAAATTTCTCATAATTCATAGAAGTAATATTTCAATATTTTTTTACAATCAACATTGATTTTTCTGTTCTTAAATTCAATTTTATTTATTATGCAACTTCAAAAGGACAGCAGATTTATAAAATTTCTGAAATGTTAAGAAATTATGACAGTTTTACTCTAACATAGTGTGAAATATTAAAGAGGACATTTTGCACATGTGTCATGTGTGTTGCAATGAAAGATATTCACACTTGCAATGTTTTTATGAATATTTTTTTTTATAATGATGTTTTAAAAGCTTCTGTCATAGTTTTAAAATCAAATCTTACAGGATGGAAATGCACAATTTGTAATTTTCAAAATGTATTTTCTTTTTATTATGAGTTTATTGATTGTATTAATTTTATTCAGAGTTGTGTCCATTATAAAGTTGGCCTACAAATGTAAAATCAGGAAAGTATTTCAAAATTAAATTACTAATAATGAAATATCTACTTGTAAGGTTTTCATTATTAATGCACTACAAGTAATAACAAAATATGCATGCAGAGTTCTCGAAATCTTTTTTTCCCTACTGGTCCTTGAAGAAAATCTGCTGGTCATCACTATTAGTGTTGGTCCTTTGTAAAATTTTGGTGGTCAGGACCTTCAGACCACCACTTTTCAAGAAATTATGTGCATAAATCAGGCCGTTAGTTTTCTCGTTTGAATTGTTTAACATTTGTCATTTCGAGGCATTTTGTAGCTTACTATGCAGTATGGGTTTTACTCATTGTTGAAGGCCGTACGGTGATTTATATTTGTTAATTTCTGTGTCATTTGGTCTCTTGTGGAGAGTTGTCTCATTGTCCATATCTTCTTATTTTTATAATACATAAAACTTTTCCTATTTGTTCTGGGAATCAATTATTTAACAATCTTTATTGCAAACAGCATATCAAGTTGATATCAAATACGAGAGTTGTACTGTGTGAGGTATTAGCACAGGGTTTATTAAATGTTACCTTGAACAACCGTACATGTGAGCTTTTGCCATCTGTCGTCTATAAAAAGAACATGGTGTGTGTATGTGTGAAAAATGCAGTTCTTGCCTTATATCTTATGCACAGAAAACAGTTAAAGAAAAACTGACAAAAGTTGGAATGATCAGCTTGGCAAGATCTAATCAGAGCAATGGGACAACCTCTGAAATGTCCATGTTTATTGATTTCTGCGATTTTGGATAATTATTTTGAAGTATTAACACAATGGTTATTTTTAGCTTACATGGACAAAAAGTACATGTGAGCTTTTGCCATCACTTGGTGTCTATTGTTGTCATGATTAGCATTTAAGAATTATGTAGTCCTCCGAAACTGGGGCCTCGGTGGCTAATTGGTCTTAGAAGTTCATCTACTGTATCACTATATCAATAGCCTGTCAACACTGGGGTTGTGAATTGGAACCACACAAGTGGCAGGTGTGTTCGAATCCAATCTTAATTGACTCGGATTGTCAGTTTTTCTGCCGAAGGTCAGTGGTTCTCTCATGGCACTCCAGATTCTTCCACCAACAAAAAAAGGACTGCCAGGATATAGCTGACAGTTGCGTTAAACCGCCAATCAATCAATCCCCTGAAACTGCTGAATGATCAATGATTAGGACCAAGCTTGACCAAAATAATCATTGGGGTGTTCACTTGTAACATTATTTACATTATAGTTCTTGACTAGTACACATGTCAATTGTTACTGTAAATAGAACAAAGGGTTGTGTGTGTGTTTAAACACAGTACATGTCTTATATCTTATACACAGAAAGCAGTTACAGAAAAACTGACAAAGTAAAAAAATGATCAGCTAGTCAAGATCTAATCAGAGAAATGAGACAACCAATTTTTTGTAATTGCTTCTAGAATGTCTATGTTTAGTAAATTTCGCATTTTAACCTAATTATTTTGAAAAATATGTAATAGACAGGCAGAAAGAAACTTTAAATTGCAAACATGATCAACTATATACAAGATCTACAAATAAGTCAATATAGTCAAAGTCTTCAGTTAAAACTTATACATGTTATAGGAAATCTTGCCCTCAAATGCCAATATTTCCGCACTTTCTTGGTCTTAACAATACCTTACAAATGAGACGACATGACAATAATTTTAGACAAATGAATCAATCAATATAAAAACAAAAAGATGTGTTATGATTGCCAATTATCCACCAGAGACCAAATGACTTAGAAAATTCACTGTGTATCAGCTCAAAAAAAAAAACATGTTTTAGCATTCTTTGGTCTTTTTCGTCATTTGATCTGAAATTTACCAATTATGTACTACTACTTATCTGAAATGACATTTAAATTGAGTTTCGATCCAGAAAGAATGTTATACCTGCACACCAGCAGACACTAACTATGTATACGCAACCTGTCTTTACTCCATTTTTGAGTTCATTTAATTACTTTATTTTAATCTTACTTTTTAATAAAAGAGAGGCGAAAGATACTAGAGGGACATTCAAACTCATCAGTTGAAAATAAACTGACAACGCCATGGCTAAAAAAGAAAAAAGACCAACAGACAAACAATAGTACACAAAACACAATATTGAAAACTAAAGAATGAGCAACACGAACCCCACCAAAAACTGGGGGTGATCTCAGGTGCTCCGGAAGGGTAAGCAGATCCTGCTCCACATGTGGCACTCGTCGTGTTGCTACTGTTAGTACAAACCCGCCAATAAGTCTAATTTGGTAGATCACATTCGGAAAAAGGGGACAGGATTGTAGGTACGACATTAGGCACATATCCGCTATCATCTGTGAAACGGATAATCCATAACGGTCAACCAATTCGTGATGGCGTCCGTAAGGGATGATTTTAACTTCATCACTTGGAACTCTTGGTTTAATAGCTTCCTTGTGAGCAGCACCCCTCTCTCTAGGAAATCATGTAAGGAAATACAAGCCCTGGAATATCGTATCAACAGGGAGATATATACTCCGTATGCAGGCGCTGCTGGAATGTTGCTACATAGAAATGGAAAGTTCACAATTGGGGAGCTGAAATCGTCTCTTTTTTTTCAACCGACCCTCATTGTCAATTGCTAGATGTACGTCAAGATATGAGGCAGACTTAACTGTATCTGTTGTATCTTTTATCTCAAGTTCGGTAGGATAGATTCGTTCAACATAGTCACCAAATTTTGAATTATTTAGTGAGAGAACATCATCTATATAGCGGAAAGTAAAGTTTAAGGATACTGCTAACTTCTTTTCTTTCTTACTAAGAAGTTCCTTTATGAAGTCAGCCTCATATGAATAAAGAAACAAGTCGGCAAGAAGAGGGGCACAGTTTGTTCCTTTGGGAATGCCGATTGTTTGTTGAAAAACATGTCCTCCAAACGGATCAAATATGATAATGTCAGTTTCAGAGAATTGTTTGTTTGAATCAGAGTGATATTTTACAAAGTAGGATTTATCCCTCCCTAAGACAAGATACTTGTATCTACGTTCGCCATTCTTTTTTATGAAACAAAGCAGGACCAACTCTTTCAATTTGTTTTTTAGTTTGAAATGGGGAATACTTGTGTAAAGTGCAGAAAAGTCAAATGGTTTAATACTATTGCAAGATGACAGAGTCTTAGATTGTATGTACTCTAAAAGATCTTTGGAATTTTGTAGTATCCACATCTGAGTCACGCCACCTCTAGAATAGGTAGTTTTACAATAAGTTTGAAGCTCGGCTTTGATTGCTGATAAAATAGATGTTAATAATTTAGAAAGAGGTTTCGTGGAGCACTTGGAAGAACCAGCAATATACCGTTGTTTGTAAGGACACTTATGTAGTTTAGGTATCCAATACAGTGATGGAAGATCCAGTTTTCAACTTTGGTTGAAATTCCATAGGAACATAGAACAGACCTATTATTATCCAGGATTTCCTCTTTAGTAAGTGTCGTGGAGGTATATGTTGAGTTTCCAAGTGAATTGTCAATACCTAATTTATTCGTCAAGCAGTTTATGTAATGTGATTTACACCAAAAAAAAACGATGTTGTTTAGACTTTATCTTCGGGGACAACAACATATTTCTTAATTCTGATTTGTATCAACGACCTTACATCCTTAATCCATTCGGAAAAGAGTATCTACGTCTTCTTTCTCGCGTTTAACCCATTGCCTGACATAATTCTCGACTGAATCCATCAGTATTTTGTTTCCAATTGATGGATTTAGACTCACGATATTTCGGGCCTTTGGAATACACATTTCGCAGAGAAGTTTTTTTTTTGACAATGTTTAGGTCACCGGTAATAAAGTGGCCAACCGGATTATATATGACTGGGGAACTAACACAGGTGCAATCAGGAGGTATAGATGAAGGATATTTCCCAAGTTGACGGCATCGAGACCTTTGTTGGCAAAGGAAAGTTTAAGAAAGGATCTTTTCTCTTTTTCATCTTTTCCAATGCGAACTGGTTTGAAAAGTCTGTGACTTGCAATATCCGAAATGATAGCTGTAAGTTTGTACTGGTTTGAATGAGGGTTAGTAACAGTGGTTTCCAAACATAAGTTGTACAGATAATAAGGTTTTGAAAGGGATAATGAATAAAGCTTCGTGCGAATGTGATGAATACCTAACGGCTTTTGTATAAATGGAAGCAGGTTATTAATGGAGACATCATGGAGAGTAGGTGATGTATAAGGACGATGACCATGACTGCGTCTACGTCGAGGAGAAGAGTTGAAAATGTAATGCATCACATTCACCGAGCTACAGGAAGGACTAGATAGAATACCTATACTATCAATTTTGTCATTGCAACAATATGGTGTCGCAGTTCCCAATTGTCGAATCCAGTAGTCTTCTTTTTGTCTACGGAGAGGTGTTGCAAGATGAGGATTGTTAGTCCTGTGATATATTTTTTCGATGATGCGAACTTGCATAGAAAGGATTGAATGATCAGGTTGGTTTAAATGCTGGTAAACAATGTCGCTTGCTCTATGGTTGATGTCTGATCTACGGCCGTACATATGTTTATCTAGCCTTCCTTTCGTTTCACCGACGTATACCAATCCGCAAAGGTTACACTCTAATCCATAGACGACATTTGTTGATTTACAATTCAGATCATCGTAACTTCTGGTAAAATAAGACTTTTTAGTTAAATTGCTAGTGAATTGAGCATCTGTTATTAAAATTCAACAGGTTTTGCAACCATTGGCTTCACATTTCAAAATGAGACAGTGTTGTCATCAAAATCAAAAATGTCTTGTAGAAGAACTGAACAAGGCTGCGTGCGTAGATTATTGCTGTTGTTATTAGTATGGTGTCATGTTAGGGATATTTGTCATGTCTGGTGATGAGGGACACCTGCCATATCAGACGTCACCGTGTCCATGGTGACGTCTGTTTCTGACCTTTTTATACTGGGCGACGTCCGAGCCAGCATTCTGTTTGATCTTCGTAAATTCATGCATATTATGCTACTAGGCGGATGATTTCCTCGGGAACAATATGTAAACCAGCAGAGACATCGACCCAGTGGTTGTAAAAGAGAGGCGAAAGCTACCAGAAGAATATTCAAACTCATAAGTCGAAAATAAACTGACAACGCCATGGCTAAAAAGAAAAGAAAGACCAACAGACAAACAGACAAACAGACAAACAATAGTACACAAAACACAACATAGAAAACTAAAGACTGAGCAACACGAACCCCACCAAAAACAGGGGGTGATCTCAGGTGCTCCGGAAGGGTATGATAAGAAGATGTGGTATAATTGGCATTGAGACAACTCTCCCCCTTTGCATACACTTTTTTATATTTATTTGATTAAACATTATCTGTTACACACCTTGTTTATTTTGGTCAAGAGTTCGTTTTATTTTCTGATTGTTTATACCTTGATATCTGATAAACATTTAACAAATCAGTATAATACCATTACATTCATTCAATAGATTAAAAACACCAATAAAATAGGTTTTTTTTACATTTAATAACCGCAAAAAATCATTCAAAATCTATATAATTTTTGACAGCATGTGTCAGAAAAAAAGTATAACAAAAAAACTGAACTCCAAGGCAAATTCAAAAAGGAGAAGTCCATAAAAACTGACAAATTCAAATGCTATCAATTAAGGAAGAAGTGAAAAACAACGGAAACAAGACTTTTAATGATCTGTTTCATATGTCTAGGTAAAAATGGACAAGAGAATGCCTTTAAATCCTAAATTTGGATCATTTCTAAATATTGTTACCAGTGAAATACCGTTATCACAAGTAGTCATTACAATAGTCAAATAGGCAAATAGTCAACAATGTACACTGTTCCACTTCCACCTGTGCTTGTTTTCCCTGGAATAAAAATAAAAACAATATTTCAACCTTTGTGTTCAGCTTGAATTTCAGTACAAAGGGAAGATAAGTTGAACACAAACATCTATAAAAGTTCAGTACTTGGAGGATACCTTTCATTGTACCTCATTAAAAGGAGTTTTTTTTTTTTTTTTTTTTTTTTTTGACAAACCTTTTGTAGACCTCAAATACTAATTGGATTTCAATGCATAAACCCAGGTTATATGTTGCTTATCAACAGCAACTATTGTACACCAATTAAATTTCTCGAGCGATTTATTTTCTCGACTTTCTCAAGTAAGAATATAACATGAATATACTTCAGCTCGCATATGTTAAACTTGGGTCTTATGTAAATACATTAAAAAAAATTAGAAACTTGTATTGGCTAAAAATGATATTCATATTCTGTGGGAATTCAAATGTCTTGCAATTTTGAGGCAAATGCATTCATCAATCGTTTAACATGTACCCCATGTACCATAAATGGATCTATAGATGAAATATATATATTTCCTCTTATCTCTGGATCTATCATAAAATACAATGTCACTATAAATACTTCATGTTTAAGGTCACAAATGACATGAACTAGTTGTTACAGTTCACGAATATTCAACACATTCAAGTTTTATCATTTAATTCCAAGCCAAAGTACTAGTGTAACATACCAAGGACAATGTCAGCATAACACATGTACAATGACTCCTACTGTATCTACCTCTATGTGTGTTACTGATTTCACAAAGTTAAACAATCAATATTTATACAATATATTGTAAAGAGACAATACTCAATCAACATGACAAGTTTTAGCAATACTCCAATTAAGATGACATTTCATAACCTTTAGCCGTAAGCAACAGCATTCACATTAATTAATACAAAAGATAATTATAATTCCCACATATAATCCTGATCTTACATTTTTCCTTTAGTGGTGATTGTGCGGTATGGTAAAAACGAGCAGGTACTGCTAGGTATTCACAGCTGTCTTAAAATAAATAAGAATATCTTGTCACGAAAGACAACACTAGTCAAATTTTACCACATGATACTCGTTTAATTGGTTGACATGTTTCGCCAGCAAACGTGGCGTCTTTAGGACAAGTGTATACATGAAATAAAACAGTGAAGTACAAATTTTGCGGCTATTGCAGTTAACCGGAAGTAATGTTACAATACTGGTTGTTATGACGACGTTATTGATAAAAATAGCAAGTGAAAGAGAAATAAAAATAGTTAAGTTGAATATAAAATGAAATTTATAAAAAAAAAAAAAAACTAAAGGGAGGTTATTTTGATAGATATAAATAATTCACCAAAGTTTCATGAAAACTGATCAAAGCATTTTTGAGTTATTGTCTGAAAACTGGAAAATCCTCCTTTTTTAATGAGTAAAACCCCATAGCTCAGAAACGTAACATTTAAAATTCATAAAAATCGAAAGTGAGCCCAAATTAATAAATATGCACAATTCACCAAAGTTTCTTGCAAATTGGTGAAAGTGTTTTTGAGTTATTGTCCAAAAACTGGAAAATCCCCTTTTTAATGAATAAAACCCATAACTCGGAAACGTAAAATCTAAAATTTATAAAAATCGAAAGGGAGCTCACGTCAATAAATATAAATATTTCACCAAAGTTTCATGCAAAATGGTTAAAGCGTTTTTGAGCTATTGTCCGACATGTTGACGACGGACGAACAGACGGACGGACAGACAACGGTATACCATAATACGTCCTGTAAACGGGCATATACAAATCAGTTGAAAAGGGCTTTACTCGTCAGGTCGATACAAAGCAGAAATACATCTAACATAAACACAGAGTGGTCGTGGCAGGGCACTTATACATCCCAACAACAACAAAAACACTAAGTACAGATCAGAGAGTACTCGCAGTTAATGGCAGCTAGTTCAAAGCCAATAACAACTAATAAAAGAAATCATGCATCAAAGACTAAAATATTAATCAGTACACATCCAAGATCCAATGGATTTAGTGTAAAGAAGTCATTAACAATCAAAAAAATTGACCTTGTGCAATGCCAAGATACAGGTTATCGACAGATTGTAGAGCCATGAATGTGCATTTGTATACAAGAGTACACATTGTTACGGCCAGAAATCACCTTTAAATTGTAGCCAACAAAAGACAAAATAATAAAGTATAACAAGATGTATTATACACAAGTTTACAAGAAGTATTACACAAATAGAAATGTCAACTTAACTGTCAAAATATAAGTCCGATCCTTTGTCTTTTCTTTATCCGGAATCCTTCTCTTAACTGTACGGAAATCTGAACAGAATATTACGTCCAATATTCACAATCTAGTATCAATTCAAAAACTCCAGAGAACTTCTGAGAATCCAATGTCTATGTCTGAAAGTTTAACTTTAGTGTCTGTATAGATATATAGTTGTCACGGAAACTTCTAGAACACTATAGAAGTGAAACTTCTAGAAAACTGTAGATCGGAAACATCTAGAACAATGTAAGAATTTTAAAATACGCATCTTTTATTATGATCATTCTGGAATCGTTATGTAAGTCAAATAGAAAGTTGTAATCATTCTATCAGTATCTATGATTGTTCCAGTGATTTCTAAACTGCACAGTTGTAAGATTATTTTGTAAACAACTATAAGGACACACAAAACAAATTAGGCCAAGATAAATAAATTTAATAGTTACAATATCGTAACATCTCCTCCTTAAAAGAAGTTTGAGTGTAACGAGAACTTTTCATGAAAAATATATAAAAAAATATATAGTTTATGTATGTATACAGTGTTTTAATAAGATCTAGATAAAGAATCTGCTATTACATTATCTTTACCTTTAATATGATTCACAATAACATCATATTCCTGTAACAATAACTCCACCTTGTCAACCTCTAGTTCTTGTTTCTCATTTAATGTATGAAGGTAAGAGGATTATGATCAGTATAAACAAGAACAGGATGCATAGTAGGATTTAAATATACATCAAAATGTTGAAGTGCAGACAACAGTGCAAAACACTGTTTTTCAATAGTTGAATAATTTTTCTGATGTTTTATCTAATTTCTTAAAAAATATGATATAGGTTTCTCAACATTATCTTTGATTTCTTGATATAAAACAGCTCCAACTCCTACATCGCTTGCGTCAAAGGCAAGTTTAAATTGCTTTTCAAAGTCTGGAGTGATCAGAACTGGACTGTTAATTAAAAGTGATTTGCTATTTTCAAAAGCGTTTTGACAATTATCACTCCAGATAAATTTAGAATCTTTCCGTTTAAGATGAGTCAATGGTTGAACAACAGTAGCAAAATTTGAACAAGATTTTCTGTAAAATCCAATCATGTCTAAATATCTCATAAGTTGTTTTTTATTTGTAGGAGGAGGAAATTTGGTAATTGCATCCACTTTAGCCATAATAGGTTTCACTTGACCTGGCCAACTGTATGCCCTAAATAATCAACAGTGGCCTGACAAAATTCACTTTTACCAAGATTAACAGTCAAATTTGATTGTGACAATCTATCAAAAGTATCATATAAATGTGTTAGATGCTCTTTTCAGCTATCACAACATACAATAAGATCATCAATATAAGCATAACAACAGTCTAAATCTTTTATAACATTATTGATCATTCTTTGAAATGTAGCTGGAGCACTTTTCATACCAAACGGTATGACAGTATATTGAAATAAGCCGTCTGGTGTGACAAAAGCTGATATTTCACGTGTCAATGGTATTTGCCAGTAACCCTTCAATAAATCAAATTTGCTCACAAATTTTGCTTGTCCAATGTTATCAATGCAGTCGTCTATCCTTGGAGTGGGATAGGAATCAGACTTTGAAACTGAATTTACTTTTCTGAAATCAGTTACGAAACGAAAGGTTGTTAGATATAAGATGTGGTATGAGTGCCAATGAGACAACTCTCCATCCAAGTCAAAATTTATAAAAGTAAACCATTATAGGTCAAAGTACGGTCTTCAACACGGAGCCTTGGCTCACACCGAACAATAAGCTATAAAGGGCCCCAAAAATTACTAGTGTAAAACCATTCAAACGGGAAAACCAACGGTCTAATCTATATAAAAAACGAGAAACGCGAAACACTTATGAACCACATCAACAAACGACAACTACTGAACATCAGATTCCAGACTTAGGACAGGTGCAAACAAATGCAGCGGGTTTAAACGTTTTAATGGTACCAAACCTTCACCCTTTTTCTGAAACAATAGTGTAACATCACATCATGTATCTGGTTTGGGCACAAGGAGACAAGGAGAGCTCCATTCACTGTTACTCGGCTCAATAACATTGTCAAGCATATATTTAATTTCTTGACTCATAAAATCAAGTTTAAGTGGATTGAGTCGGTAATGATGTTGCTTAATTGGAGAAGCATCGCCTACATCAACATCATGACAAACAGAAGTGGTTTTGTTTGGCACATCTGGAAAAAGATTTTTAAAAGAAAATACCAAAGTTTTCAATTTTTCTCTGCGATCAAAAGTCAGATGTGCAAGTTTTGAGTCTAAATTTGACAAAATTTCTGAATTTTTCAATCTATCAGTTTCTTCCTTAGTCTTTGATTCAAAAGGTGGTTCAGTTATATCTGGTTTGTCGTGATTGTTCTCCAATTTAACCATGGCTAAAGTGGCAACTGGTTTACTCTCACCTTCATTAGTAAGCTGAAAATATAGTTTTAACATATTAATATGACACACTCTATTTTGTTTACACCGACATGGTGTTTTTACAATATAATTCAAATCATTGATTTTACGCTGTATTGTATAAGGACCACAGTACTTAGCCTGTAAAGGATGTCCAGGGACTGGCAAAAATACAAGTACCTTATCAGCAGACTCAAAAACTCTGTCCCTGGCGTCTTCATCATACCATACTTTCATCTTGTTCTGTACATTTTTTTAAGTTTTTCTGAGCAATTTGACAAGCAATATACAATATTTCTTTAAATCTAGATACATAGTCTAGAAGATTCCAGTCAGTGTGTTCAGTAAGCCATTTTCCCTTAACCTATTTTAAAGGTTCCCTTACAGTATGACCAAAAACCAACTCACGACTTGCTGAAATAAACCTGACATAAAGTTTGAACCCTGGTCGGACTGTATAGACTTAGGAAGTCCTACTAACTTGAAAAATTTGATAAGAGCTTTGTCAATAGTTGGTGTCTTGATATTCCTTAATGGAATAGTCTCATGAAAGAGAGTGGATGTACACATGATCGTCAATAAATGCGCATTTCCAGTCTTGGTCTTCGGCAAAGGTCCAACGCAATCAATGAGCACTCGGCTGAAAGTTTCTTCAAAGTCTGGAATTGGCAGAAGTGGTGCTGGTGGTATTTTCTGGTTAGGCTTACCAACAACCTTGCATATATGGCATGATTTGCAGTATTCTGCGACATCATTTCTAAGTCTGGGCCAGTAGAAATGCTTTAAGATCTTTAGGCAAGTCTTCCTTATACATAAATGTCCAGCCAAGGGGTTGTCATGGGCAAGACCAATAATTTCTTGCCTATAGACTTTAGGCACCACCACTTGGTATACCACTCTCCATTCCTCCTCTGGGGTAGCATCAGGGGGCCTTCACTTCCTCATTAAAATGTCTTCTTCATGATAACAACATTCGGCCACTTTGTCTGCTTCCTCCTGTGGTTCAGCCCTCTTGCAGAGCTCAAGAACCTCAGGGTCTTTATTTTACTCTTCCACAGACTTTCTTTTGTCCTTCCACAGACTTTCTTTTGTCTAATGAATGGCATAATTACATTCTTGTTAGCACTAGGTGGTCATATTATGGCCTCTTCAGAGCCACAGGAACCGTCAACGTCGACAAGGACAGTGTCAGAAAGGTCCTTGTAATCAAACTGGTCTTCCTTGAAATCCTCATTTTGTTGTTTTCTTGCCATCGCCCTAGTAACAACACAAGCTGGATACAATTCAGCATCATCTTCGGATGATTTAACATCCACCACCGGTTCACTGGTAACAATTGGTTTAGCATCCACTTTGTTCCTAGCTAGATCATTTCCTAGCAATAATGAAACACCTTCAACAGGGAGATTAGGACGAACACCCACAACAACTGGTCCAGTAATCAAATCTGACTTCAGATAAATACGATGGAGGGGAACATCTATACAACCTAACTCCACATCTTGTAACAAAACGGATGCACCGACAGAAGTCTCCTCGGACAAAGGCAACACACCTTCTAACAATAAAGTCTGAGAAGGTCCAGTGTCCCGTAAAATCTTAATAGGCTGAGGAGTAGTATTATCAATAATGGAAATAAACCCATCAGACACAAAGGGTTTATAATCCTCCATGTTATCACAAAAACTGGACTTAAAAGCCTGTCTCGCAGGACATTCCAACTTATTGGTAACAAGGGGTGTCGTACAAGCACTGGTCTTGGGTTTATTATTTCTTTCATTCTTCTTCTAGAGTATTAAACAATCAGCCATCAGGTGACCATTTTTCTTACAATAAGCACAAGTTAGTGACTTCTTCTCAAAAGTATCAAATTTTGGACTAGACATATTATAACTAGACTGACTCTTATTCTGTGCAACAGGCTTACTATCAGTACGCTCAGTACTTTGATTCTTGTAATTTCCACTCGAAGTATTCAAATTTTGAACTTTGAAACTTCTTTTATGTGAAAGAGTATAATTATCGGAAATAACAGCTGCATCTTGTAATGTCTCAACAGTTTTGTCATCTAAATGTGTTTTAAAGTCTAAATGAACACAGAGCAAACGTATATTTTTGCTGCATCAAAATGTTCTGATTTCGACTGGACTTTAGTGTTGCTTTCTTCTTTGACCATTTCAATTTTCATTTTCTCCATCTCTAACCTTTCCCTCATTTCAAGTTCGGCCTGTTTTAATTTAAATTCACCTTCTTTTTCTTATTTCTCTATCTGTAACCTTTCTTCGTTTTCTTTTTGTTTTAATTCAACTTCTTTTTCCATGCTGAACGTGGCGTTAATCACCACCAATCTATCACTCAACCAATATGCCATGATATCGACAAGAGTACTGAACGTGGTGTTAATCACCAACAATCAATCTACTATTTTTTCTGTATTGTCCCCATTGGTATATTTTATACTGTTTTGATACAAACTAGTTTTTGACTGAAAATTAGGGCCAACTTATTCATGAGATTCCCAATAAGAATAAGAAATACCAATGTAATTAATTCTAAGAGAATAAGAAAACCACCAGCAAAGTTAGCGGCATAGAAAAAAATAATGGTCAGGGTAAACGGATGACATCGGCCTACAGAACTCGTTACTGTCAGGGTAAATGGATGGCAACAGCCTACATAAGTTGTTACTGTCATTATAAATGGATGACAAAAGCCTACAGAACCTTTAACTGTCCAAGTAAATGAATGACATCAGCTAACATAAGCTATTACTGTCAGGGTAAAGGGATAAAAAAAAGCCTACAGAACCTGTTGCTGGCAGGGTAAATTAGACATGCATTTCCATAAAGGGTCACTAGCAGGGTAAATGGATAAAAACAGCCTACAAAACCTGTTACCGTCAGAGCAAAGTGTTTACAAAAGCCCACAGAACCTTGATGTCAGGGTAAATGAATGACAACAGCTTACAAGCCCCGTTATTGTCAGGGTAAATTGATAAGAACATTCTACAGAACCTGTTACTATTAGGGAAAATGGCTGACAACAGCATACAGAACTCGTCACTGAGACGGCAAATGGATGACAACATCCTACAAAATCTTCACTGTCATTATAAATGAATGTTAGTAGCATACACAACTTTTTAACTGTTAGGGTAAATGGTTATCAGTAGTCTACATAAACTGAAATTTTCAGGGTGAGTGGAGGACAAAATCCTATAGTACTTGTTACTGTCAGGGTAAATGGAAGACAACAGCCTACACTACATGTTGCTGTCAGGGTAAATTAATGACAACAGCCTACATAACCTGTCACTGCCAGAGTAAATTGATGACATTGATGACACAACCTACTCTATCTGTTACTGTCAGGGTAAACGGACGGCAACAGCCTACAGAACCTATTTCTGTCACGGTAAATGGATTACAACAGCCTACACAACCTGTCACTGTCAGGGTAAATGGATGACAACAGCTAACAGAACCTGTTGCTGTCACTTTAAATGGATGACAACAGCATACAAAACATGTTACTGTCAGGGTGAATTGATGACAGCAGCTTACAGAACCTACTACTGTAATGGCAAATGGTAATAACAGCCTACAGAACTTGTTACTGTCAGGGTAAATGGGTTTAAACAGCTTATACAACCTGTCGATGTTATGGTAAATTGATGACAACAGCCTTCATAACCTGTTCCTGTCAGTGTAAATGGGTGTCAACAGCATACAGATCTTATTACACTACCTGTCACTGTCAGGGTAAATGGATGACAACAGCCTATATAACATATTGCTGTCAGGGTAATTGGATGACAACAGCCTACAGAACATATTATTTTTAGAGTAAATGGATGACAACAGACAACACAACCTGTTACTGTCAGGGTAAATGGATGACACAGCCAACACAACCTGTTACTGCCAGGATAAATGGATGACAACAGCCAACAGAACCTGTAACTGTCGGAGTAAATGGATGACACCAACTTACAGAACATGTTATGTCATAGTAAATGGATGACAAGAACCTACAGAACATGTTATGTCAGAGTAAATGGATGAGAACAGCCTACAGAATGTGTTACTGTCAGGATTAATGGATGACAGCGGCCTATATAACCTGCTACTGTCAGGGCAAATGGATGACAACAGCCTACAAAATTTGTTACTGTCAAGGAAAATGGATGACATAAGCCTAGAGAACCTATTACTGTCAGGGAAAATGGATGACAACAGCCTACAGAACCTGCTACTGTCAGGGTAAATGGATCACAACAGCCTTCAGACCTCGTTACTGTCCGGGCTTATGGATGGCAACAGCCTACAGAACTCGTAACTGTGAGGTGAGGGTAAACGGATGACAACGCCATACAGAACTTTTCACTGTCAAGGAAAATGGATGAAAACAGCCGACACATGCTGTCACTGTCAGGGTAAATGGATTACAACAGCTTATACAACCTGTCACTGTCAGGGTAAATGGATGACAACAGCTAACAGAACCTGTTGCTGTCACTGTAAATGGATGACAACAGCATACAAAACATGTTACTGTCAGGGTGAATTGATGACAGCAGCTTACAGAACCTACTACTGTAATGGCAAATGGATGATAACAGCCTACAGAACTTGTTACTGTCAGGGTAAATGGGTTTAAACAGCTTAAACAACCTGTCGATGTTATGGTAAATTGATGACAACAGCCTTCATAACCTGTTCCTGTCAGTGTAAATAGGTGTCAACAGCCTACAGATCCTATTACACTACCTGTCACTGTCAGGGTAAATGGATGACAACAGCCTATATAACATATTGCTGTCAGGGTAATTGGATGACAACAGCCTACAGAACATGTTATTTTTAGAGTAAATGGATGACAACAGCCTACAGAACCTGTCACTGTCAGGGTAAATGGATGACACAGCCAACACAACCTGTTACTGCCAGGGTAAATGGATGACAACAGCCAACAGAACCTGTAACTGTCGGATTAAATGGATAACACCAACTTACAAAACATGTTATCTCAGAGTAAATGGATGACAAGAGCCTACAGAACATGTTATGTCAGAGTAAATGGATGAAAACAGCCTACAGAATGTGTTACTGTCAGGATTAATGGATGACAGCGGCCTATATAACCTGCTACTGTCAGGGCAAATGGATGACAACAGCCTACAAAATTTGTTACTGTCAAGGAAAATGGATGACATAAGCCTAGAGAACCTATTACTGTCAGGAAAAATGGGTGACAACAGCCTACAGAACCTGCTACTGTCAGGGTAAATGGATCACAACAGCCTTCAGAACTCGTTACTGTCCGGGCTTATGGATGGCAACAGTCTACAGAACTCGTAACTGTGAGGGTAAACGGATGACAACGCAATACAGAACATTTCACTGTCAAGGAAAATGGATGAAAACAGCCGACACATGCTGTTACTGTCAGGGTAAATGGATTACAACAGCTTATACAACCTGTCACTGTCAAGGTTAATAGGTGACAACATCCTACACAACTTGTCACTGTCCGGGTAAATGGGTGAAAACATCATTCATAACGTGTCACTGTCAGGATAGATGGGTGACAACAGCCTACACAACCTGTCACTGTCAGGGTAAATTGGTGACAAAAGCCTACACTACCTGTCACTGTCAAGGTAAATGGATGACAAAAGCCTTCATAACCTGTCACTATCAGGGTTAATGGATGATAACAGCCTGCATAACCTATCACTGTCAGGGTAAGTGGGTGACAACAGCCTACACAACCTGTCAGTGTCAAGGTGAATGGATGACAACAGCCTACACAACTTGTCACTTTCAGGGTACATGGGTGACAACGGCCTACACAACCTGTCAGTCATTGTAATTAATGACAACAGCCTACATAACCTGTCACTGTCAGGGAAAATGGGTGAAAACAGCCTACACAACCTGTCACTGTCAGGGCTAATGGATGACAACAGCTTATACAACTTGTCACTGTCAGGGTAAATGGGTGACAATATCCTACATAATATATCACTGTCAGGGTAAATGGGTGACAACAGCCTACACAACCTGTCACTGTCAGGGTAAATGGATGACAACAGCTTATACAATTTGTCACTCTCAGGGTTAATGGATGACAACAGCTTATACAACTTGTCACTGTCAGGGTAAATGGATGACATCAGCCTACACAACCCGTCAATGTCAGGGTTAATGGATGACAACAGCTTATACAACTTGTCACTGTCAGGGTAAATAGGTGACAACATTCAACACAACCCGTCACTGTCAGGGTAAATGGGTGTCAGAAGCCTTCATAACCTGTCACTGTAAGGGCAAATGGATTACAACAGCCTACACAACCTGTCACTGTCAGGGTAAATGGATGACAACAGCTTGAACAACTTGTCACTGTCTGGGTTAATGGATGACAACAGCCTACACAACCTGTCACTGTCAGGGTTAATAGATGACAACAGCCTACACAACCTGTCACTGTCAGGGTTAATGAATGACAACAGCCTTCACAACCTCTCACTGTCAGAGAAAATGGATTATAACAGCCTTCATAACCTGTTATTGTCAATGCAAATGGAAGCAAATTTTGTTTATTTCCTCTAATAGATTGAAAAATTTGGATTATGTCAAAATAGATTGTTTAGGCTGATGTCATCCAACACAGGTTGTGTAGGCTGTTATCACCCATTTACCCTAATAATGACATTGACAACAACAAACACGATCCAGATGACTTGGTACAGGCGCAAAAGTGTTTAGGTTAGACAGTAAGGTTTAAATAGGAAAGATATTACACATATTAACATAGGAGTCGCAGGTAGGATGATCATGTCGCTTTAATTTAGTCAGAACAGAATTTATCTGTCTGACTTTAGACTTGCCCTAGACCTTGGGAGTAAGAAACTTTAAGGTTCTGAAAAAAAGAACAGCCATTCATAGTAGGAAAAAGGTTTGGACCATTTTCACCTGATTTAGTTATATGAATGCAAACATTTCGTGAGTTTCGTTTCCTTTTATGAAACTGTATATATCTTTTATGAAACTGAATATATATCCTTTTATACTAGAATTTTAATTTCAAGCTTTTTTTTTCCTGACTGCTCCCATTGTTCTCATGGACATGTACTAAATTTTTTGGTTTCATTCCCTTTCATGTTTAACAATTATAATTGTAATAAATTAGTTATTTATCAACAGCTTTGATAGTATAAGCACCATCGATACAGTTTCATACGGAAGCGTATTAGCGCCACACATTTTTTTTTTTTTTTTTTTCCCTATCTTTGCGTTATAACGCAAACATTTGCGTTATAACGCAAACCTTTGCGTTATAACGCAAACCTTTGCGTTATAACGCAAACATTTGCGTTACAACGCAAACCTTTGCGATATAACGCAAACATTTGCGTTATAACGCAAACCTTTTGCGTTATAACGCAAACCTTTGCGTTGTAACGCAAACCTTTGCGTTGTAACGCAAACCTTTGCGATATAACGCAAACCTTTGCGTTATAACGCAAACCTTTGCGATATAACGCAAACCTTTGCGTTATAACGCAAACCTTTGCGTTACAACGCAAACCTTTGCGTTATAACGCAAACCTTTGCGATATAACGCAAACATTTGCGTTATAACGCAAACCTTTGCGTTATAACGCAAACCTTTGCGATATAACGCAAACCTTTGCGTTACAACGCAAACATTTGCGTTATAACGCAAACCTTTGCGAAATAACGCAAACATTTGTTTTATCTTATTTCTTATTTAAGATTCAAAGGAAGCAGCAGTTATTAATGGAGGAGGCTGCATATATTAAAATTTATCTTCTTTGTACTCATTGCAAAGTAAAATGCTTTACTATTTAACTAATAATGAGCAGGATAATAGATATGAGAATATGTGGTATGAGTGCCGATGAGAAAACTCTCCATCTAAGTCATAATTTGTAAAAGTAAACCATTATAGTTCAAAGTGCGGTCTTCAACACGGAGCATTGGCTCACACCGAACATTAAGCTATAAAATGCCCCAAAATGATATACATGATAATATATATACATATATTACAATGAAAATTGAGTAAATTAAAGTTATACCGAAGAAAAAAAAAAACAACTCTGCTAATATAGCTATAGCCGAATATAAATATACTTCCAAAGTAAGCTCTCCTTTGAGGATTGTGTAAGGTTGGTTAACTACCCTTTTGTAATAAATGAATAAAATGAAGATGTTTTATTAATAAAATTATGTTCTCTCCATTTAAATTGCTACCAAGTTACCACTCTAGATTGAAAATTTCATGACTTTTATCAAAGAATCTTTATCATATTCTGAGATTTAAAAAAAAGATTTCTTACATCAAAATTAAAATTAAAAAATCTTTCTTAATTATTCATTTTACAGCAGAAAGATCATTTTGTCTATTTGCCTTGACAGTTTTACAATTGTATGACATTATTTTGCTCTTATCTACTTCATCAAAATTTTAAAAATGTTGGCCTTTCAAATAAAATATGTCTATAACATATCTATTTTCTTGTTAAATTATATACTTTTCTGATTCCTATGCATATTTATTATAATGACTTTTCCTTGTATTTATGGTTCTTTTCTTAACTAAATCACAACAGAAGTTTAATGACAGACGGGCATATACAAAACTTAATGAATAATTGAAATCAAAATGTTTGCGTTATAACGCAAATGTTTGCGTTATAACGCAAAGGTTTGCGTTATATCGCAAAGGTTTGCGTTATATCGCAAAGGTTTGCGTTATAACGCAAAGGTTTGCGTTATAACGCAAATGCTTGCGTTATAACGCAAAGGTTTGCGTTATAACGCAAAAGGTTTGCGTTATAACGCAAAGGTTTGCGTTATAACGCAAATATTTGCGTTATAACGCAAAGATAGGGAAAAAAAAAAAAAAAAAAAATGTGTGGCGCTAATACACTTCCGTAGTTTCATGCCTTCATACTACTGAAAATTATTTTCTGATTTGTTGGCATGGCGAAATTTCGGAAAGTTCAGTAGAACACAAAATCAATTAAGACAGATATTTCGTGAAAAGGGCAGACTCGAAGTTTTCAAAAGCTAACGTCTAATAGCCACAAATAACATACAAAACAAATGAAATGTGTCTAAAGTAATGCCTATTCATGTTTCAAAAGTAGTCTGTCATAGGGTGTTTGACAGAAATGTAATGGGGTGTCAGTTCGTCTTCTATTTTTCTATAATGTTTTCATGAATAGGACCATTTATATGCTTAAATTTTACTCCCATAATGTGTTAAAGACACAGAAATAAATTTACGAGTAAGAAGTGCATTTAAAGTTTCCAAATTTATACATTCTGTAGTAATACACAAATCTTGTATTAACCACGGAAATTTTCTATGTTTTGATTAAAAGCAAAAAAGTGATTCAATATTCTGCTTTAATAAATGTTTGGAACCAAAAAAAATCACATTTTTTTGTTTTTTTTTTTTTTTATCTAAATCGTAGCTTAATGCCTTTAAATGTATAAAAAAAATGCTATCTATAAAAGTTAAGGTAAATATTGATATAATAACAGACAGTTATCAAACATATGAATCAAAATTGACTTGGAGTATATCAATGATACAACAAACCATCAACACAAAACTAAAAGACATTTGGAGGTTAACATAACGGCTTTCCCAATAGGAAGGTGTCATACATATGAATATTCAAAGGAGATTAAGAGTTTATATCAATGAACAGCAAACCAATGCCTAAAAAGTCAAAGGCATCTGGAGGTTAACATACAGGCTTCACCAATAGACAGGTGTCCGACATTTTAATCAAAGGAGATTTAGAGTTTATATCAATGAACAGCAAACCAATGCCTGAAAAGTCAAAGGCATCTGGAGGTTAACATACAGGCTTCACCAATAGATAGGTGTCCGACATTTTAATCAAAGGAGATTTAGAGTTTATATCAATGAACAGCAAACCAATGCCTGAAAAGTCAAAGGCATCTGGAGGTTAACATACAGGCTTCACCAATAGACA
Source organism: Mytilus coruscus (assembly GCA_017311375.1). Taxonomy (NCBI): domain Eukaryota; kingdom Metazoa; phylum Mollusca; class Bivalvia; order Mytilida; family Mytilidae; genus Mytilus; species Mytilus coruscus. The sequence continues at coordinate 37,374,549 of CM029606.1, read as the reverse complement.
GGTGTCCGACATTTTAATCAAAGGAGATTTAGAGTTTATATCAATGATACAGCAAACCAATGCCTAAAAAGTCAAAGGCATCTGGAGGTTAACATACAGGCTTCACCAATAGACAGGTGTCATACATATTAATCAAAGGAGATTTGGAGTTTATATCAATGATACAGCAAACAAACAACACAAAACCAATAGACATCTGGAGGTTAACATACATGCTTCACCAATAGGCAGGTGTCATACATATCAATCAGAGGAGATTTGGAGTTTATATCAATGATACAGCAAACAAACAACACAAAACTAATAGACATCTGGAGGTTAACATACAGGCTTCACCAATAGACAGGTGTCATACATATCAATCAAAGGAGATTTGGAGTTTATATCAATGAACAGCAAACTAACGACAAAAAACCACCAGAGACAACTTGAGGTTAACATACAGGCTTCACCAATAGCCAGGTGTCATACATGATAATCAATGTAGATTTGGAGATTATATCAATGAACAGCAAACCAACGAATAAAAAAGCGAAGACATCTGGAGGTTAACATACAAGCTTCACCAATAGGCAGGTGTCATACATATCAATCAAAGGAGATTTGGAGTTTATATCAATGAACAGCAAACTAACGACTAAAAAACCAAAGACATCTAGAGGTTAACTTACAGGCTTCATTAATAGCCAGGTGTCATACATGATAATCAAAGTAGATTTGGAGTTTATATCAATGAACAGCAAACCAACGAATAAAAGACCAAAGACACCTGGAGGTTACCATACAGGCTTCACCAATAGGCAGGTGTCATACATGATAATCAAAGTAGATTTGGAGTATATAGCAATGAACAGCAAATCAACGAATAAAAAACCAAAGACATCTGGAGGTTTCCATACAGGCTTCACCAATAGCCAGGTGTCATACATATTAATACAAGGAGATTAGGAGTATATAACAACAATCCAACAACACAAAAAGCAAAAACATTAAGACTTAACATACGAGCAGTTGGGCGCCCGCTAGGATGCTTAACCCTACCACATTCTGTTTGTGCCTGTCCCAAGTCAGAAGCCTTTAATTCAGTGGTTGCCGTTTGTTGCTATATATCATATTTGTTTTGCATTCATTATTTTGTACATAAATCAGGCCGTTATAGTTTTCTCGTTTGAATTGTTTTACATTTGTCATTTCGGGGCCTGACTAGGCGGTATGAGTTTTATTCATTGTTGAAGACCGTATGGTGACCTATAGTTGTTAATTTCCGTGTCATTTGGTCTCTTGTGGAGAGTTGTCTCATTGGCAATCATACCACGTCTTCTTATTTTTATATTAACCAATAGACAGGTGCCATACATATAAATCATATTAATCATAGGAGATTTGGAGTATATATCAATGATACAGTGAAGCAACGACTCAAAAACCAAAGACAACTAGAGTTAACCTTCGGGCTTCACCGATAGATAGGTGTTTATTTGTATGACATCATGGTTGTCCATCTTCTTATTAAAGGTGGACAGGAAAACTGTCCAATAAAGTATGTAGAAAATGGTGGATTAAACCTGGTTTTATAGCGCTAAACCTCTCACTTTGTACAACAGTCTCAAATTCCGTTATATTTACACCCAGGAATTGAAATATGGGGAATTGAAATATTAAGACCGAGGAATTGAAATATGGTCATATTAGGTCTTTTTGGAACCGGTAGTAAATGCTTGGAGTCAGATTGACTCGGGGATGTGTCCATGTGTTTTCAAATTTGTCAACAAATTTGTAAATTTCATGCCAATATGCATGAAATCGAGTCTGACTGTACGGAAAATATAAATGTTCGGGCAAAAACGGGACACTAAATCCGATGCTCTGTGTGAGGACTGTTGCCCTTATTTGGCGGAGGAAGATGGAGTTCCCACAGAAAACCTCATACCCTTGGCATGACAACTTGTTCGACTTCTAAGACCACTTTGTCATCAAGTCCCCATCAACGTGCATTATATTATTACTACTGGTCGTAATGTAAACAATAATCAATTAATCAGTAACTTATTGTACCTGTTCATGTGTGATTTGTTTGATTTCAGGTATGACGTTTGAAGTTGAAATTGAACACTAAATCAAACAAATACGTCATGGGAAATACACATGCATTGTAATGTATTGCCATTGCAACAGATTTGCAGAAGACCAAGCCTCTTTAGATAGGAGGCAATCATCTAGAATAGAGACATGAGTCTGATGTATAAATGATTCAACTCGGTACAATATTTGACTGTAAATAACTATTTTTAAAATGTGATCACATGCAGCAGAAATTGTCATCTGAATATTGCTAATTCAATATCAATTGTTTAACCTATAACTGTACAATGTAACCTATGGGAATGCAACAAGAGTATAAATCCCATTAAAAATTATATTATGTTTTGTTGTATATTGTCTTCGAAAAGAAAAGGAAAGATAAGGAGACCTTGCGTTGGCCTCTTAAATTTTTGAACACAAGAACAACAGAGTCAGTGCGGGGCCACTGAGTTAAACTATCCGCTTTGCACCAGCCGATTTAAATGAATGCCAAGAGTAGGAATCGAACCCACGTACACCAACTCCGTTGTCCTGTATTTTAAAATAAGCTAAAAATTCCCTCTCAAAACAACCAAACGAATAGTTAAAAAATCTTATATATATATTACTTGAAATTAAGCGTTGATTTTCAGTTATTAAAATATATACCTAGATTGCCACTGTACAGCTACATGTTTAGATTTAAATTTGCCGAAGCTTTTTGCTAAATATTTGAAATTCGGAAACAGATCCACACCTTTCTAATGTGGTGTAGGTCATGACAATTTCTTCATTTTGACAAAATGACATGAAAATATGTTTAAAAGACAATCATTGTAAAACCATTGATCATGTGTGACTGCATGTCCCCATACATGACTATCCTGATATGCAGCTCGTTTGATGCGCTCCAGTAGTGACGCTGAGTTAAGCGAAATTGTGTCATGCTGTCTTTGTTTGCGTACAAACAAATCAAGCCTGGATTCAATTATCTCAAATGTTGCTGTTGGTCTGTGGTATATAACTACAGAAATGTCTCTATCAACTCTATATCAACTTCGATTACTGATCAGTGTAGGCTTCTTACTCAACGAGAACAAAGTCTGTACAGCTAATATAATACATTGAACCTGTGAACAAGAATGAAGTCTGTACAGCTTATATAATACAAGTATTACCTGCGAACAAGAATGAAGTTTGTACAGCTAATATAATACAAGTGTTACATGTGAACGAGAACCAAGTCTTTACAGCTAATATAATTCAAGTGTTACCTGTGAACGAGAATAATGTCTGTACATCTACTATAATACAAGTGTTACCTGTGAACAAGAACGAAGGCTATACAGCTAATATAATACAAGTGTTACCTGTGAACAAGAAAGAAGTATTAGTTGTATAGACTTCGTTCTCGTTCACAGGTAACACATGTATTATATTAGCTGTAAATACTGCATTTTTGTTCACATGTAACATCTGTATTAAAGTAGCTGTGCAGAATTTTATTATCGGTCGAATTTACAGGTAACACGTGTATTATATTACCTGTACAGACTTCGTTCTCGATCACAGGTAAAACATGTATCATTTTAGCTGTACATACTTCGTTATTGCTCACAGGTAACACTTGTATTATATTAGCTGTACAAACTTCATTCTTGTTCACAGGTAACACTTGTATTATATAAGCTGTAAAGACTTCGTTCTCGTTCACAGGTAACACATGTATTATATTACCTGTGCAGACTTTGTTCTCAATCACAGGTAACATATCATACAAGTGTTACCTGTGAACGAGAACAAAGTCTTTATTTTAATATGATACAAGTATTACATGTTACAGCTAAAACAATATGCTATTTCTGATTTGTTCATAATAGAAATTGAATGAATATTTGTAAATCAAAATGTCACGTGATGGTCAGCTACTATTTCTTATCATTTTTTTATGAGAACTATTGGTTTCTGAATAAAACAAAATCAGTTGGATAAAACTAGTAATGTATTATAAAGTCACAAGTTTGAGCATATAAAAGCTTGTTAATTCATCCAAAGGGATTATGGCATTGTCCCAACCCCTGTCTGAAACTCCATTGTTTATAGTAATAAAATGACAGTCCCTATCGAAAACGTTATGCTTATAATTGAAAGAAAAATGAAATTGAAAGTATATGATTTTGAATTCACGAGATCTTCTATTTCTATTAAGTAAATTACATTTCCAGGACGACTGTCTCTCAGCAGTGATCATATCTTTATTATTGAAATTGTTCAGTTAAACCTTTAAACGATCTTTAGATAAGGAACGTCAAGGGAAAATTTCAAACTTATGTCGAGAATTACATAAATAAGTAATACTATGGTTCATTCAGAGGTCAATGATTGCTCTTTTGAGTATTGATAAACTCGGTATATGAACAATCAATCGGGATATTTTAAAATATAAATAATTAATGAGGACATATAATTAATGAATACATTGACTCTTATAAAACGGTTAGATCGGGTAAGGACACAGACTCAACATCCAGCTAACAGTATAAATAGGCATTTAGACAGATATGAAAATGGTGAAATTTCTGCTTGTACTGAGACTATTTATATGTTCAATAGCTTTGAATAAGACAAACAAAACTACATCATCTAACATGTTTGAGAAGGAAACACACAACACTTCAGTATTCAACATGTTTGAAACGGCAGCAGACAACACTACTGTATTCAACATGGTGGAGACGGAAACAGACAACACTACAGTATGCAACATGTTTGAGACGGAAACAGACAACACTACTGTATTCAACATGGTGGAGACGGAAACAAACAACACTACAGTATGCAACATGTTTGAGACGGAAACAGACAACACTACTGTATTCAACATGTTCAAGAAGAAAGCAAACAACACTACCTTATTTAACATGTTTAAGACGAAAACAGACTCAGTAAAATCTATATCAGGTAAGTTATAAGTTACTTGTATGTTATTGTATTGCACCTTATATTTGGTCGGTACCGCTTCCGGTGGATTAACAGTCCCGGATGGTATCATAAGTTCAGTTGTCAGAACTTAGAAACTGACACAATTAATTTCTATGAAATTGTCCGTTTGTAAATTCAGAAGTTGATAAGACACTAAGGTTTCGATGCCCTTGTCAAAGTTGACCCTAAATAGAGTTTGCTATTTTTTTTGTCATTTCTTGGTTAAAAGCTGTTCAAATCTTTCGATTCTTATCCTTTATGTCCTTGGCTTTCAATCGTTTGGCATTAACCATTACCAATATAGGTGTCGGACGAATTGTAATTTTAAAGTTTATTTTCATTTTTGTTGTATGTATGACATATCTATCATATACATAACTATTCATTTAGAAAACAAAAATTCCAAACGGTAAGTCCTACACCAAATGGCAAAATCAAAAGTTCAAACACATCAAACGAATGATTAATAACTGTTATATTCCTGACTTGATACAGACATTTTCTTATGTAAAAAAAGTGGATTAAACATGGTTTTATAGGAAACTAAACCTCTCACTTGTATGACTGTCGAATAAAATTCCATTATATTGAAAACGATGTGTGAACAAAACAACTGACACAAAAGGTAAACATATCAAAATAGGGGTAAATCAGTCAACATTATGTTATTATTTTAATCACTATAAAAACAAACAAATATGTAACAAAGAAGCACATTAGCAAAACTGAAAGACAAGAATACAAATAATTATTGAAGCTGTTAATGTTCTACTTGATAATATTTATGTACGTTTCGGCAACAAAGTTTATCGACAGGTTGTAGGTATCCCCATTGGCACTAATTGTGCCCCTTTAATAGCAGACTTCTTTTTGTACTGTTACGAATCACAGTTTATGACTAAACTCAGTAAAGACCCGTCGAAATTGCATTTAATTGATAAATTCAACAACATTAACCTTTATCTTGATGATATTTTTTCGTTAAATAATCAAGAATTTTCTCAATATACTGCTGAAATTTACCCCAAGGAACTTACTTTAAATAATTCTAATTTATACGGTAACAACTGTCCTTTCCTGGATTTAGATATTTCGGTTTTAAATTCCAGACTAAAATTTACGACAAAAGGGACGATTTTTCGTTCCTTATTGTTAATTTTCCATTTTTAGATGGTGATGTTCCTTTGGCACCATCTTACGGTGTTTATATTTCACAGCTTGTTCACTATGCCCGTGTCTGATGTGACGTTTTTGATTTTAACGAACGCAATCTATGTATTACATGTACTGGTAAATTATTAAACCAGGGATATCGTTACCATAAATTACTTAAAACCTTTACTAAATTTTTCCATAGATATAAAGATTTGGTTTTGAAGTTTGGTTGTACCTGTAGAAACCTTATTTCAAACGGGATAGCACATCCTCATTTTTACGGAAATGTTATTAACCGTGCCCGGAAATTTAGAAATGATCCTTGTAAACTTATCGCTCCTTTAAATAAACTTATTCTAAAAGGTTACCAATTCAACACTGTAATAAGATCATTGAATATTGTTTTATTGGTATATATTACTAGTATGTTATATACATATATACATTCATGGATCTACAATCTGTCGATACCTGTAACTTGGCATTGCACAAGATCATGTTTTTCTCTAACTGTTTATGACGTCTTTACACTAAATCCATTGGATGTTGGATGTGTACGGATTGATTGTTTAGTCTTAGATGCATGATTTTTTTTATTAGTTGTAAGTGGCTTTGAACTAGCTGTCACATAACTGCGAGTACTCTCAGATCTGTTCCTAGTGTCTTTTTGTTGTCGGGATGTACAAGTACCCGGCCACGTCCACTTGTATTTTTGTCCATCTGATGAGTTAAGCCTTTTTCAACTGATTTTTATAGTTCGTTCTTATGTTGTACTGTTATACCACTGTCCCAGGTTAGGGGAGGGTTGGGATCCCGCTAACATGCTTAACGCCGCACATTATGTATGTATGTGCCTGTCCCAAGTCAGGAGCCTGTAATTCAGTGGTTGTCGTTTGTTTATGTGTTACATATTTGTTTTTCGTTCATTTTTTTATATAAATAAGGCCGTTAGTTTTCTCGTTTAAATTGTTTTACATTGTCATATCGGGGCCTTTTATAGCTGACTATGCGGTATGGGCTTTGCTCATTGTTGAAGGCCGTACGGTGACCTATAGTTGTTAATGTCTGTCATTTTGGTCTCTTGTGGACAGTTGTCTCATTGGCAATCATACCACATCTTCTTTTTTATATCATAGCACAATAGCACAATGACCGGATGAACAAGTACAGAGCCACGCCATATGTAAAAAAAAAACAAAAAAAAGCATAAGCAAACATGAAAAGCAAGAATAACAACATTGTACCATAGACGAATAACACAATGACGGGATGCATAAGTACATAGCCAAGTCAAATGAATATCACCTAAACAGACTACATAGTAAAAGTAATACTCATAAAGACAAATAAGAATACAATAATAATAAGATGATAATCAACGTCAGTACCTACAATCTATACTTCAAGATCATTGTGTAGTATTTGAGAAGTTGATACAGAGAATATAGCAACAAGGTCTTAGTACCTTCCGATGAATTGTTTTAGAAAATGGACTAGACGCTCTTTGGTACACCCCTGGTTCATCAACTTCTGCTCAGACACTGGTGATGTTTAACAAAGAATAAATAGGAGCTGCAAGCTCTTGAATCCCTAATAAGTTTGGAAATGTATATCCCATATGCAGGTGACGTTAGTATATTGCTACTAAGTTGGAGGAAATTGATAATTTCACTATTAAAATCGTCTCGTTTTGTCATAAATTCTGGTACTGAGATGACCGTGTATGTCTAATTCGAGGTATAAGTCTATTAGGCGGAGGAAGCCGTGTCTGTTGTTTCTTTAATTTCTTTAATGGAATAACATCATCAATATATCTGAATGTGAAATTCAAAGACCTGGCTTCTTTGATAAATTTTTCTCGACAAGTGTCTGAAGGAACACCGATTCTTATGAAAAATATTCAACAGATATCTTGTCAATAAGAAACTCCATCATACTAATCACTTGTTTCTCTGTGTAGCATGTTTTACCTTTTTATTCACTATCAACATTACTTGCAGTATGGTATCCCAAATTATATATATTTATAGCGTATGCTACCATTTTTATGTTGAAAACCATTGTGGATTATTTCTTTCAGACGATTTTTCAATTTCATATGGGGAATGATGGTAAACAGGTTGTAAAATCAAAAGTTTTGATAGAACTTATTTCAGAAAAATATCGAGATTTAAATTATCCAGAAGTTTTTTAGAGTTTTGTTATAATTTACATATGGTTTATTCTACTACACTAGTTAACCGTTTCACTGTATTTCTGAAGACCCTCTTTCACTGCCAAAATACTTTTTGTCAATCTCATGGACACTTATTTAGTCGAACATGCAGATGAGCCGGCAATGTACCCTTTTTGTACGGAATTTTGTGAAGCTTAAGTATCCAATACAAACAAGGTAAATTCTACGATTTTCCATGTAATGTTCATTGAAGCCATGAAGGACTTATGATTCGCTAAAATCTCCTTCTTGTCAAATGATATGTTCTTGTATGTGGGGTCACCTGAGTGCTTATTTGTTCCTTGTTATTTTACAAGACACTCGTAGAAGTACGATGTACATACAAATACATAATTATTTGAAGCTTTGTCCGCAGGAACAACAACATACTTATCGTTAAGAGATGATAGACATTCCACAGTCTCTGAAAACAGACTTTGGTCGCTCAATGCCACAGTTTTCCAACTCATCAATCCGACGTTTTATCAGCGACCTCATTGTTTTGACCCATTCTGAAAAAGTATCCAGTGATGATTAAATTCCTAAATAGGTGGGGAGCTATTAAATTTAATCAGATGAGAAGTCAAATTCAACTAATGTCAACTTTGGATGTTTTACCCCAGGAAAAGATAATCTATCAAGCTGTATTTGGCAAAACCGTCCGGAATATTGGTTTTATAATGCTTTTTAAATTCGTATGTACTTTTGCCTTTTAAACTTTTTCACCTGAGCGTCACTAAAAGGTCTAGTGTATACGAATAGAAAGGTATAATGTACTATTGAGGTTAATAGAATGTGTTGTAATAATAGAAACATATTCTCAATTTCAAATTTTGTACAAGTTAAAACCATTTTTAAGCAATATTTTGTACATGTTATAACATGTACGAGGTACTTTTGTACATGTTATAACTTGTATTTTTACATTGTACAAATTATAACACGTATGAAATTTTTGTACATGTTATAACCTGTACAAAATCGCAACTTGTACACGACATATACATATAAGTGAAATTGAGTAATCGTACATCTAATACCTTAGTTGTAAGGGATTAGTATTGTCATACTTGATGCACTGCCTTAGTATATATAAATGTTATTTTTATATTGTTTATTATACCCTACTAATAATTAGGCCTGAATATTCATTATACTATTAAACATGCAATATATGTTCTTAATTTCAGAATATGAAAATCAGACGACTTGTGAATTTACGAATCTAGAGGAGAATATCAAGCCATCTGCTCTTGGAAAAATATATCCTCTGCATAAGTCAAAGGAAATGTTTGTAATGAAATTAACCGACTCCAATTTGATTGCCATTGTAATCAGTCAAAATAATTCTCGAAGTTTACAAAAATTGACAGATTTTTATTTTAAATTGATCACGGTTCAAGATATTCAAAAACTGTTACATAACGTTTCGAGCCATATTGTATTTCGAAAACTGTTCTGCAATCAATTTGAAACATACAACATCAGTTACATTTCAAATACAGTATTTCCGTACTTTTCCGATGTAGGAATATATTTTACAGATCGTTCAACCTACTGCACAGGACAGTTTAAAAGTTTCGTTGAAACAAAGAACAATTTGCTGAATAATAATGATATCAGTGTGTTCCTTAGAAACTTAACTTCTTGTTGGAAATTTGTCTTCTTTACAAATCAAGTTATCAAAAAATTATCTTCGGGAAGCTTAAACTTGGATACAAATATTTTTTTCCAGGTGATTGATTTTTCATCAATCGAAAGATATTTTTTTCTTTCATCCAAGCAGCATTCTTGTACAGACCAATTTCTTTCATACAGTAAAATTGAAAGAGTATATGATAAAACAACGGAAGGGGACTACCTCTGGCTTGATTATATTATAGAATTTACCTCTGAAAATAACTGTTTAGAAATTTGGTCTAAATGCCTGCATGGTTATGAAAAATTCCATATAACGGACAGAAATATAGCATATGCACTAGTAGTTATAGCAGGCGAAGTTATAGTAGTAAATGCATTTGCTCTATATCTGTTCATTCAAAAACACAACAGAACACCAGTGACAATAATTTTGTCAGCCTTAGCTGTATCTGACACTATATGTGCAATCCTTATTGCTCTCCCAGTTTTAATTGCATATCAACAAAATTTCCATCATATTGCAAAAGTAAATGGAGCCCTGTATCTCTACATGTTTAAGTATCCACAATGCGCTGTATATAGCATTGTATTAGAGTTGCAATCTCTATTCCACTTTATTTCTGTTCTAATGACTTTGTTGCTGTGTCTTCAGAAAACAGTAGCTCTTTTGTTTCCCATTCGGAGCAGGCGATATCTTAATAGCAAAATGAGCGCGATAACTTGTTTTTTTATTTTAATTTTTAGCATCACTCTGTTTAGTCCAATACTCAATTTGACTTTCTATCTTGAGGATGTTAATGGCAGTTGTTGTAGAAATTCCCAATATCGAGATTATTATTTACATACTTACCTGTATATTTATCTAGTAGTTAACCTCTGCACATGTATGTCATGTGTAGTCGTAGTTATGTGTACTATTTACATGTCATGCAAATTGACAATCTTGAGGAGTAATCTGCCATGGAAGGATAATGCGTTTGTTCAGAAAAGGAATCGAATTTCAACAATAATAGTAGTTCTTATCTGTATCATATATGTGATATCTGAATTAGCTTACATTATTTTGATTATAAGTTACTTATTGTATTTTTATTTTTCAAATGACAATTATTATATTCAAATGATAAGGTTTATTACACCATTTGTAAAGCTCATTTTGTTAGTTGGGTTTTCTTTAAACTTTATAGTTTATATCGTAATGAGTAGGAAATTGCGACAGAAAGTGTTAATATGCTTAAGAAAAGTTACAAGAAGTTGAAGATAAGTTTTGTGTACATATTGAAAGTTTAATAGAACGTGCTGACTATTATATTCGAAAAAAAAAAATAATCTAACAACTGTAAGTTTGTGTTCTGTTCTCTTTAGTATTTCTCAATTACTTTTAACTATTTTATAATGTTATCGTTTATAAAGATTTACGATAATAAAATTGAATAATTATGATGTAATATCAGGTTATATTTGAGACTCAACAATTGTTTTAATTAAACGTCATTAATAAATATCAAAGATACAATTATTTAGATATAGACATAAAAAAACATTCAACATGATATCACTACATATATGTTATAATGTGTTTTATTATTCCACTACATATATGGTATAATGTGTTTTATTATTCCACTATATATATGTTATAATGTGTTTTATTATTCCACTACATATATATATATATGTATATATATATATGGTATAATGTGTTTAATTATTCCACTACATATATGTTATAAATTATAATGTGTTTTATTATTTGTTTCTTTAATCAATTTAGCTAAAAGAAAATAGAAATTTTTGAAATAAAAGTTCACTTTTGAAGCTGAAGTCTTCCAATTTTCTTACCACCTGTATATGGAACGATAATTGTTCTTAGCTCACCTAGTCAATTTCGCATCACACGTAGACCGGCGTCATAAAGCGAGACATTAACATACTGTTTCAAGCGGCGTCAACAATATATTAGTTTGTGATTAGATCCAGTTAATTGTGAACCATTTGTGATAGGTCAGTGTTAATTGGTATGTAGTTGTAATAGCATTTGTAAATTTGGTTTCCATGGAGATTATATGGCCCTGCTACCTTGGTCTTTTGACTTTGAAACTTTTGCTTAGTTTACATGTATTATTTTGTGATTAGGTCAGTTCATGAGGAACAACCAGTGATAGGTCATTGTCATTTTGTGTGCAGTTGTATAAAGGTTAGCATATCTCATTTCCTAGAAGATTAGTTCATTCCGCCTTCTTAGACATGGTCTATTGAACTTGAAACTTTTGTTAAGTTTACCTGTATCAGTTTGTGATCAGGTCAGTACAAAGAGAATCATTAGTTGTAGGTTAATGATATTTGGTATTCAGGTGTATAAGCATCAGCACATCTCATTTTTCATAGACAATATTTGGTCACGCCCCTTCAGTCATGGTCTCTTGACTGAACTTTTACCCAGTTATAATGTATTAGTTTGGGATTAGATCATTATATGATGAATAGCGTTTGGTTTCCATGGATATTATATAGTCCTATCAAAGCATCATGGTTCATTGCCTTTTGAAAGAGAGCATGATTCATCATACAAAATCATAATTGTCTCTTCTAGGACTCGAACCCGGTCCCTCTGTATTACGAGGCAGTGCATAAACCGACTGAGCTAAAGAAGTACTTCCTTATTTTGACCACTTATGGGTGACTAAGAATCTACTACATACACTAAGGGGACAATCCCGTCATAACAGTAATATGTTTTAGGTCTATCAGATAACAACAGAGTATAAATCAATTAGAATACCAACCGAGCCTATACCAATGCTACATTAAAGGAATACATGTCCTTGACACAGCAAGGGATTATATGTCAATGTCATACTTATGACGAACATAACTATTGGACACCATCTGAGTATAATTCAATGGGAAAACAACCGAGCATTCAAAATTAGACTGAAAGGGAATTTTTGTTTATAACCTAGTAAAGGGGTGTATGTCCGTCAAAAAATAAATGAGTATATTTCAACGAGAAATCATCTGATCACATGTTAATGTGACAGTGTGAAAGTAAAATGAATATATATTTATCACACAGTTAAGGAGTTACATACACTGAAATATCTCTCCTGCTTTACTGACAGTTTTTTTGTTGAAACCTGTTCGAATGATATGTACCCCTTACAATCAAAGCATAGCCAACATATAGTTGGCATATGTCTTATAGTATCATAAAACGGACCTTATCATGTAACTTCAATCTTAATCACCGATCCCTGATAGGAGGGCTAGGTTGAGTGAATCCTTTTTCACGGAAATGCAGACCTTCCAAGAAACCAAGGAATAAAATGTAGTTATCTTATCGCTTATATGAATTGGGAAATTCAAATTATCAAATTAAAACTACATATTTGTCGAAGCAGTGACTGGACCAGAAATGAGGTGAAGGTCAATATACATGCATTGTATGACAGTCGGACACGTTGTAACATAAGGCATCTGTAGCATTCAGGTGTTCTACTTTGTTATGGAATAACAATAAATAAATGAATAAAGCTTCACACAAAAAGTTTAATCAGCATTAAGTAGTCCCCATGACTCGCATTCTGAAAATTATAGCAAAGACAAGACAATAAAAATTGAATGCAAAAACAAGTGCTCATACGTCAATGTGACTGACAGTAATGGATTATGTTTATACGACAACAATTGAATATAATTGAATGAGAAAACGACCGAACAAACATCAATTTAACAACAGTAATGCAGTAAATGTCTATGAGACTACAACTGAGTATAACTCAATAAGAAAACTTCGAGAATGCGTCACAGAGACAGTAAGGGAGCATATGGCACTGTAAAAGAGTATACGTCAATATCAAAGCAAGGGAATATATGTCAAATACAAGAGAACAACTGAGCATACGCCTTTGCGACAATAAGAGCATACGGCAATACCACAGTTAGAGTATATGAAATTGACACGGTAATGCAGTATAAGGCAATGGTACAGTAATGCAGTATATAACATGTACAATTACACAGTTAGAGTATTTGTAATGAAACAGTAATGCAGTAATGCAATTACACAGTAATGCAGTATATGAAAATCAAAAACGATGGATATAAAAAGTGTTCCATCCTATTGCTTACCAATATCATGATTGGTACAACATATTTAGGACATATATAGCTGTGATTTAAATTTGATGAATTAACAAAATTGGAAAACCGGGGTTAAATATTTCATATATTCGTCATATAAAAAAACCATACATACATGCTTGCAAGCAGGATGGATGTAAACGTCCAGTTGCAAATTAAATGCATATCTAGAAGAAGTTATTGCGATATGAATATGAACACTGCTCTGTAGTAGACGCAAACACCGATCCTGATTTTAAGTGTGCAAGTTTATGAATGGAATTTGTTGCTACTGTCATACAAGTGAGAAGTGTGGCTAGCTTTAAAACCAGGTTTATTCCTCCATTTTCTACAAAGAAAATGCCAATACCAAGTCAGGAATATGACAGTTGTTATCCATTCGTTTGATGTGTTTGAGCTTTTGATTTTGGCATTTAATTACGGACTTTTCTTTTTGAATTTTCCTCGGAGTTCAGTATTCGTGTGATTTAACTTTTTTCAAGATTAAGGTAGCACTCCACAGTTAGGTGTGTAGTTTCGCATTTTGGCCCCTGTGGATTTTTCAAATATGAGAGCTAGTGTGCAATAAAATTCATTTTTGGATAGCTGAGGATTGATAGCCTTCATATTGAGTTTATATGAACATCAAGATCATGGAATGTCTGTAATATAGGCTGTTTTCTGTATGACAGTCCGTATTTGCATATCCATACCATACATTGGCTCGGCAATTATTGTAATGTTTTTTTCCAACTTTTTGTCGCACAAACTTTGTGATTAAATGTTATGAAAAAATAAGGCGAAACACACCCATTTTTTATTTGATCATTACGAAGATTAATGTCAACGGTTTCTAAAAAGGTATCACTCAAAGGCATTAAATTCTAGTTTGATCCAAATTTTGGGTGATATGTGACACTTTCATCCCCCTTTTTGCAATATTTTATGGTAAATAAATGCAGAATGTTGCCATGGATACACATAAAAGGAATTTTATTTCACCCTTTTAACTTTTGAAAATCAAATCTATGGAAGACACTGATTACATACATATGCACATGTACAACACAAACAGTTAGGTTAATGTATTAGAAATCCAGGAATAGGAGATGATAAAACATTTTGTGGTTCATTTTTAATTTTATTTTCTAACTGTGGTGTGTTACCTAAAGTCCACATGACGACAAATCAACCAACTCGGACACAATATTACGACTCCGTGCAGACCGGTATGTTCTCTTGCTCTTTAATGCGCTGTGCTTAGCACAGAAGCAGCATATAACTATTTTACATAGTTAGTAAAATAAATGATTTGTGAAGAATAGTTTGCTCCATATTTTAATTTTTATGTTTCAAAAGATGTTTTAATATGATTTTTTAGAATGTGTGTTTTTTTTTTTTTTTTAACTTTTATTCATTGTCTCTTTATCATGTTTATTCCAGTTATTATGTTTAATCCTTGGCATTTTTTCTAGTAAGTTTGCATAATTTAATCTAAAAAAGTGTGTATAATCACTGAAGTTACCAGATATTATACACAATCCCTAAACATTTCGGATTAAATAAATTCACTGTACCACATTATACCTGCATATATTCAAGAATGCGTTTTGAGGAAAAACCCACAATTGTACTCTAAACATTTTGGTAAATTGGAAAATTAACCAAAAGTGTAGAACACGAAATAAAAAATGTGTTGCAGAATGCTAGTTTTCCCTCAACTTTATGCTATCTGCAGATTTATGTATATATAGGAAAACAAGTCTAAATTGAAAACTACGTTCAAACCTATGATTGCGTTGGATAAAAACCGCAATTTTTATACGTGTGCATGTAAAACAAATTTCGTTGTAGAAGGGTCTAAATACAGCACAAGCAACATTTTCCAAAAGTGAAAAAATATATTTAAACAAAACGCATTTGACTAACAGGTCGAACGACTGATGTTCTTAACACTACTGACTGCCATTGGCGATTGCAAAATAAAATTGATCACAAGATGTAACAAAATGGTTCTTAATATAAATTTAATACTAAACAGAAAACAATAAACTTGTGGCCAAAATGTTATGCCACAAACATGAGGTGTCAATATTTTTTTTGTACACCAGATCCGGATTTCGACAATAAATGTCTCTTCAGTGATGTTAGGGATCGAAACGGTATTTGGAAGGCCTTACAATTTACCCTTAATTTAAGATAGACTCTTGAATTTTAAGAGTCAATATAGGATGAACGGATCATATCAACCGGAGTGAAAATATGATACAAGCCCAAACGAAAAATATAAACAAGTCTAAATTGAAAACTACGTTCAAACCTATGATTGCGTTTGATAAAAACCGCAATTTTTATACGTGTGCATGTAAAACAAATTTCGTTGTAGAAGGGTCTAAATACAGCACAAACAACATTTTCCAAAAGACCAAAAAAGTGAAAAAGTATATTTAAACAAAACGCATTTGACTAACTGGTCGAACGACTGATGTTCTTAACACTGCTGACTGCCATTGGCGATTGCCAAATAAAATTGATTACAAGATGTAACAAAATGGTTCTTAATATAAATTTAATACTAAACAGAAAACAATAAACTTGGGGCGAAAATGTTATGCCACAAACATAAGGTGTCAATATTTTTTTGTACACCAGATCCGGATTTCGACAATAAATGTCTCTTCAGTGATGTTAGGGATCGAAACGGTATTTGGAAGGCCTTACAATTTACCCTTAATTTAAGATAGACTCTTGAATTTTAAGAGTCAATATAGGATGAACGGATCATATCAACCGGAGTGAAAATATGATACAAGCCCAAACGAAAAAATATAAACAAGTCTAAATTGAAAACTACGTTCAAACCTATGATTGCGTTTGATAAAAACCGCAATTTTTATACGTGTGCATGTAAAACAAATTTCGTTGTAGAAGGGTCTAAATACAGCACAAACAACATTTTCCAAAAGACCAAAAAAGTGAAAAAGTATATTTAAACAAAACGCATTTGACTAACAGGTCGGACAACTGATGTTCTTTAACCCTGCTGACTGCCATTGGCGATTGCCAAATAAAACTGATCACAAGATATAACAAAATGGATCTTTATATAAATTTAATACTAAACAGAAAACAATAAACTTGTGGCCGAGATGTTATGCCACAAACATGAGGTGTCAATATTTTTTTGTACACCAGATGCGGATTTCGACAATAAATGTCTCTTCAGTGATGTTAGGGATCGAAACGGTATTTGGAAGGCCTTACAATTTACCCTTAATTTAAGATAGACTCTTGAATTTTAAGAGTCAATATAGGATGAACGGATCATATCAACCGGAGTGAAAATATGATACAAGCCCAAACGAAAAAATATAAACAAGTCTAAATTGAAAACTACGTTCAAACCTATGATTGCGTTTGATAAAAACCGCAATTTTTATACGTGTGTATGTAAAACAAATTTCGTTGTAGAAGGGTCTGAAGACAGCACAAACAACATTTTCCAAAAGACCAAAAAAGTGAAAAAGTATATTTAAACAAAACGCATTTGACTAACAGGTCGGACAACTGATGTTCTTTAACCCTGCTGACTGCCATTGGCGATTGCCAAATAAAACTGATCGCAAGATATAACAAAATGGATCTTTATATAAATTTAATACTAAACAGAAAACAATAAACTTGTGGCCGAGATGTTATGCCACAAACATGAGGTGTCAATATTTTTTGTACACCAGATGCGGATTTCGACAATAAATGTCTCTTCAGTGATGTTAGGGATCGAAACGGTATTTGGAAGGCCTTACAATTTACCCTTAATTTAAGATAGACTCTTGAATTTTAAGAGTCAATATAGGATGAACGGATCATATAAACCGGAGTGAAAATATGATACAAGCCCAAACGAAAAAATATAAACAAGTCTAAATTGAAAACTACGTTCAAACCTATGATTGCGTTTGATAAAAACCGCAATTTTTATACGTGTGCATGTAAAACAAATTTCGTTGTAGAAGGGTCTGAAGACATTACAAACAACATTTTCCAAAAGACCAAAAAAGTGAAAAAGTATATTTAAACAAAACGCATTTGACTAACAGGTCGGACAACTGATGTTCTTTAACCCTGCTGACTGCCATTGGCGATTGCCAAATAAAATTGATCACAAGATATAACAAAATGGATCTTTATATAAATTTAATACTAAACAGAAAACAATAAACTTGTGGCCAAGATGTTATGCCACAAACATGAGGTGTCAATATTTTTTTTGTACTCCAGATCCGGATTTCGACAATAAATGTCTCTTCAGTGATGTTAGGGATCGAAACGGTATTTGGAAGGCCATATAATTTACCCTCAATTTAAGATAGACTGAATATAGAGGAAAACATATATATTAGCAATTTAGAAATATTTGATTTTTTATAAAATCCTGAAGTGTCCTTATTAATATTTATAACACGACAACTGCTTTTTTCGATAATAATTGTTATCCACGAAATTGGATCGAAGATTAATATTTTTTGTAGCCAGCGTCTGAATATCTGATACAATCTGTTTCGAATTTTTGACATATATTGTTAAGGATGTTCGCTCCTCTAGATTTTGAATAGTTGTCAGATATTTAGTATCCTCTGGTCTTATCCATCTAGTACCTATCAAAAACATATGCCCATTAAGCCCTTTTTTATCTTTTCATAATGTTATTACATATGATTTTAAAAGTCATATTTTAAAATCTTATTCAATCCTTGATATTTTTCATAGTTTTAGGAAATTTTCTATCAATTCATAACAGTCTTTTAAAAAGCTTGTTATTTTGTCCTTAAGACACCTATAATTGTTTAGGACTGTATTATGACCTCTAGACTTATTTTGTTGTTTTGTACCGTCGAGTTCCTGTATAATTGACGTATTATTAACGTCTCTTTCTATAGAGAGTCAGCTAAGTACCAAATTTGTTTTCAAGGTGGCCATCTTGAATTTAAAATTGACATCATTTTGCTAATTATTTAAAATTTGAAAACATATCGACACCTTTTTAATGAGATATAGGTCATGACAACTATTTCTAATACAACAAAATGACATGAAAATATGTCAAACAGACAATCATTGTAAAAATAAATCACCACTTCCGGTTAGTGTTGTAAAAGTTCATGCAATCGAGATAAATAATAGTGGTAAGAAATTTAACTACAACAAGTGCCTCGCTCAACTCCATATGAGCTTTTCTGACCAATATAGATTTCTTACTCAATCGCTCAATCACCTCGGTTACTTTATCAAATATTTCCCACGTCTCCCATGCCGACTTCTTACCTATCCGCGAAAGGTAGAGAGAGTGTCACATCCAGTTTAAGCGTAGAAAATGGCAAAAACCCTGATTTAGGATCAAGAGCATGCTCCATTTCGTAGATCGGAAACATATCGCAGTTCTTTTCCTTTTCTAAATGCAACCCAAAGTTTTTCAATTTGAAGTGTCTTGAAAAAACTGAGTTGAGCAGTTTATCAGTGTCGATTAACAACCCTTTGAGTTACACTTTTGATATAATCAAAAGTCCTTGTATCTGCTTCCACGTGATAACAAGGGCCACTCATACTCATTCTGTAAACTAGATGGTCGTAGTTAAGAATGGCAGTAACATCCTCGGACAGAATAAGTGGTTCTGGTTTTGTTTTAAGTTATGCAGGTTTCCTATTCATGTGAGCATCAGGGAGTTTATGTTCTTTTTTAGATTTGGGTTTACTGGATAATATCATCAGATTCCTTCTAACTACAACATTTTCTGTCATTCGATTTGAAAAATAGAGATTCCAGTCCCATGCAATATGATTTTGATGTTGTTGAAGTGGGGTTATGGCCTATCTTGTAGACCGCAACTGTAGTAAACCCTTTGCAACCAAATTCACACTCTCATTAATATAACGTTCAAGTACAGCTTCACCTATTTGAGTCGATATTTCAAGTACCTGATCATTAGAGATGCATAATCCATGTTGAAATAATGTATCTTTAAGCCGTCTCTTCTTGGTTTTTGCAAAGTGTAATAGTCCAAGATATACACAAAAAGGTGCCACACGATCAGCTAAATAGCTATGTTGTACTGGGCCTTCTGGGTGTTTGCATGACAATTAAACATTAATATTTAAGCCTGAACATTGAAGAAATGTAGTCTAATGCGATTTATTATCAGGTTCATGCTCTATTATACTTCACCAACTGTAACAAAGGAGGTAGGCTGTCATTAATATCTTCAGAGACCAAGGATCGAGAAAATGTTATCTTCTTGGTAGCTTACTGTCAGCGAATCATTTCGGCCGTCTTCGTCATATGCATTGTAATTACAGGTAAACGCAATAGATTGTCCTATGTCTTTTGCTAACATCACGATACTAGGACATCTCTGCCTTTTGTTTGTTCTTCTAGTTCTGGCATCTTCTGCAAAGACTTGTATTTCATTTTAAGGGCGTATAGTGTACATTAGCAGAAGAAGTTATGTTAATCTTTCTCGTATAGGTTTGCCAGGTCTGCTAATCGAAACACCACTGACTCTTCAGAATTTCGTTGCGTTTCAAAGATGGCATATGATGTTTCAGGGCTCTCTCAAGATTAGTATTGTTAAACTTTATTCTGCATATATTATGATACTTATCCTTATTCGTTTTTATTGTGCTTTCAATTCACTCTCCGTCGTTTAATTGCCGAATATCTTGAGGGATAGGGAGTGCATTTACTTCCTGAAAAAGTGTGATATTTTTGCCCATTATTGTTTATCCTTCAGCTGACGATATCCGTGGGTCATTCGTGTCTTCTTGACATAAACAACATTGTGTCCAATCAGTTTCCCAACTATCTGTTGAGGCAGCTAACAAGCGAATTATTTTGCCATTTCAAAAACCATCTATAATATAAATAAACTAAAGAAATCAACAATATAACGATAGAACAATAACGCAAATATTGTCTAAATAAAATATCCTAACACTTCTTATATTCAGGTCGAGGGATTAGCCCTTTACCACCTGTATATCACTTGTTTGAATTGAATTCAACTGAATTCGGTTAACCCAATTATAAGTTTGCCTATATTCAGCCCGATCTTTCATTCAGTATCATTTTAACTCCCGTGTGATCTGGGCCCGGTTGTTCAAAAGGCTGGATAAAGTTATCCACTGGATAAGCTTGTCCACTGGATAAATGTTTATCCAGTGGATTACTATCCAGTGGTTAACATGGTTAAACTGTGTTGTTCAAAAACTGGTTAAGGATTGTCCAGCTAACCACTGGACAAAATACTATCCGAAGGACAACTCCCATAACTCTTAGTACTTCCTGTCACAAATTTCAAAATGTAAACAGAAAAGAGGAAAAAGGCTGCAAAGGACAAGGTACGATGAGCATCAGAGAACGGCTCCCTATTTTCATTCAAATTAAAAGTGACTTGCCATTAATTATAATACTATATTTTAAAAGTTTAAAACTTATATTTTTGTAAACATCAATAGATTTTTCATCTTCCGCTAATATTATTCATGCTCTGTTTCAGAAAACACATCAAGATTCGCGAAAAGGGCAGAAAAATGGCAGTTTTAAAACATTTTTCTGCGATTTTAACTATGAGCGTACCTACGGCCCACAATCATTTAAATACCAGAAATTCATTGAATATAAATGTTGATGCAGTTCAAATATTTTAGTGAGCCATAGGTACGCTCATAGTTAAAAAAATTAAAACAGGTGAAAAAATTGTCGTTCTCGTAGTTTTCATTGAACCATCGAAATTTTAAACGAACTGCTGACTAGAGATGATTTCCGGTATTCACTGGGATCCGACGACAGAATTATCTTCATGCTATAATGGCTAGTTTCTTCAGGACGATAATTAAACATATTTGAGACTGGAAAACAGGATATTCTTGTATTTAATATTCATGGATTAAAAGTGACATTTTAGCAGACCGTCGAATTTTGACCAAAAATCAGAAGGAACTGTGACAAACTTCATAGTAATTTAGGAATGTAAATGAAGTTATTTAATAAGTTGTTCATAGTAAAACATTTCCTTTTTGACTAAAGTTCAATGTTAAGAACCCTGTGACACAGATGTTAATCATGTCAAAGCATAAACATGTCTTTTGTAGCGTAAAAACTGCAAAACTTTGTTTTAAGCATGTGATCTCCGCGGAATGGTGTTTTCTTAACAGGAACACATTTTGAATAAAAATTCTTTACTCAACAGATCGATATTGATATTGACATTAAATTTTAGTACATCTTTACCTTCAAAAACATGTATGTTGGTTTATAAATGACGAAGTCGTCACCCTGGAATGTATAACTAGGCTATTAATCTCCATTGACGCTTTTATGAATAGTGTTTTCTTTTACGTCCAAATTTGTATCAAGTATGGCATACCAAGTTAACATTTAAGGCAATTATCATGAATTGATGGCGAAAATGATTTACAAAACTGTATATAATAATTACCTACATTTTAGTTAATACGACATAAGAATTAAGACACCATGTTCAAATTTTAATTATTTAATTTTGTAAGTGTAACAGAAATAAAGATCATACAAAAATATCAACATTAATTGTGTGTCATGGTCATAGTGATGTTTTTATTAATGGCAATTGTCCCCCGCCTTTCAGCTGCTATTTTCAAATAGAAACGCGTGCCACTTCGTATTTCTTGTCTGAAAATTATTCTCTATATCACTTTTTGTCAAAAATATTCATGAAGTGTGTGCCACTGGACGGTCAGAAACAACATTCAATCAATAATGCCTTCTTTTAAATTGCAGTATTATAATGACTTGTTAACATATTCAAATAAATAAACAAAACTAGTCTTTTAATCAGATATTCACTCGTCAAAGAAAACAAACGAATATTGCATATTAAAAGAAAAACCGCATCAAGTCAACGATATCATGCTTGCAATTTTGTAAAACAGACACGTGTTTCGTGTACGGAAGACTCATCAGTGACACTCTAATAAAAAAACAGTCAAAGGCCGTAAAGTGCTAAAACTTCCAAAATATTTTGGAAAATACAGCTAAGGTTATCTATTTCTGAATAGATAAGCTGTAGTTTTCAAACAATGCAATTTTTTATAAACAGTAAGTTTATCAATTTGACCATATCAATGATATTTCATGAAAACACAGAAGTGCTGACTATACTGGCCATTTTTTATGTGCTAGCTCATAACGTAACAGTCCGTGTATAGTCATAAATATCAGTGTAATACTGTTTTGATCTTTGTCGTTGATCTTAAGGTCATAATAATTGATAATTTGTTCTTAACCTTTGACTTTCAAGGTAAAATGATTGAGTTCATTTTAATAAAAAAAAAAAATACACAAAAACACAAAATTAATACGGAAAAAAATGTTCGATAAATGTCAATAAGAAAGTAACCCGACAACACACAGAATCAAAGAGCATGATTGCTCTGAGGGATACGATTGTCATTGTTTTCATTGATATTAGTATTATTCTTGAAAATAATTCAACTGCACATGTAAAATGTACCTGTGTTCTCTTTTTAATTTACGTAATCTACATAGTTTTTAACTTTAAAAAATAGCCAATCCTCGATACAAGTGTATGAAGAATGTTATTATTGTGTTTTATTTTTGTACTTTCAATTCCAAGTGTCCTTTCCGCAGCAGTCACTTCGTACCCCATCACCTATTTTCCTACGTGAATTCTAGGAGGAACCCTATTTCTAATTCATAAAATATTTAATTTCCTTTAGTTCAGTAGGCATGACTCCTTTCCGTACACATTCCTCTATCAAAATTGCCATCGCTTTTAATATAATTCGACGTCTATTGACAGAATGGGTTAATTTTTTCTCGACCTTTTGTCGTATTTTGATTCTAACATTGACGGATGTGTAAGGGTGACAACTCCTATGTAATATGGAAGACTCCATTTCGGCTGAAGGGTTTTTCTAGTTACACCTTTACGTCTTTGACTTGCATTTTTATAAATTTAAATGTTGCACAGGATTTAAAATTATCCAACAACAATAACCCTCAATAGCAGACAGACATAGAAATGAACTCTTGAGTTTCAAATTAATCAATGCAGTGGGGAATCCAGAGCAACCATTCAGTCTGATACCCCTGGAGGTCAAGAAAAATATACGCATGCGCATACCTAAACAAACCATAGACTTATGATTTGTAGCAAGGACGTATATTAAATGCTAATCACACGACCTAGATGGTTCTCCATTTCTTTACGGAAGATCAATATCAGATATCAGTTTCATAACGGTGACACATAAGAAAAACTCTACTTCAGTTCTTATCTGACAGAAATAGCTTTAACGGAATTCGGAGAACTCTCGCGTTTTATCAAAACTGCGGAATTCCCTATGTGACGTTTTTCTAAATATATAAAATCACTTAATATAAATACTGCTTAAAACACTCATATAAAAAAGGGAATTATTAAAACATTAAGGTTATGAGAAGAAAATTATAGGAAAGTTGTTTGAATTCAATCCATTTGTTTGTTTTTACCTTTTAAAGCAAGACAATCTCAAGAATATGAGATGTTCCTCAATATCTACAACAAAACGGTTGACGTGAGGGCATGGACAGAATTGGAAAGGAGTCAATAGTAAAAGTCTACAGATTGCTTGACAGCAATCGTATCCCAAAAATTACATACGTCCTAAAAAGAAGGACATTGGCCCCGATCCTATAGATAGGTTGTAAATTAATAAAACTGTTAGACCTGTTTGATGTTGTCCAGTTTACCACGACTCTTTGCTCAAATTATCTTGAAAACTATATATAAGCGATATTTATCTAGAAACTTTCAAAACAAAAATACATACAATTTAAAATTTCCGTTAAAATAAGCAGATTTTTTAAAAGTAATGATTGCCCTTAAATGGCGACTTTTTTTATCCTCTCTTGTGTTTTGTGTTAAAAACTAAAGAAGATCGAGTGAATTTTGTCATGAACTATCCAAGTCTATAATGTTAGAGAGTTCCCATTTTAATAAATGCACAAAGACCTAGATGAATGGCACGTGCTCCTTTATAGCCTCATGTTTTTTTAGCTGATATCTTTTTTAAAAACTGTCTGCTATTTTCTTGTAGTTTTCATTGAATCATCGAAATTTTAAACGAACTATTCTAAAACATGAAAAAGGTGCACATTTAAAAGTTTTTGTTTACGGTTGTAAAATATTTTTTTCCAGAACTTACAATAGGAAAAATGTGGTGATTATTTTCAAAATATTATCATATCATTACTTGCATGGGGTGTCTCCTTCTGCTGATCAGAGAAATACATTGATTATCCAAATGAAACTGTTTTTAACCATTTGTAAATATTAATGATTTTTGACTCTTTTAATTAATTTAATTAGAAAGAAAACTGACCAGTATTTCTGATTATTTTTATTGTGATTTCCAAATTGCAGTTTGAAAATTTATACGATAAGAAAGACAACTCGTATCTAATTGTTCATCAAAAGGTGCGTTGGCAGAGCATCTTTTACTTCATCAGACCTTTTGTGATGTCATATAATATTTTAAAATAAAAAGCGTTCTTGAAATTTGTCCGAACTGATTTTTTTTCACTTCAATTTACACAATAACAAACAACAATGCAACTGTAAAAAACATCTAAGAGCAATTTTAATCTGTGTGGCAACTGGAATGACATGGCTTCTGTGGGAAGGTCTTTTCAAATCATCATAAAGCAAATGTGTTAAAACTTCAATGCTAGCTTCAAAAAATCTATACCTAGTTCGGTGTGAGCCTAGGCTCCGTGTTGAAGACCGTACTTTGACCTATAATGGTTTACATTTATAAATTTTGACTTGGATGGAGAGTTGTCTCATTGGCACTCATGCCACATCTTCTTATATCTAGCATAACATTCAACTCTGTATATGGTTCATCATGAAAATTGTAAACCCTGTCATAACCTGGTATATGTACATGAAAGCAATGATGATTTTTTCAGTTATCAAAATTTGTCTGTCTTCAATTTACAAAAAAAGAGCTAATTCATGAACTAGCGGAATCTTCTACTCTGGAAACCTTTACAAGGCGGATATCAAAATTAAAACTTAAACTTTGAACTGTTTTATCATTCTACATCATTAAAACGGAAATTTATAAACCAACATCATTTCAATTTTCATAGAAAAATCTACAATAAGTGATTGGAAATTAGATTATTTTATGACATTTAAAAAAACATTTTAATCGATTTTAGATGCTTTTGGTTTGAAACAATTTCTCCTGAATTAATAATATTGATACTGACAACTAAAAAATATCGTAGGTCGAGTGTTCCAGAAGGGTAAGCTGTTCCTGTTCCACATGGATACATTGATCAGATAATTCCATTGATTTGGTATACATGTCTCTTGTCCCTAAGACGATACCAAATACAAATTTATTTGGTATATGTTAATTCCCCAACATGAAAACTTGACCGAATGTAAAAGTTTGAGATAAAACAAGGTTTTAGTTGCTGAATTATAAACGTTACTTGAGTGGAAAGGAAACATAGAAATTAAAAAAAAAAACCACAACATTTTGGTATAAAGTAAACAAAACACAAGCATAAATTAAAATTTAGTACTCTGTTTATGTAGCAATCTATGATGACAGTAGGCTTTATATTTATTTATGTTAACTGGCAGAAAAGGTGCCTCAGTAATACATTTATAGCGTACTTACCTGAATTTATATACACAGACACAGAGAGATGTATTTTGTTTATGATGACACTAGTCCTACAATATTTCTAAAAAAAATAGATATTAAAACAATGTATCGAACCCTTCTCCCCCTTTCCATTCGCCCTTTTATATAAAGTAAGGTACAACTCTTTGTACTTGAAAGGTGTCAAGTGCCATGTATGTAGATAGACCAAGAAATTAACCAAGAGTTAACAGTACGTCGGTTCTTTTATTGTTGTCTCGTTTTCACTACATATTTTCTCTTTCTGTGTTCATTACTAATCGAGATGAGGCCTTTTAAGGCAGCAAGACGTTTTTTCTCTAACGTATTGCCCAGAAAGGTAAATATGATTAGTTATATGACATCATGATCACTTTTCTTCACTATGCTAAGATATTTTTTTCAACTTTCAAGAAAGATAAATAAAGACCTACTCTGAAACCGTGGGAAAATTGTATTATTTTCAAACAATTCTAAAGAAGGACGTAGGACGAATCATAAAAGGGATTTGTAAAGCAAATATATAAATGAAAAAAAAATATAATGATTTTTAAAACACACAAAATCACAATGAAAAGATTTCATTGTCGACAATTTGTCAAGAAAAGAATGAGTTATTTTGCTAAAGCCTATCTTATCGGAATGGCGAAAATCAAACTTTAAGCTTTTACTTTAAAACATTTCTAAATTTTGTCAAAAACTGTATAGTTACAGGATTGTCAAGAGAATTGTTTACTTATCAAAATGTGTTTGACTTCAATTCATGACATATAGAAAAGAGCTAATTCCTGGAAAGCGGAAACCTCTCACCATACACGTAGTAACATGTAGGAAGACGGAAATTCGAAATTGAATCGTAAACTTTGAACTGTGCTATTGTTTTACATTGTTAAAACGGAAATATATATCAACAATATATATATATTTATATTTTGAGAAAAATCTATGCATTTTACGTACGTTTTCGATTATATAGAGGTCTATATCAATGAGACAGCAACCAATCAATAAAAGACGTCAAAATGGTATCAAACAATACACAATCATCTTTATAACATGCTATTAGTATTTCAACCTGAATTCAAAACATTAATATTGTCATTTAAACATCTATCATGAGTATTTATTGGCTCCTTGTCCAGTTTAGTTGATCTTTGTCCAGTGGATTTGATCCATGTTCAGTCAAGTTGAGACCTGACCATTGAATTTGATCCTCGTCCAGTGGATTTGACTCTTATCCAGAGGATTTGATCAATGTCCAGTCAAGTTGAGACCTGAGCAGTGGAGTTGACCCTTGTCCAGTCAAGTTGATCCTTGTCTAGTGGAGTTGATCCCTTCGATTTGATTCCTGTCCAGTCAGGCTGTTATAGGTAAGTACATCATATATGAACTATATAGGAACTTTTGCTTCTGAAATCTGTTTTATATGTACAATATTCAAAAAAGAGGAGATATGTAACACATATTTTTAACATTCAAAATATCCTTACCAAATTCTTTGTGGTAAACAAGCCACACAAATCAGAGAACATGATGACATCATTACAAAATTATTTTCCTTCAGATATAGATTGGTTAAACTTAACTTCCGCGATATTTTCAACAATATATGTCAATGAGAACACAGCCCAACAAAGCAAGAACGGAGATGTGTAGAGTTCAATATATAGTCAACACAACTATCTTTAAATGCCAAGGTCTACATTTTCATTAAGCTGGCCATACAGTTAAGAACGTATTCATGTTCATAAAATAATTCAAACTATGCCATTATTGTTTATAGTTATTTTATTATGCCCCACCTAGGGTCATTCCGTTCATCCGTCCGTCTGTTCGTCTGTCCCGCTTCAGGTTAATGTTTTTGGTCAAGGTAGTTTTGACCACTGAACATAGAAGTGATAGTGCGAGTGGGTAATCCGTGTACTATAGACACATTCTTGTTCAAATAGGAGATGACAGTAAACACACAAACTTTAATATGTTTATAAGAAACATTCATATATATCACAAAAGTAACCGAAAAAAAGAAGTACCGATAAAGTATTATAAAGTGATAATATATTTTACATATATCAGGCTTGAACAAGTAATTATTTATGATCTATCAACATTTTTCAAAGATGCTGTAGATGATAGCTCTTTCTTACTGATAAATTTAGCCGACCTTTATTTTAAAAAAAAAGTATTTATTGTATCATATATGTTTTCTGATTACCTAGCTTTTCTAATCACTTGGCGTCCGGCGTCCGTCGTTGTAGACTTTCACAAAAGTCTTCTCCTCTAATACCACATGGCCCAATTTAACGAAACTTGGCGAAAATCATAATTAGGGTATCTAGTTTCAAAAAATGTGTTAGATGACCTTGCCTACCAACTAACAGGGCCAACACGGCATAAAATACATTGGTGTTAAATAGAGTATAGCTGTGTCTACTAACTTGACAACTACCATAGATAAAGAAAATCTGATAGGACAGAAATGTTCAGAACGTTGAGATCTACTTGCTGTTTATGTACTTCAAAACTGTCAGATGACTTCTTAAAGGAGTTATAGCCCTCAAATCTTACCGATTGTTTTCATTTCTGCCCATTTTTTTTCAAACTATAACTGTATAATAGATAGAGAGAAACTTTCATATGGAAACATTATCAGACAGACAAGGTATATAAACAAGTCAGACATGACTGAAATCGTCAGGCGACTCCATATTTGAGTTATTGCCCTTTTTGACCAATTTTACCAATCGTTACATGTAGGTGA
The DNA here is from genome assembly GCA_017311375.1 of Mytilus coruscus. Taxonomy (NCBI): domain Eukaryota; kingdom Metazoa; phylum Mollusca; class Bivalvia; order Mytilida; family Mytilidae; genus Mytilus; species Mytilus coruscus. The sequence goes on along the minus strand of CM029606.1, from coordinate 37,344,874 downwards.
CTTCATTCTGCAGTTATTGCTCTTTTTTAATGTTCTTTACAATTTTTTTCTGCATTCTAACCTTATATATCTTAAAAATTGTTATAGATAGATGGAAACTTTTAAGGGCAAAAATAATCAACAAGACATGATTTATTATAAGTCATAATAGCTGAAATCTCCAGTTGACTCGTAATTGGAGTTATGTTTTTTCCATTTTAATTTTTTTTAGTTTTTGCCTATCATCTCCTCAATAATTTCTGAATTAACAGTAAACGCATGCAGCAACGCAGGACTATTGTCTTTTTTATGCCCTAAAGTCTCACAGCATAGGACATATTCGAAAAGGTCTTTTAATTGAGGACTAAGCAACAACCTAAAATATGACAACATAACACACCGTTACACAACTTTACTTTTCAGGGGTTTGAATTAGTGTGGGCCAGATGGTCCGAGACCTTTCAATTCTTGGAGGGAACCTCTGAATTTTGGAAAACAAAGGTCCAAGGCCTCCAATCCTTTACGTTAGTGCTGTTTTAGGACCCTTGCATTTCTTGAGGAGGGCAGGGCCTTCACTTGAAAATTTAAATGGTCTACATGGTCCAGGATTTAACATTCTTTTAAACAAATTCTTAAATTTTTAAATAGAAAAGAATTTCAATCTTTAATCTCGTAGGTACATTAAGTAAGTAAGTAGGGGTATCTGTGATCATTAGATCATTTTAGTATATAAAAATAAGGAGATGTGGTATAATTAGCAATGAGACAATTATTTCTCGACCAATGGACAAAGATATAATTAATTACAGGTGACGTAACAGCCTTCAACAACGAGCAACACCCATACCATATAATTATCTATAAAAAGCCAAGGTATGATAAATTGTGAAACTCTATTCCAGTCACTTCTCAGTCATTACAGCTGAACGGACATGCTGGGTCAGTTCTCTTTTAACCGCTATCTTCGATAAGGGTTTACTTTTAGATGGATCAACGACTTACTACTTTAGATGACAGAAACCAATTGAACGTTGTACAGTAAACGTTTGTTTAGTGCGTAAATTCCCTCAACATGTATTCCAAAACCCATTGTGGATGGGGGAGTGTTACGCCGACTGACGTTCGAGGGCTATATCCTAGATGTTAGGTCCTGAAAATGCCTCCTGCCATCTTTAATACTACGTCCGAGACGCATCTACCAGTACTCCATCATCTATGTTAGCGGGCTGCCAAGCTGACCAAACTGGCTCTGAAAGCAGCCGTTATGAACAATATAACATCAAAATAGTCAACATACCAAACCAAAACAACCCACAAAACCAAGATGGTGACCTACCATAAATGGCGTCCTCACCTGTTCCTGAACCACCGCAGAAAATATTTAAAGCTCACCAAACGCATTTGGGCACCGATCCGACCGTGGGAGGGCTGAAGAGCCAGTCAAGGTCGTTAAACATTTCCATCGTCGTTGAATGTGAAACATTTCAAAATAAAAAAAGCAACAGCCTACTACAGCAATGAAGGAAAACAAATATGGTACACAGTTACTAACTACAACCACAGTAGACCACTACATTATGGGTCATGGCTGTGGACAGGCACATAAAGAATTAAAAAAAAAAAAGATTTAAAGTGATTTTGGACAGTGTTTCGAGAAGCTGCAATTTGATTAATTTAACATTGTTCTTTATGTGTGTCTTAATCTTGGTAAATGAAACTTTTGAATTTCTTGGCCTGGGAAAGTGCAATGGATGTTCTGGTTTTCGATGGAAAGAGTCACACCCTGTATAATGCATTTGTATATTTTTAGGTATGTGATCCGATCTTCAAGGTTTTAAGTTCAGTTCATTAACTTCAAAAAGCGCAGAAAAATTGAGATAAATACTATTATTATTTGAATGAAATAAGTATCTGAAAAAAATTAGGTCAGTATTTAGCATCCCATAATGATCATGTATTTTCAATTGGCAGAAACAATAATAACTGAATTTTTTTTTTCTATTTTTAGAACATAATGGAAAAAAAGAATGAGGTAAGATTTACTTAATAGTCCACTTTGTCATGTGCAGTTTTGTTCCCCATTATTGTACACTTAGATACAACTATGAGATAAAAACTAGTCATGCTAGTAGACTTATAGGTGAACTAACAAACAACATATTCTTGGAATACAGATCAAACAAACAAAATATGATAAACTGGGACAAAGCAAGATGCACTCAAAACATTTGACAAACTAAGGTGTTGCTAATAACTGGTAGCTGAGATCGCCTTAATCGTCTTATGGTTTACGCATTACACAGATGACACTTAATTTTCTATCTTCTACATATGTTCTAGGCATTACACGGTTGAAACTTAATTGCCTTATCTTTTACTCATAACACGGGTGACACTTAATTGTCTTATCTTCTAGTCATAACACCGGTGACACTTAATTGTCTTATCTTGTACTCATTTCACGGGTGACCCTTGATCGTCTTACCTTCTACTCATTACACTTGTGACACATTATTAATTGTTTTATCTTCTACTCATGATCATTACACGGGTGTCGCTTGATCGTCTAATATTCTACTCATTACACTGATGACACTTGATTGTCTTATCTTCTACTCATAACACCGGTGACACATACTTGTCTCACCTTCTACATTACTGTGATAATGTTTTATCTTTATCATTACACAGGTGACGCTTGATCGTCTAATCTTCTACTCATAACACGGATGACACTTGATTGTCTTATCTTCTACTCATAGCACCGGTGACACTTAACTGTCTTATCTTCTACTCATTACATGGGTGATACTATATTTTCTTATCTTCAATTCATTACATGGGTGACACTTGAGCATCTTATCTTCTTCTCATAACTTGGATGATACTAAATTGTCTAATCTTGTACTCATAACAGAGGTGACACTTAATTGTCTTATCTTCTACTCATCACAGGGTGACACTTGATCGTCTTATCTTCTACTCATTACACTGGTGACACTTGATTGTCTTATCTTCTACTTATTAAACAAATGACACTTGAATGTCTTATCTACTGCTCATTACACAGATGACACTTAGTTTTCTTATCTTCTACTCATTACACGGGTGACGCTTGATCGTCTTATCTTGTACTCATTACATAGGTGAAGCTTTATCGTCTTATCTTCTACTCATTACATAGGTGACGCTTGATCGCCTTATCTTATACTCATTACATAGGTGACGCGTGATCGTCTTATCTTCTACTCATCACATAGGTGACGCTTGATCGTCTTATCTTCTACTCATTACATAGGTGACGCTTGGTCGTCTTATCTTCTACTCATTACATAGGTGACACTTGATCGTCTTATCTTCTACTCATTACACGAGTGACTCTTGATCGTCTAATCTTCTACTCATTACACAGATGTCACTTGATTGTCTTATCTTCATTTCATAACACGAGTGACACTTGATCATCTTATCTTATACTCATTACACGGGTGATACGTCCTTGTCTTATTTTCTACTCATAACAGAGGTGACTCTTAAGCATCTTATCTTCTTCTCATAACAAGGATGACACTAAATTGTCTAATATTCTACTCATAAAAGAGGTGACACTTAATTGTCTTATCTTCTACTCATCACAGGGGTGACACTTGATCGTCTTATCTTCTACTCATTACATGGGTGACACTTAATTGTCTTATCTTCTACTCATTAAACAGAAGACACTTGATTGTCTTATCTTCTGCTCATTACACAGGTGACACAGTAATAATTGTCTTATCTGCTACTCATTACACGGGGGACACTTAATTGTCTTATCTTCTACTCATAACACAGGTGACACAGTAATAAATGTCTTATCTGCTACTCATTACACGGGTGACACGCAATTGTCTTATTTTCTGCGCATAACACAGGTGGCTTTTAAGCATCTTATCGTCTACTCATTGCACGGTTGACACTTAATTGTCTGATATTCTACTGATAACACGGGTGACACTTAATTGTCTTATCTTTAACTCATAACACAGGTGACTCTTAAGCATCTTATCTTCTTCTCATTACACAGGTGACACCTGCACAAACGAAGATTTCCTAATAACTTGATATATCCTTTAAAGTCATGGTGTCATTAACTTACTTGGAAGTGCTCTGCTTATTATCATATTGAGTGGGATACATGAAATTACATACTTATTACCTGATTAACAAGTTAGAACATTTATTTTTTATTACAAGCTTTTAGATATAACATTATTATAAATATATTTTACTACAGAAACTTCATACAGCTGCAAGGAGTGGAGATATAAAAGCCTTAAAACTATGCCTACAGAATTATGCAGACATTGATTATCAAGATAAGTAAAATAGTCACATTCAAAACTACTTTAATTTATTACCGCAGATCAAAATCATTGTAAGATACATTGTCTTATGTACAATAAAATACAAAAAAACTACTTTGAAATACAGAATAAAGAACAGAGATACAGTATAAAACACATACCTACAAGTAACTTCAAAATAAAGCACAATGATACAATATAAAACTACAAGTCACTTCAAAATAAAGCACAGTGATACAGAATAAAACTAATAGTTATTTTAAGATAAAAAGCAGTGCTACAGTATAAAACTTCAAGTAAGTAAAAAATAAATCACAGTGCTACAGTATACAACTACAAGCTACTTCAAAATAAAGCACAGTGCTACAGTATAAAACTACAAGCTACTTTAAAATAAAGCACAGTGATAAAGTATAAAACTGCAAATTACTTCACAATAAAGCACAGTGATACAGTATAAAACTACAAGCTACTTCAGAAACAACTAGTAACTTCAAAATAAAGCACTGTGATACAGTATAAAAGAACAAGTTACTTCAAAATAAAGCACTGTGATACAATATAAAACTACAATTTACTTCAAAATAAAGCATAGTGCTACAATATCAATATCAAACGACAAATTACTTCAAAATAAAGCACAGTGATACAGTATAAAACTACAAGATACTACAACATAAAGCACAGTGATACAGTATAAAACTACAAGATACTACAAAATAAAGCACAGTGCTACAGTATAAAACTACAAGATACTATAACATAAAGCACAGTGAAACAGTATAAAACTACAAGTTACTACACAATAAAGCACAGTGATACAGTATAAAACTACTAATTACTTCAAAATAAAATTAAAAAGCACAGTGCTACAATATAAAACTACTAATTACTTCAAAATAAAGCACAGTGCTACAATATAAAACTACTAATTACTTCAAAATAAAGCACAGTGCTACAATATAAAACTACTAATTACTTCAAAATAAAGCACAGCGCTACAATATAAAGCTACAAATTACTTCACAATAAAGCACATTGCTACAGTATAAAACTACAAATTACTTCACAATAATGCACAGAGCTACAGTATAAAACCACAAGTTACTTCAAAATTAAACACAGTGATACAGTTTAAAACTACAAGTTACTTCAAAGTAAAGCACAGTGATACTGTATAAAATAACAAGTTACACTAGCAGATTAAACATAAGTATGATAAAACACATAACTACAAGTTATTTCAGAACAGAACAGATTGTACACCAGCAATATAAAACACACAATTACAAAATACTTCAGAACATAACAGATGTTATGTTAGCAAGATAAAACATTTAACTACAAGTTACTTCAGAACATACATATTTTACAAAAAACAATATAAGAGACAAAACTACAAGTTACTTTAGAACATACAGATTTTACAAAAAACAATATAAAAGACAAAACTACCAGTTACTTCAGAACATACAGATTTTACAAAAAATAATATAAAAGACAAAACTACAAGTTATTTCAGAACATACAGATTTTACAAAGAAAGAACATAAAAGACAAAATTAAAGTTACTTCAGAACATAACAGATTGTACATAACAGTATAAAACATACAACTACAAGTTATTTCAAACCCTGCAAAGATCAACTAGGTCTGTATGGAAACTGATACTTAAATTATTATACTGAATAAACATTGAATAAAAATTATGTTTTTCAGACAGCTTTAATGGGGAAAAAAGTTCTCTTTAAAATACTTGTATTTTTGTTCTGATATATAGATGGTGAAGTTCTTATTTTGCTTCTTGACAAGAACATTTGTTTTACACGAAGGCTTTACTTGATGTTATGTTATCATCTTCAGTCAGATAGTTATATTTATATACAAATCTGATGTAGAAACATCTTGTAACATGGATAATAATCAACAGATTCATATCAAAAATGTACTTCAAATTTACTCATATTATTGTAAAAGAGGGACGAAAGATACCAGAGGGACGGTCAAACTCATAGATCAAAAACAAACTGACAACGCCATGGCCAAAAATAAAAAGACAAACAGACGAATAATAGTACAGATGACACAACATAGAAAACCAAAGACTAAGCAACACGAACCCCACCAAAAACTGGGGGTGATCTCAGGTGCTCCGGAAGGGTAAGCAGATCCTGCTCCACAAGTGGCACCCGTCGTGTTGCTTATGTTATTACAAATCCGGTAAATAGTCTAATTCGGTAAGTCACATTCGTGAAAAGGGAGGGTATTGTAGTTACGACATAAGGAACATATCCGATATCATCTGTGAAACGGTTATTCCATAACGGTCAACCAACTCGTGATGGCGTCCGTAAAATTTACGAAGGGATGACTTCAACTTCACCATTTGGAACTCTTGGTTTAATAGCTTCCTTGTGAGCAGCAATCCTCTATCAAGGAAATCATGATAGGAAACACAAGCCCGGGAATATCGTATCAATTGGGAGATATATACTCCGTATGCAGGCGCTGCTGGAATGTTGCTACATAGAAATGGAAAGTTCACAATTGGGAAGCTGAAATCATCTCTTTTGTCATAAAGTTTTGTTTTCAACCGACCCTCATTGTCAATTTCTAGATGTAAGTCAAGATATGAGGCAGACTTAACTGTATCTGTAGTATCCTTTATATCTAGTTCGATGGGATAGATTCGTTCAACAGAGTCACCAAATTTTGTATTATTTAGTGAGAGAACATCATCTATATAGCGGAACGTAGAGTTAAAGGATATTGCTAACTTCTTATCTTTCTTCCTAAGAAGTTCCTGTATGAAGTCAGCCTCATAATAATAAAGAAACAAGTCGGCAAGAAGAGGGGCACAATTGGTTCCCATTGGAATTCTGACAGTTTGTTGAAAAACACGTCCTCCAAACGTAACAAATATATTGTCAATCAAGAAATCAAGCATCTTGATAATATCAGTTTCAGAGAATTTTTTGTTTGAATCAGAGTGATTCTTTACAAAGTAGGATTGATCCCTCCCCAAGACAAGATACTTGTATCTACGTTCGCCATTCTTTTTAATGAAACAAAGTAATACCAACTCTTTCAATTTGTCTTTTAGTTTGGAATGGGGAATACTTGTGTAAAGTGTAGAAAAGTCAAATGTTTTAACACTATTGCAAGATGAGAGAGTCTTAGATGGTATGTACTCTAAAAGATCTTTGGAATTTTTTAGTATCCACATCTGATTCACGTCACCTCTAGAATATGCAGTTTCACACAGTTTGAATCAGAAAATATAACTCTTTTTCCCTTTTCTTTTATTTTTTTTTTTAAATTAATGATTACACTGAATCTGCGCTAAATTATGTTGTTAACTAGACAGGTTTAACTGACAACAAATACTTGTACGAATAATACTAATTTTAATCTTAATAATATTCTTTATTTAAAGAGGTAATCATATCAAGGGGGTCTTATTTTCCTTGTGTTGTACTAAAATCAGGAAATAAACTCTTTTTCACATTTCTTTGATTAATGATTAAAATGAATTTACACTAAAACCTGTTGTTAATAAGACAGTTTTAATTGATGTGACTGTTTATTCTTCCTTATATTTATTACACAACATTGTCCAGTTTATCAGACAAGTTTTGATGTCAGTTGTATTATTCCAGGTTAGGGGAAGGACAGCATTAATGTGGACTGCCTACGAAGGGCATGTTGAAGTGTGTCGACTTCTCCTGGAAAACACATGTGAAAAAGATGTCACAAATGCATGTTATCTACTAAATCTGATCACATTTCTTTTATTAAACACAGAATCATGTTGTTAATTAGACAGGTTTAATGCACAACTTATGTTTGTGAGGTCTCATTTTACTCATATTATTGTTCTGAATCAGAAAATATAACTCTCTTAATTTTTCTTTGCAAAATTTACTTTTATAAAATTAATGATTATACTAAATCTACACTAAATCCTATTGTTAATCAGACAGTTTTAATTGATGTGACTGGTCATTTTTGTTTATATTTATTAAACAGCATTGTCCAGTTCATCAGACAAGTTTTGATGTCAGTTGTATTATTCCAGGTTTATGGATATACAGCATTAATGGAGGCTGCCAGGTGGGATTATGTGGAAGTGTGTCAACTTCTCCTGGAGAATAGATGTAAAAAAGATATCACAAATGTATGTTATCTACTAAATCTGACCACATTACTTTTGATAAACACAAAATCATGTTGTTTAAGAGCCTGTTTATGAGAAAACCATGCAAAACAGTCCGGAAGCAACATTTGCTAATCTTTATGAAATCTTGTTTGTAGGTTACCCTTACCATATGTATTGTAAATAAATATAAACTTTTAGTCTGATTTTTATATCTTGGCGGTAGGGGGCGCCACCTGAAATTTATCGATTTTCAGATAAAAACCAAAAGAAAAACCACAAAACCAAAACGTATTTTATGTAATAATAAAGATATTATCAATAGAATTGGCAATATATGTAAAACATAATACATAGACCTCTTCATAGCCATATCTGCCATAAAAAAAATGAAGTTAGTCAAGGGCAGATAACTCTGAAAATTTGGCAATTTTCCAAATTTCCTATTTTCTCAAAAATGTTTAAGTTCACAGGGTTGTATATACTAAAATAACACTTTTATTTCTTTAGTATGGCTTTTTCACAATTATATAAGTCTTAATTATTATAATATAATACCTTTTGCTTTGCATTTGAATATTTACCAAAATATTTGCAATCAAAGGTACACCTCCTTTTTTTTTAAAACTGAAAAATTCTTTAAATGAAGCAACTACTGACAATTCAAAAAAGCTGACAGCGACTTTATTAAAATGAACACTTAAATTGAGTTTTTACTCAGATTATGAGAGAGACACAGAAAATAAAATAGTTCTTTTAAAGTATCTTTGTTGGTAAGGACATCTAAAAATCAATGTGTGTTTTCCGTTGGCAAAAGGCAAAAAAAAAAAAGAAAACATGACACATTTTTGCAAGAAATCAATTCTACCATACATTATTATTTGGTCTATATAAAAATAATTTAAAAGTAGACTACAAAGAAATGATATGCAGACATACATATAGTCTTAGAAAATGAAGGGGGTTCGGGGGTCTAAACATCCCTTTTAGCTTGTTATTAATATAACCTTTTTCTATGAAATCAGATATTGCTGAATTATAAAACAGAACATGGTTGAGTTGTTAAAATGTTCAGATTAAAATACAACACTAAAAGGTACTTATAAATGTATTCAGTTTTTGCTTTGCATTTGAATATTATCGAAAATATATTCAATAATGCAAAAAGTGACTCATTCTAAATGGACTTTGAAATTTGGTTTTTATATGAGTGACTTCATAAAATCAAATAATATATTAAAATATCTTTCAAAATATCTTGGTTGCTATGGAAATATAAATTAAAATCATTGTGTTTTGGTGCCATATGAGCTTTTGAAAAATTTCAATGAAACATTTTTGCGAATCAATTCTACCAGACATTATCATTTGGTCTACAAAAAAAAATTTTAAAAAAAGGTAGCTGCACAAAGAATGATATGTATGTGTATAGTGGTTAGAAAATAAAGTTTAGTGCTTTAATTTATGAGATAATTAAACATCTAGGTTGGTTGGTTCGGTCTGAATATCATTTTAGCATGCTGCATGATTGTAATATTTGCAACATATTTTTTTTTTATCAACTGAACAATGTAGCAGCAATTAGATTTATTTACTACTTGTATGCTTTAGTTTGTGGGCTGTGGAGGCATTTTTATATAAACGGAACATCAATAAAATCTTAACTGTTTTAAAACACAAATCAGACAACCCTTTGTTGGGTTGCTGCCCCTGAATTGGTAATTTTAAGGAAATTTTGCAGATTTTGGTTATAACCTTGAATATTATTATACATATAGAAAAAGATAAATTGTAAACAGCAATAATGTTCAGTAAAGAAAGATCTAGAAATAAGTCAGAATGACTAAAATGTTCAATTGACTCCATCAGGAGTTGTTGTCCGCGATACTAAATTTTTAACAAATTTTCGTAAATTTTCGTAATCTTACAAAAATCTCATCCTCAAACTACTTAGACAAATTTAACCAAACTTGGCCACGATCATCATTGGGGCATTTTTCTTTTAAAATGTGTCCAATGACCTTGTCGGCCATACAAGATGTTCACCATGGCTAAAAATATAACATAGGGGTTAAAACGACAAACGAATTGACAGAAAGACAGACGTATACCATAATACGTTTTTAAATGGCCATATAAAAAAACTATATATTATCAAGTGATTCTTTAAAATTGTCAAAGAATATAGTTAATGATAATATCCTGAGTATGTATGCATCAATGGTTACATACATTTTGTAGATTATCAGTTAATTCTTTTTAGTTGCCAAAGCAATACATGTATTGACCATTGCAGCATTGTTTGGTTTATTTCCTAGTAATTGTACGCTGAATAGACTGTGTATTTGGGTTTTTCTCATATAGTTCGAGAACAGACTTCTAATCTGTGATATATGTGGAAACCATTCATCCTATCATTGTCTCTCACTTTAATTGAAAATTGTTAGGATGATTTTGAAGTTTGCATATCCCAGCCTTCATTGTAAAAAGACAAAACTGTTGAAGGTGCTGATCTTGTTCAAAGACTTGATGTTCACTCTCAGATGTAACACATTGTAATGCCCAATTTCTTTCAATAGAATCTAACTGATTTTCCGTGTGATTGTAATGGTGATTAAAATGGGTCAACACTATTCGGCACATGGAAAAGCTGATAAAGTGGTTCAGATATATGTCTGACATCACCTGGATCTTCTTTAATAGTTTGCTCTTGATCAAATCTTACTGAGTTCAGAATGAAGTAACCTTTGTTAATATACAAGGTTGGGAATGGTTCTGCGTTCCTACAAGAAGTAATAATATAACCATATAATTTATAACAAACATGATACAAATGTTATCACAATTATTATTCTGTCATTTCGATAAGTCATACATAAATATTGATAACAATTAACAAATGCACTGAAGAATTCATAAATAAATGGACCACATGTATATCAGGGTACATACATGTATATAAATTTATCTATACCTTGCATATGATTAATGACTTTAATATATAGATATTTATATATAAGTGCAAAATATCATTAAATTAAAAACAACGTTACTGCAAAAATTCAAAAGGACCCTATATCGACACAGTCACTCAAGTTTGGTTGATTTCATGTTGACCTAATTGTTGTCAATGCTGAATGTGGTGTCAGTATTTAGTAAGACTCAGCAACAATATCTGGGTATAGGGTATTTTTGGATATTTTTTGGGGGATAAAGGCTGAATAAAAGTATAAATTGCTGCCAACAATGCTGCCAAGTTACAGTATCTAATATAAAATGTACATGTAAATCTCATGATGCCCCATGGTTGTCTAAATGTTTGTATTGTGTTTGAACACTTCAGTGTGTTTTTCCAGCTAATCATGAGTGAATTTTTAATTCATATGCAAGATTTGTTATGTTAATTTTGATCCACAGCGTTGTTCTTCAAATCATTTACATGTACATTTTTTTTTTGTACGGGGTGATCGTCAATTAACAAAGAATTCTGCTTTCACCAGTGCTAGTGGCTGTCTTAAAATTGAAGAATTCGCAAGAATTAGATTATACTTTTTTAAAGCTAAAATGATATATACATTATAACTGACCTAATCAGATGTGTAAAAGCCATCAATTCTTGAGTTCGTATTGAATTTTAGGCAGTTCTAAGGAAATTTTTGTACATTTTTGTGTATTTACCTAATAACCCAAGCACCCCAACCCCTTTTCCCTTCCTCTTTTTTATCCATAAAGAAATTTTACCACACTATACAAGCCAGGTTTTAAAAATGTATACCTGATCCAACTAGTAGTGATACTCTTTGCATGATGATGGTTGCTTGGCTGTATACGAACACTCCGAAGTTAGAATGTGCGGGTGACTTGCCACTATCTCGTTTGTCACCTCAAAAAATTACTAGAATAGACCCAGTGTCATAGTCATTTATAAATATCACATGACGAGTCTTCAGAAAATATCCAACTACTATAAAGAATCAAAATACCTTCTGGAAGTTCAGTTTGAGGGGATTCACATCCAAGACTATGTTGACGTTGTTCCTTTTTAGCTTGTCAGACTGGTAGCTTGACGAAGCAGGCATTGGTGTATAAACAAAGAATAAGCCACATGTTGGATTTATATGCACATTCACATTTCAATCCATTCTCATTCTGCATGGTGACATTATCAAGGAGGTTCCAATGAAATAAAACTGCAGAAGATGTTATTCTATTTGCGATCATTTGCATGCTTGTGTCTCCAATGCAAATATTAAAGAGTAGATGCAGGGAAGGTAAATCGTTTTTAACTGAGGCCCCATGCAGGTTATCTTTTACATTCTTTATTGATCTTTATAGACAGAAAAAATATTAAGATTGCGAAATATCAAAATAAATATTTGTATTTGTATTAAAACTAAACAAATTGATGAAATAAGGACCTCTTTAGCCTGTGATGAACATGTAGTGTAGATTTTATTTGATTAGAATTTAACATATGGTGTTAAAATTAGAGTTATATTTTGCTCTTGTATTGCTTAATTTTTATGTAAAATAATTAACATTATAAGTGCAGTATTTTTCCCTTAATTATTTTGAATACAGCAGTTATTTTTGGTCAGTATTGATGGGTTGTAATGCAAATAAAAATGATATTTTGTCTGAAATTCTTCTTTTTTTTGTTAATTTTTTAGATTTTTGAAATGCTTAAAAAATACTAAAACCATATTTGCAAAGCAAAACCTTACAGACACTTAAGATATCAACCTTATGAAACTTAAAAGCACAACATAAACAAAATTCAGGTATCATTCTACAAATTATAAACTTTTAAAAACAGTAAGCAACATCAACCTTTGTGCACCAATCCTTTTTCAAAAGTTGGCATGATGCCAATTTGTAACATTTGACAATAAAAAACCGGTTAATACAGTTGAAAACATGTTAAACTTGCATTCTTTTAAAGAAAATTACTACTTTGCTAATAAGTTGGCAAAAAAAATAATTTCAAAGATGACCATTTTTTTATAAGAAAATGCTTGTGCAAATACTTGAATGTGTTCTAAAAATAGAATTGATTATTTCTAAAAATAGAATCAAATATTTTCACTTTTGATGGTATACACTGAGTCCCTACATGTTACCCTTCTAGATACATGTCACATAACATTATTTTTCGAAATTAGCTTCCGGACGATTTTTGGCATATTGCATGGTTTTCTCATAGACAGGCTCTTTATTATACAGGTTTAATGGACAACTTATGTCTGTAATAATTATATCTACTGGGGTCTCATTTAACTTATATGATTATTCTGAATCAGAAAATATATCTTTTTTTCGCTTTTCTTTAAAAAATGATTTTATCAAAATTAATGAATAAACTGAATCTACTAAATCCTGATGATATTCAAACAGTTTTGATTGATGTGACTGTTTCGTATTGTTTATATTTATTACACAACATTGTCCAGTTTATCAGACAAGGCTTGATGTCAGTTATATTATTCCAGAGTTATGGACGGACAGCATTAATGTTGGCTGCCGGTGGAGGACATGTGGAAGTGTGTCAACTTCTCCTGGAGAACAGATGTGAAAAAGATATCACTGATGTATGTTATCTACTAAATTTGATCACATTACTGTAAACACAAATTCATGTTGTTAATTATATAGGTTTAATGGACAACAACAAAAACTTGTTGTTTATTTCTTGTTTATGTACAATATGAATACAAGTGTGACTGGTCATTTTGTTCAGATTTGACCACTGATTCATGTGATATACATTTTGTTTTTATTTATTACACAACATTATCCAGTTTATCAGACCAGTTTTATGTCAGTTGTATGATATGTTGTATGTTATTGATGCTGATAACAAAATATTGTACATAATGTTTACATGTTATTTGGTATTATTATAGAGAGATGGAAAAACAGCTTTACATCTGGCTGCTGAGGAGGGACATCCAGAGGTCACTATATATCTAGTAGAACAAGCTAGTATCAGTCCCTTGATAAAAACACATAAGGTAATATATTATAGTCTATGCTCAGTATTCAACTAGTAAATAATGCATCACTAATAGGATGTTTAAGATATTTTTGGTCACATGGATTTTTTTTCTCAAGGTTATAGTTACGCGCATGCCATTTGATCCTTTAAATTAAACTAAAAATCTGAAAGTGTTTTATAGACTTGGATGGCTAAACTTTACTATAAAACACATGAACATAGACGATCATACAACAGAAATCCTTTTTTTTTTTCACAATCTTCAAAAATAAAATGATTTTGAATAGGCCACTTGCACATTTGGGTGATTAGTTGTACTAAAAGGGGATAATTTTATTATTCCAGAATTTGTTGCCAAATTATATGAATATCTCAATTTAAGGGAAAAAAGCAATGATAATAAAAGTAAAAGTAAATGGATAAAATAGATTTTGATATAAAAAAACATAATAATTGATGCAAAATAAGTATGGGCAATATGGCACTTGCTGTCATTAAAACCAAATAAACTGTCAAAAGACACAAACAACCATCCGTTGTCGTGATATTGATAACAAAGTTATTAGAAAGTATCAAAATAGTATAAACAATACATTGACATACGTCCATCATATTTTTATATTAAAATAGTTAAAAGTTATGGTGGTCAAAAAATGTTTTGAATAAAGAAATAAACACTACTAGACAATATTTCTCTGGATCCAATATTAATATGGAGGAAATAAAATTGCCTTATATTTCATAATTGTTGGCAGTTTAAAAATATTTAGTGCAATAATTTGAAAAAGATGATCCTATTAAGACTGCAAATTTCTTCTAATTCTTGTATTCAAGCTATATAGTTGGAATAGTTGCAAAAACACCTGTCGTCTTTCATTGTCTTTGCCATAATTTATTGATTTCCTTGTTCATACGATATCAGTGATAAGATTCAAAACTATGAAATGTTGTAAAATAACAATTTATAGATACAGGAGGGTGTGGATTCAGAATAAAAAATCATGGATGGAAAAAAATAAACATTGGGAACAGAGAGAATGCATTTACCAATTAAAAAAAAACACTGCCAAATAAGATTTACAAAGACCAAATGCTGACAGATAGAGCATTATTTCATATCCTTTAAAAAAATCCTTCTTAAAGGCTATAGAATGTTGTTTCATGATTTATATTTTATAAACTATAATGATATGGTTATCACATGTAAAAAAAAAAAATTACACACCACTCAGTTGCTACTGGTCTTGATTATTGTATGATATGTGTTTCAAAAGTCTACTTTGTAATTTACAGATGAAAGCAATATAAAGATTTGTCCGTATTTCAGGGTAAGACTTCATATGATCTAGCAGCAGCAGTAGTGTTAAATCTATCATATGTAGCAGGATATCGCCATATGCTGTATAACAAAGTGATGGAATACTTAGAGGTACACATACTTTTGATATACATATGCTTACACTTAGAATAAATCTGGTACAAAACAGTCTGTCAGGTAAATGATACCCTTACCAGCAGTGGTACTAAACACTATCTGTTAGGTAGATAATACACTTACAGCAATGATACTAAACACTATCTGTTAGGTAGATTATACCCTTACCAGCAGTGGTACTAAACACTGTCTGTTAGGTAGATGATACCCTTACCAGCAGTGGTACTAAACACTGTCTGCTAGGTAGATGATACTCTTACCAGCAGTGATACTAAACACTGTTTGATTGGTAGATGATAACATTACCAATTGTGGTACTAAACATTGTATGTTAGGTAGATGATACCCTTGCCAGCAGTGATACTAAACACTATCTGTTAGATAAACGATAACATTACCAGCTGTGGAACTAAACATTGTCTGTTTGGTAGATTATAATATTACCAGCTGTGGTACTGAACACTACCTGTTAGGACCTTTACCAGCATTGGTACTATACACAGTCTGTTAGGTAGATGATACCCTTACCAGTAGTGGTACATTACACTGTCTGTCAGGTATATTATACCGTTACCAGCAGTGGTACTAAGCACATTCTGTTAGGTAAATGAAACCCTACCAGCAGTGGTACTAAACACAGTCTGTTAGAAAATGGAACCCTACCAGCAGTAGTACTAAACACATTCTGTTAGGTAGATGATGCCATTACCAGCAGTGGTACTAAACACAGTCTGATAGGTAAATGATACAATTACCAGCAGTGGTACGAAAAACATTCTGTTAGATAGATTGTACCCTTACCAGCAGTGGTACTTAACACAGTTTGATAGGTAGATGATGCCCTTACTAACTGTTTTATAGGACACAGTCTGATAGGTGATGATACTATTACCAGCAGTGGTACTAAACACATTATGTTAGATAAATTAAACCCCTACCAACATGGTACTAAAGTAGTCTGTTAGATAGATGATATCCTTACAAGCAGTCATACAAAACACAGTCTGTTATGTTCATGTTACACAAACAAGCAGTGGTGCTAAACACAGTCTGTTAGGTACAAGTTACACTTACCATAAGTTGTACTTAACACAGTCTGTGAGGTAGATGATGCCCTTACTAGCAGTGTTATCAAACAAAGTCTTATAGGTATATGATACTCTTACCAGTAGTGGTACATGACACTCTCTGTAAGGTATATTATATCATTACCAGAAGTGGTACTAAACACATTCTGTTAGGTAAATGAAACCCCTACCAGCAGTGGTACTACACACAGTCTGTTAGATAGATGGTACCCATACCAGCAGTGGAACTATAAACATTCTGTTACGTAGATGATACCATTAGCAGCTGTAGTACTAAACACTATCTGTTAGGTAGATGATGCCATTACCAGAAATGGTACTAAACACTGTCTGTTAGATAGATGGCACCTTACCAGCATTGGTACATAACACTGTCTGTAAGGTATATTATACCCCTACCAGCAGTGGTAATAACACTTACAGCAATGATACTAAACACTATCTGTTAGGTAGATTATACCCTTACCAGCAGTGGTACTAAACACTGTCTGTTAGGTAGATGATACCCTTACCAGCAGTGGTACTAAACACTGTCTGCTAGGTAGATGATACTCTTACCAGCAGTGATACTAAACACTGTTTGATTGGTAGATGATAACATTACCAATTGTGGTACTAAACATTGTATGTTAGGTAGATGATACCCTTGCCAGCAGTGATACTAAACACTATCTGTTAGATAAACGATAACATTACCAGCTGTGGAACTAAACATTGTCTGTTTGGTAGATTATAATATTACCAGCTGTGGTACTGAACACTACCTGTTAGGTAGATGATAACATTACCAGCTGTGGTACTAAACACTGTATGTTAGGTAGATGATACCCTTACAAGCAGTGGTACTAAACACAGTCTGTTAGGTAGATGATATCATTAGCATCAGTGGTACTGAACACATTCTGTTAAGTATATGATACCATTACCAGCTGTGGTACTAAAACTATCTGTTAGTTGATGACACCCTTACCAGCAGAGGCACTAAACCCTGTCTGATAGGAAGATGATACCATTACCAGCAGAGGTACTAAACCATATCTGTTAGGAAGATGCTACCCTTACCAGCAGTGGTACTACAACCTGTCTGTAAGGTAGATGATACCATTACCAGCTGTGGTACTAAACACTGTCTGATTGGTAGATGATAAAATTAGCAATTGTGGTACTAAACATTATCTGTTAGGTAGATGATACCCTTGCCAGCAGTGGTACTAAACACTATCTGTTAGATAAACGATAACATTACCAGCTGTGGTACTAAACATTGTCTGTTTGGTAGAGTATAACATTACCAGCTGTGGTACTAAACACTATCTGTTAGGTAGACGATAACATTACCAGCTGTGGTACTAAACACTGTATGTTAGGTAGATGATACCCTTACAAGCAGTGGTACTAAACACAGTCTGTTATGTACATGTTACACAAACAAGCAGTGGTACTAAACACAGTCTGTTAGGTACATGTTACACTTACCATAAGTTGTACTTAACACAGTCTGTGAGGTAGATGATGCCCTTACTAGCAGTGTTATCAAACAAAGTCTTATAGGTATATGATACCCTTACCAGTAGTGGTACATGACACTCTCTGTAAGGTATATTATACCACTACCAGCAGTGGTACTAAACACATTCTATTAAGTAATTGAAACCCCTACCAGCAGTGGTACTAAACACAGTCTGTTAGATAGATTGCACCTTTACCAGCATTGGTACTATACACAGTCTGTTAGGTAGATGATACCCTTACCAGTAGTGGTACATTACACTGTCTGTCAGGTATATTATACCGTTACCAGCAGTGGTACTAAGCACATTCTGTTAGGTAAATGAAACCCCTACCAGCAGTGGTACTAAACACAGTCTGTTAGAAAAATGGAACCCCTACCAGCAGTAGTACTAAACACATTCTGTTAGGTAGATGATGCCATTACCAGCAGTGGTACTAAACACAGTCTGATAGGTAAATGATACAATTACCAGCAGTGGTACGAAAAACATTCTGTTAGATAGATTGTACCCTTACCAGCAGTGGTACTTAACACAGTTTGATAGGTAGATGATGCCCTTACTAACTGTTTTATAGGACACAGTCTGATAGGTGATGATACTATTACCAGCAGTGGTACTAAACACATTATGTTAGATAAATTAAACCCCTACCAACATGGTACTAAAGTAGTCTGTTAGATAGATGATATCCTTACAAGCAGTCATACAAAACACAGTCTGTTATGTTCATGTTACACAAACAAGCAGTGGTGCTAAACACAGTCTGTTAGGTACAAGTTACACTTACCATAAGTTGTACTTAACACAGTCTGTGAGGTAGATGATGCCCTTACTAGCAGTGTTATCAAACAAAGTCTTATAGGTATATGATACTCTTACCAGTAGTGGTACATGACACTCTCTGTAAGGTATATTATATCATTACCAGAAGTGGTACTAAACACATTCTGTTAGGTAAATGAAACCCCTACCAGCAGTGGTACTACACACAGTCTGTTAGATAGATGGTACCCATACCAGCAGTGGAACTATAAACATTCTGTTACGTAGATGATACCATTAGCAGCTGTAGTACTAAACACTATCTGTTAGGTAGATGATGCCATTACCAGAAATGGTACTAAACACTGTCTGTTAGATAGATGGCACCCTTACCAGCATTGGTACATAACACTGTCTGTAAGGTATATTATACCATTACCAGCATTGGTACTAAACACATTCTGTTAGGTAAATGAAACCCCTACCAGCAGTGGTAATAAACACTGTCTGTTACGTAGATGATACCCTTACCAGTAGTGGTTCGTAACACTGTCTGTAAGGCCAACTAAATTTAATAAGTAGATTTTCATCCAGATTTTTGAAAAAAATGGGGCGGGTGGTAGGATTTTTAAAAAGTTTTTTTATTTCATATGAAACCCTCTTGTGACGTGTTCTTCATACATGCAAGTGTAATAGTAAGCTTATATCATGTATAAACATTTATAAGGAATCGTACATTATTTTTAAAATTCTTAAAAAAATATCTCTGATTGGCAACCACTGTTCTACATGCAATTGCCGCCTTAGAAACCTGTTTATAGTAAACAGCAACAGCATTGATAAATGCACTCTTCAGTTAAACTGCATACACTAAATTTATTTTGCTTTCCAAGAGACAGTTTCTTGTCCCCATAAAATGAAGCAAATGCATCGGTATGCAACACAAGTATTATGAGTACAGAATAAAATGAAAACTCAAACAGTGTTGAAAATAATAGGGTTGGTGCCTATGCAAGATGCAAAATTAATATAATTTTACAATGTAAAACATGATCTTAACAAAAAGAAGTTGTTTAATGACTCTATTGAGGGTACTGGGACAGAGGGTGTTTGAATATTTCATGCCCTTCTCATAATCAATCTCTATTCCCAGTAGATGATGTTGTCATCATAGAGCAGCAGAATATGTGGACTTAATCATTTTGCATGTTTGGTTGATGAAACAGGAAGTTTTGAATGAAACGAAATTATCAACGGTTACTGGTAACGGAAATGAACAAATTCCGGAAATCGTGGTTTCAGAGGGGCGGGCGGGGATGAAAATCTATCAATTAATTTTAATTGGCCTAAGGTATATTATACCATTACCAGCAGTTGTACTAAACACATTCTGTTAGGTAGATGGCATCCTTACCAGCAGTGGTACTATACACAGTCTGTTAGGTAGATAATACCCTCACCAGTAGTGGTACATAACACTGTCTGTCAGGTATATTATACCATTACCAGCATTGGTACAAAACACATTCTGTTAGGTGAATGAAACCCTTACCAGTCGTGGTTCGTAATACTGTCTATAAGGTATATTATACCCTTACCAGCAGTTGTAGTAAACACATTCTGTTAGGTAGATGGCACCCTTACCAGCAGTGGTACTATCCACAGTCTGTTAGGTAGATGATACCCTTACCAGTAGTGGTACATAACACTGTCTGTCAGGTATATTATACCATTACCAGCAGTGGTACTAAACACATTCTGTTAGGTAAATGAAACCCCTACCAGCAGTGGTACTAAACACCGTCTGTTAGAAAAATGAAACCTCTACCAGCAGTAGTACTAAACACATTCTGTTAGGTAGATGATGCCATTACCAGCAGTGGTACTAAACACATTCTGTTAGATAGATTGTACCCTTACCAGCAGTGGTACTAAACACAGTTTGATAGGAAGATGATGCCCTTACTAGCTGTGTTATCAAACAAAATCTGATAGGTAGATGATACCCTTGCTAGCAGTTTTATAGGACACAGTCTGATAGGTGATGATACTATTACCAGCAGTGGTACTAAACACATTATGTTAGATAAATTAACCCCTACCAACATGGTACTAAAACAGTCTGTTGGATAGATGATATCCTTACCAGCAGTAATACAAAACACAGTCTGTTATGTTCATGTTACACAAACAAGCAGTGGTACTAAACACAGTCTGTTAGGTACAAGTAACACTTACCATAAGATGTACTTAACACAGTCTGTGAGATAGATGATGCCCTTACTAGCAGTGTTATTAAACAAAATCTTATAGGTTTATGATACCCTTACCAGTAGTGGTACATGACACTCTCTGTAAGGTATATTATTCCATTACCAGCAGTGGTACTAAACACATTCTGTTAGGTAAATGAAACCCCTACCAGCAGTGGTACTAAACACAGTCTGTTAGATAGATGGTACCCATACCAGCAGTGGAACTATACACATTATGTTACGTAGATGATACCATTAGCAGCTGTAGTACTAAACGCTATCTGTTAAGTAGATGATGCCATTACCAGAAATGGTACTAAACACTGTCTGTTAGATAGATGGCACCCTTACCAGCATTGGTACATAACACTGTCTGTAAGGTATATTATACCATTACCAGCAGTTGTACTAAACACATTCTGTTAGGTACATGGCACCCTTACCAGCAGTGGTACTATACACAGTCTGTTAGGTAGATGATACCCTTACCAGTAGTGGTACATACCACTGTCTGTTATGTTTATTATATCATTACCAGCAGTGGTACTATACACATTCTGTTAGGTAAATGAAACCCCTACCAGCAGTGGTACTAAACACAGTCTGTTAGATAGATTGCACCCTTACCAGCATTGGTATTATACAAAGTCTGTTAGGTAGATGATACCCTTACCAGTAGTGGTACATAACACTGTCAGGTATATTATACCATTACCAGCAGTGGTACTAAACACATTTAGTTAGGTAAATGAAACCCCTACCAGCAGTGGTACTAAACACTGTCTGTTAGGTAGATGATACCCTTACCAGTAGTGGTTCGTAACACTGTCTGTAAGGTATATTATACCATTACCAGCAGTTGTACTAAACACATTCTGTTAGGTAGATGGCACCCTTACCAGCAGTGGTATTATACACAGTCTGTTAGGTAGATGATACCCTTACCAGTAGTGATACATACCACTGTCTGTCAGGTTTATTATATCATTACCAGCAGTGGTACTAAACACATTCTGTTAGGTAAATGAAACCCCTACCAGCAGTGGTACTAAACACAGTCTGTTAGATAGATTGCACCCTTACCAGCATTGGTACTATACAAAGTCTGTTAGGTAGATGATACCCTTACCAGTAGTGGTACATAACACTGTCAGGTATATTATACCATTACCAGCAGTGGTACTAAACACATTCTGTTAGGTAAATGAAACCCCTACCAGCAGTGGTACTAAACAGTCTGTTAGATAGATTGCACCCTTACCAGCATTGGTACTTTACACAGTCTGTTAAGTAGATGATACCCTTACCAGTAGTGGTACATACCACTGTCTGTCAGGTATATTATACCATTACAGTCCGTGTAACGTAAAAGTTAACAATATGAACGATGCCCGAACGATGTACGTACGCTTTCCGAACAGTGCACGAATGCAAACGAAACGCTGACCGAACGTTGTATGGACGCTGAACGAATGATGTACGAACGAAACCATGTACCATAAACCATACCATAAACGATAATACAAGCGCCCTTTTGTCGTACATCGTATGGTTTTTCGTATATCGTTTCGTTTAGCGTATGATGTATCGTTTAGCGTACATCGTTCCGTTTAGCGTAGATCGTATCGTTGAGCGTACATCGTTTCTTGGCGTACATAGTTTCGTTTAGAGTAAATGTTTTTTTTTTTTAAATATAAAACATGAATTGTGTTCTGTTAAATCTTTTTATATAGGTGATCATAGGCGTAACATTTAGATTGGATGCATAGTTTAGCTTTTGAAAAATAATCATTTAATAAATTATAATTTAATATGACTCGATGTTGATCCAAAATTATTTTCAAAAAAAGTTTGAAAAATAAATACTGAAATAAATGTAAACAAATTAAAAGATACGATTGTGAATTTTGTTAGCCGTGGAAATACGTACTTGGTGAATGTGCGGGTAAACTTCAGTCTGCAGGGTATTCAGTCAGGATTTTTTTGAAAATAGCCTAAGGTATTAACATTCTTTTGACCTAAATGAACAATTTATTTTAGATGGAATTCGGAATTAATCTAATGTTCTTACAAAAGTATTTTCGAAGTCTTAAGGTTTGCCTTTTGTTCAACATGTTCAAAAGGTTTGTTAATTATTTTTATGCATTCTCTTTTATCGCATGTATTTTAACATCGACTGAATAACAGTTTTGTCTATATATCGTAATTAAACCATTTTTTTTTTAGATTATAGATATATTTTTTATTCATCTATCAAGTCAGTCGAAAAAAAAATCAAATATTCGAGTAATTTCAAATAAAAACAAATAACCGTTATTTGCCTCATCAACCCAAAATATAAATCCTTACCAAAGTACAAACGATAGTGTATTATTTTTACTACAAATGCACTTGATTTTAAACAATCATCAAAAAAGAGCGTGTCCGGCAAATGAAAAATTTCAAATTCTTAAGTGAAATTATTATTGAGCGTCTTCATTTTTGTATTTTCTAACAACAAAAAAAAACAAGAACCATTTCACTCTGTTCTTTAATTTTTTAAGACTATTTTCCTCTATTCTCTATTTTGCCCGTTATACTCTATTCTTAATTTATATGTTTTCTTCATTTTCCTGTATCTATACCCCCTTTATTCGGAGCAACCCCACCTTAAGTATACATATGCTACACAGAGTCTATAGGTCATCACTTGAGCCGTGATACACATGTTTGCATAACAAAGGATGTTCTTGTTCATATTAATAAAATTTTAAATGTCCTCCTTATAATACATCTAATAGTTGCCACTGGACGTTAAACAGGTAACTATAAATCAATCCGTCATATTCTTAGTTTTGTTATAATGTGTAAATCAAACAAATTATTAAACAATTGCAGATTTCACTGCCGAAATAATGGGACATAATTGTGTACACGAAACCACTCAATCACATCCCTACGCCACAAAGTAGCTTTTTCACATGTAGATTAATTAGTTTCATCAATCTATTTCAAAATAATTTTAAATCAAACGGTTATATACTAATTTGCCAAAAAAAAAAAAAAAAAAAAAAAAAACAGTTACTTTCATTTCTTTTTTTAAACAGAACGATTGTTTTTAATGGTCGGTGCCTGACAGCACTTATAAAATATATCACCATTTTTGTCAGTAAGAAAGCTACATAAAACAGGAAAAAAACAAGTGTTTTAGAAATACTTCCAAGCTCAATTTTCAAATTTCTGTTGTAATGTGGTTTAATGCGAAAAAGGTAACTCCTGAATACTGCATTTGTACCCATCAAGCATTTGGGATTAATAACAAATCTATGGTAGTCTCTTTTACTTTACTCGCAACGTATTCGACTAAATCAAGTTTTATTGGCTGCAATGAAAATAGCTTATTGTTGACGAATGTTGAATATTGATCCCTAGATTTTCAATTTTTTAGTTGTTGGGTTACTGTCTGATTTCGCAAACCTGACATGTTATGGTCATTATTTTTTGCATCCAATTGCACCAATGTATTAAAAAGATATTAACGCGACAAAACCGTAAGAGAGTCGTTACTTTACATAAACTACTAGTATTGTTTTTTCTATAGCGCTTCTCGCAATTCGCCTTAGCGTAATTGTGCTTCTATACTAGTAATACAATATAATATAGAATAATATATAAAACTGGACTGGAGTGAAGAGTTGGAAAGTAGGAATTCCGAATTTTAATTGAATGTTCTAAATCTTTGTGTATTTCTGATATATGATTGTACAGACTCAAAAATTTCTTTGTTTTGCTGAAATGAAAGGTCACCGTCACCAGCCAATAGAAGCAAAATGGATATAGCACATCTTTCTAATGTTGAAAACAATATTTCTCTTGCTTCGGTGTGAAAAGGGCACTAATTTCGGGCTCAATGCGGGAACTGGTTTAATATTAACAAGGTTTATGTTCACTGTGTGTTAATATGTCCTTTGATTGAGTTAAGCTATTTCAGTTGATATTTTAGTGTGTCTTTCTATGTTATGATGTTACACTATTGTTTCAGAAAAGGGGTGAAGGTTTGGTACCATTAAAACGTTTAAACCCGCTGCATTTGTTTGCACCTGTCCTAAGTCAGGAATCTGATGTTCAGTAGTTATCGTTGTTGATGTGGTTCATAAGTGTTTCTCGTTTCTCGTTTTTTATATAGATTAGACCGTTGGTTTTCCCGTTTGAATGGTTTTACACTAGTAATTTTTGGGGCCCTTTATAGCTTACTGTTCGGTGCGAGCCAAAGCTCCGTGTTGAAGACCGTACTTTGACCTATAATGGCTTACTTTTATAAATTTTGACTTGGATGGAGAGTTGTCTCATTGGCACTCATGCCACATCTTATATCTATTAAATCTGCATTTGAAGAACTGCACATATTTCTCAAACGAGTATCAATGATATTAAGATTTCTATCACCACAACTAAAATAGGAAGTGCGTAGCTACGTTGACGTCAAAACGCCCGGTAATGCACATGAATTTTGGAAGAAAAACAATCTTAAAAATTAAAGGAATTGGTTAAAACATACGAACATTGTTGTTCTTTCTTCGATAACATGTAATTGAAGATAAAGGGAACTAAATTTATTTTCAAATTAGATGATATCATACCGGTATTATATATTTGTTCGTTTTCTTTCAAAGTCTGAATCTACTGTGAATAAATATTCTATTTACTATTGTTAACAGGAATTTATCACATATAATACCACGTTAATAATTAGGTGATGGTATTTGACAGTCTGAGGGAGACAGCATTAAGGATTTAATAAGGCAAAGCTTATGTTGTACTCAATCTTACTAAAGTTTTCTTTATTATATATAATAGATATGTATCCGAGATACGATATGTAGTTATCTTTTTTATATTACATCTGATCATCTATGATTGGACAATTTCTAATGAGAGAACTCAACAAGAGACTAAATAACGTAGAAATTACCAATTAAGGGTCATTGTACGGCCTTCAACAATGAGCAAAATCCTTACCGCATAGTAAGATATAAAGTGCTCCGAAATGAAAAATGCAAAATAATTCAAACGAGAAAACTTACGGCCTAATGTATGTGTCTCAGAGATCTGAGAGTACTCCCAGTTATTGAAAGCTATCTCAAAGCCCATAACACTCAGGCGATAAAACAAAAACATGTATACAAGACTAAAATATCAATCGGTACATTGAGCAGAGTGGTCCGTAGGTGGCCTGTTGCAAGGCATTTTTTCTGTCTCTATCGAATTTACCCTATTTTTTCAGTGGCAGTCTAAATTTAGACCTTGATCATGTTGATATGGATGGCCTCTATTACAGGACCTACTTTTTGTATTAAGTGTTAATTTGTTCTCGTTCTGAACATACATGAAATATTTGCCACTAGACGTTAAGCAACAAACAATAATTCAATCATCAATAAGTACATACCCAACATCCAATGCATTTAATGTAAAGACGTCATTAACATTCAGAGAAAAACATCACGTTGTGCAATGACAAAATATAGTATCGACAGATTTTAGGATCGCAAATGTACATATCTGTATAACAGAAATATTAAGTTATCCAGATCGTTTCAAAATTAACGGGCTCGGTAAACAATTCAAAATCACCGTCAAATTAGGATGATTTGCGTTTCTAATAAGTTTTGGACAGGTACAGCCAAATTTCCGACCCAATCTTTGTATCTGTAGAAGAATTTAGTGAAGGTTTAAAGTAATTTGCGCTAACCAAATCCTTGACCTTATAGTCACTACATACACGGGCATATCAAACGAGTTGGGATATATTTACACCGTTAGATGGTGCCAAAGGAATATCACAGTAAAAAAAAGGAAAATTAACAATAGTGAACGAAAAGTTGTCCTTTTTATCTAATTTTTGTGCAGAGATTCCCGTTTAAAAATCAAATATCTAAATATTGTCCTAGGGAAAAATGTTTTACATTAACTGGTTAGAAATTTGTTTGGCTAAAACCATTGACCATTCGATTCCAAATCAACACAATGAATACAGTAAAGATAAGAAATTAACAAATACGTCTTCAAAGTATGTTGCTATTGATGATTTTTTAAAAGATGATATATCTTTCTTGATAACGCATGAGTTTCCTGGTGCTTCGATCTCTGGAATCCGTGTACACTAGTTCAATCTGTCACGGAAACGCTGGGGTATGTTGCGGCCACAAGGCGCCTCTTCGAAGTTCGGGCCTACACTAAAAAAATGCCTAGCTACGCCACCTTAGGTGTCTGCATCAATTTAGACTTCATCTTTCGGTTATTCATATTTCTGGACGTACGTATGTCGGGGTTTAGGCTATTCCATTCAATCGTAGTAGATGGAAAACAAGGATTTTCTGGTTATATCTATCTATTACTCGGTATCACATAATTATTGCTGTTTCGCAAATTATAATTAGATATTTGACAAAAAAGTGGCATTAAATCGTAGAGGCAGTCCCATTATATAAAGAATAGAACATATTGAGCTTTCAGGCCACCGTTTCACAAAGCCTCTTTAACTTACAATCATCGTATCAGTTTACGATCCGTTTACGTGTGGTTCTATGTTCCCGTTACGCGTGTTTCACAAAGGCATCGTAAAGGACGACCAAGTTGATCGTAAGTTACGCACTGTGCATCATCGTAAGTGTAGCGTAAAACGAAACTCTCTAAACAGGAGGTGTGAATCGTAGTTTATTTACAAAGGAATATGGCGCACTCTTCTTTCACAGTGACAGGAATATATTGCAGACGATCATCTGCGCGTGTAAGTATTCATTAGAATAGGGAAAATGGAGAAGATAAAGAAAGACAGACAGCCTAACTTTACGCATGAGGAAATTATCATTTTGATTGACGAGGTGGAACAATCAAAGGACATGTTATTCTCATCTTTTTCTTCAACCATTGACAACAATAAAAAGCAGAAAGAGTGGGATAAAATCAGTCTGCAAGACAACTAATTTGATAAAACTGATAAGTTTACCAGCACTAAGTGATGAGAAATAGTCGATTGGCATCTAGATGTATTTTATCTATTGTCCTTGGGTTGCTGTTTTACTGAGGAATACCCCAAATCTCTTCTTACATACAACATCATTGCAAAAGTTCATCATTTGACATATTTTGACGTCC
Organism: Mytilus coruscus; assembly: GCA_017311375.1. NCBI lineage: Eukaryota > Metazoa > Mollusca > Bivalvia > Mytilida > Mytilidae > Mytilus > Mytilus coruscus. The sequence continues at coordinate 37,316,207 of CM029606.1, read as the reverse complement.
AAAGAGTTCACAAAGGACACTTGGATGACAATCAAAAACCAGTAAAATGCTCATTTGACAAATAAATCATTCGAAAGAATAACCAATATAATGTTCAACAAAACACATCCATGATGTGCCACACCATGGAGCAGGATCTATACAACCATTCCGAAACACCTGATATTACCCCCTGCTTTTTAAGTGTTGTTCGTGTTACTCAGTCTTTAGTTTTCTATGTTGTGTTTTGTACACTAGTGTTTGATATTTAGCCCTTTTCTTTTTTTTAATATGAGATAGAATGTTCTTTTGATATCTTTCACCTCTATTTTTTAAGTTGAATATTAATATTTACATAGTAAATTTTTGTGAACAAGTACAAATCATTATTTTTTTTTAATCCAGCACTTATAATAACATAATTGCATTTTTCTTCATTTAAAAGAAATCATCAAATCTTCAAATTGAAATAAAAATATATAGATCAAATTATAAGAGAAATTTCCTAGAATGACACACCATTCTTCTCTACATTTTAAAATACTTCTATTCTCTTTTATATAAAAAATTTCAACTTATCAGTATTGTTTATTACAACCAAAACCATGCATGTTTTAACAAGTATTTTGCAATATTAAAGTTTATCTAAATTGTATTAAACACTTTCAAATGAAAGTTGTTCAATAATGAATTCAATTTCATTGCTTATGTTATAGTAATAGAATGCAGCAGGTGATTTTACCTTAGATTTGTATGGAAATTTCATCTGAGTAATTTTGAATTCAATTCCTATGCATGGAAATAAATTTTAATACCATTTGTCTCCATTAAAAGTTAAATTGGCAGTCAAATGTTTTGTTTCAACTGAAAGTGCTAATATATTATAGTGATCTGGACATAACAAATTAAATTACTAATGAAGAATAACTTATAATTAAAATCCTTTTTGAGAAGGGTGAACAAGGCTCCCTGATTCTCATTTCCCTCCCCCTTTCTCAAAGTCGAAAATAGGTAAAAGAAAATTTTCAATAATTTCCCTATTTTGTTACTTAGTTCCCAGCCCTGACATCTGCTTCCCTCTGCCTTGAATATCCCTTCCTGCCTCCTCAGGTTCCCGTAACCCTTTCCAACCTCAATTTCAGAGATAATTGATCAATTGATCTGAAAATATTCCACAATATAACTGATACAATTGATGCTTGGTAACAAGTATCAAGAAGCTGATTTAAAATTGCTGAGAAAAATTTGACAAAAACTTCTGATGCATGCATGCATTTATGTGAAAAACAAAATGATAATAATGATGGATATGAAATTTTGTCCATCTTATTGCTTACCAATATTATTGTTGGTAAAACAAAACTAATCTATGAATTGAATTTGATAAAAAAGTATGGGACAAACATATTTCATATATTCAACAATGTAAAAAACATACATGTATGCTTGCTTGCAAGCAGGATGTTAAGATGGATGGCTGTTTAATGTCCAGTGGCCAAGTTAATGCATATTCAGGACGATAACATGTTAGTGGGATATGAACATGAACCAAGCTTTGTACAAGACTTACACGCTGAGTTAGATTTTTAACTTGCTAGTTGACATGGTTACAGTCCGCAGGAAAACATATTACCTGACCCAGACACATTATTCTGACTCATAATGCATGGTCTCTTACTCCCAAATGATGTGTACTTAGCACAAAAGCAGGAATTACTAATGGTATAACCCAGCAGGGGTTAGAACCTGCAACCTAACTCACTCAAGGAAACAGGAAGTAAATATAATAAATGACTGTATTAATATCTTACCAGTTTTAAGAAAAATGTTACAGAAATAGATAAGGAATTACAGCAGTAACTTAAATGCTCATAAATAAGTGTATTCCGGGTCAAAAATGACAATTTTCAAAATGAATACTTCTTGAAAGGATTAGCCAATTCACCATTTTATTCAATGATTACTCATTAACATATAAATCTGATAGTTTGGACCTAAAATCCCTAGCAATCATAATGTTTCACAGTGGTTCTCTTAACAGCCTCCAGAAATGCTTTCTTCTGAATTTCTCTGAATGTACTATTTAACTGTATATGGCAATGATTGAAACATATAAGCTTTATAAAAATACATGTAATACAGTTTTAAAATTATCTTAAATAGCACAATCTGTGATTTTCTTGCACTAAATCTTCAATATCCAACATCTCCACATACACTGGCATGAAACTGTACTACATCTGCACTGTAAAACTGACTACAAATAGGACATTCTACATATTCTGGGGACCTTAAACTGTCCACTGCTACAGGGCCTGACACACCCACTTCTATGACATCTGCAGTTACTGATCCACCATTGGTACATGTCAATATATGGTTTTTCATTTGTCCTGGAGGGAAGGTTTCTAGATAAAAAAAACACAAATATAAACATTATTTATTTTCAATGACAATACTTTTCATGACAGTGTTTAAAACTGTGTTCTCATGTCAATAACTGAGAACCTTTAAATGTTCTGAATGAATATTGCAAGAAATGTATCTGTCCTGGTTAAAGGCACTAAAATAGTGCCTTCTGATGTCTTTTTTGCTTATTTATTAAAGGATTGTTGTCTCATTGAATTTCACACATCTTTCTTGTTCTTCAAAGCAACTCCTTATTAATTCAATTGCAAATTGAAAAAAAATATACTTGATCAATGAATATCAGGGGTTTCATTTGTGTTTTGATATTTCTACAAGTTTTCTTACAAATTCATTTCTTACTCATTACAAAAAGAGCTTACAAAAGATGCAATGTTGTTTTGCAAAGAAATATACCTCTTTTATTCCATAAAATCACACAGGTAAATTTGATCAGCTGACTGAACTTAGCTGACTAAATAATCTTCAAAATGTTTCCTATATTGAAATTAAAATCTTATTCTAATTCCTAACAATGGCTGATAAACATTACATATATTTCAATTGCATGACGAGAACTTTATAAATTAGGCCATTAGTTTTCTCAATTGGATTGTTCCATATTTTTCACAACAGGGCCTTTTATAGGCTGTATGGTATGGCTTTTTCTTATTTTTGGTGCCCAAACGGTTGTCTATAATTGCTTACATCCACTTCTTTTGAACTTTTGTGGATATTTGTCTCATTGGAAATCATACCACATATTCTAAAAAATATTCTGATTTTTGATATAAAAAAAATGATTGTGGTCAAGCAGATGATAAAAACAAAATCATTCTGAATCCAGATTTTTCCCATACCTTAAAGTGTTAAATTTTGAAGAAAAAAAATTTGATTGATAGTGTCGTAAAAATAAACAACCTGTTTGTGCTTAGTGCGGAAAATAATTTATTACTCAGACAAAAAACAATTACCCTCCCCTCTTGAAGTAAATGGTTGCTCCCTTATGTTTATATTTATACAAAGAGATGGTATAATCAAGAAGGCAGCTACCCATCAAAGATCGCAAAGAAAGCATAGAGACATCTTGCAATGAAGTTGAAATAACTGATTTGAATGAAAGAGATTTCCAGAAAATCAAGTACAGGTATTTTAAGAATCAGCAAAATATGCAAATTATATACGATGAATTACGTTGATGCTTTAACTAATGCTGATCTTTAAAATTATGCAATATGATATTGGGGTGAATGGCATAGGTACCAACCAAACAAAAAACCCCAGCTGAAAAATTGTCATTTTCAGTCTTTTTCAAATTTAATCACATCTTGAGGGGTTAAAATTTACCAAAGTGTGTTTCTCCTTCATTCAATTATTACCTTGTTGTTACAATGCTGACTGGATGTAAATTAAACTTGGTTGCATTGCTAGGGAATGATAAATGGCAACCAAGTTCCCCAAAATGTCAGTTTTTTTCAGATTTCTAACAAAATAGTAACATAGTTTTTACAGACCATAAACATAGTGAACTCCTATCCACATATGGATTTTGGCTACACTTCAATTTCCAGATTAATTACTTCAAGAAGGGCATGCAGGTAGTTATATTTTCATAACAAAACTGGAAAGAGTTTAAGAACCATGAATTCCAAGATTTAACTCCCTGTTGTCAACACAGTTCAGCTGGAGCAGTTCTTAAAGAGTATGGAAGGTCATATGGGCTATAAAAGAATGGCTGTTGAAATCACAACAGAAAGGGTTAAATTATGTTATCAAAAACGTCAAATGTTACTTCTGTTAGATATTAGCAGCAGTGTAAAACTGACCAAACATGCTTTTCGGTGTGAAAATGGAAAATTTCATTTTTTGAGGTTAACTGATTGGAATGTTGATACTGTAACTCACGGTGTATATTCAGAACGCTTGCTTTCCAATTAAATCGAGGGTTACACTTGCTTTCCAATTCCGGAAACACTTACTTTCCAATATCGTACAAGAAAACTACAAAGAGGGTAGACAGGTAGGTTGCTACAATATTAAAAAAAATAACGAATAATCAATTTTCTTGAATGAAACTAAAGTTGACGGAACAAAACAAATATACAGGTATCCAGTTTCGTGATTTATTGCTTCTTACAATGATAAATCAATGTGATTTCGTTTACAACAGAACTGTGTTGTCTTGTAAAATAGACTTTACAGCCAAATATATTCAAATTTTAAAACTCTTTATCCAAATTTGCTTAACTTTCACAACGCAGTTTTATCTTTATAAAGCTGATATATAATTTTGATACAAACTATAAAATTACAAATGATATTATTGTGTTTATTTACCGTTTTTCTGAAAATCGGTGTGTAACGCTTACTTTGAGATTCAGTAAACGCTTACTTTGAGATTCAGTAAACGCTTACTTTGAGATTCAAGGTTGCAAGTTCAGTCAAATATGGTAATAGTAATTATGCATGTTAAAACCTATTTCATTGTAGAAAATCTTTTTAATACGCAATATTTCAAGATTACCAACATATCAGTGTTATCTAAGGCAGGTGTATCATGTTTTTCGTTTTTTTTTTCCCTTAACATATATCAGGAAGCTTGAAATAGTCACATATTTCAACAACTCATTCATACCACTTGATAATAACAAGACTTAGTCCCCTCCTCCCTAAGATGTTATTAAATTTTTATCTTCATAGTCTTTATAGTCTATATGATATATTTTGAAATATATTTTTCAACATTTTTTACAATCTTCTCTGCTCTTTGCATTGGTCAGGTTGTTGTCTCTTTGACACATTCCCTATTTCCAGTCTCAAATTTATTCCATAAAATCATGTTATTCAGCGCTACATTTTTCCTTTGCGTGAATCGTATACTTTGCAAGCTAACATTTTGTTTTTTTCAAATTTTGCATGGATTGATTGATTGATTGTAGGTTGCTTAACGTCTAGTGGCAAATATTTCATGCATTTTCAGGGTGAAATTTTGCATTGAAGAACGCTGCTTACCAAAATATATCCTCAAGACAATACATTGCTTTTCTCTTAGCATAATTGTGGTTGGGGTTAACATTGATATATGATTTTTGGAATAGATTCCCAAAATTTGCCATAATCTGTCAACATTTTTGGATTAAATTCCATGGTTCATAACTAGGTAATCTCTTTATAAAATACAAAAGTTCACACATTGAACTGTGATAATGTAACTGAATTGATTTTTCAGATCTTTGGTTATTTGATATAGTAATCCATTAATCTTTTGTGGGTGTTGCCACAGTATGTGTATTATTTTATATGCCCCACTTAGGGGAATTATTTTTTTAGGTATGTGCGCTGTTCGTCCGTTCATCTGTTCCGCTTCACGTTATAGTTTTTGTTTGAAGTTTTTCGTCAAGGTAGTTTTTGATGAAGTTGAAGTGCAATCAACTTTATACTTAGTTAACATGTTCCCTATGATATGATCTTTCTCATTTTATTGCCAAATTAGAGTTTTGAACCCAATTTCACGGTCCACTGAACAATGAAAATGATAGTGCTAGTGGGGCATCCTTGTACTGTGGACACATTCTAATGTTATGTACCCTTTTTAGTGGTAGCTATAGATCTTTCTTTTCTTGTTTATTGTGCGTTTTTTTTTTTTTCTTCTTTCAAACGTAATTATCAAAATGTAATTTGAACATGGAAGTAGCAGAAATTATTTACCGTTTCGGAACACACGACTTGTTTTTATAACTTGTTTTTGTTTGTGGTTGTTTTCGGGAATTAAGTTTCTTATTTTTTTTTTTTTTGTGTTTCGTATATTTTAGCATAGTATGATAAAAATAAATTTTTTTCTTTATATCTTTTTGGAGTGAAATATCCCATTGTTGATCAAGCCAGGTGTCAATTTGACTTGTTACCTTCGCTGTGTTGTAGGGTGAATAATTTAGAATAAAATATATATATTGTTTGCTAGTGATCCAATGATTAGCAAATTGTTCCATCTGAAAGAAGTCGTTTCCTCAAAATTGGAAAGCAATCGTTTCTTCGAATGACGCTGAAGGTAAACAATCTGAAAGACAGCATTTCCTGTGATTTTTTCAAAAAACATTTATGGATAGATTAAATGAATATTCGAGAAACAATGAGTATTAATGAAAGGAAAGTCAATAGATGACTGGAAACCCGAGTTAACTTTAAATGTTTTAAACAGTTTCATACGAAAGAAATGCATTCCTGTGTTAAATCGTTTAAAGTGTTCCATTTGTGGGACCACTTACGCCATGATTACAAATTTTTATGATGACATGCATTATTTCTTTATCAAGACAAATATCTCTAGTGTTCCGTGAGATACAAGAGAAGTCACCATTTACCATCCTAATTCTGTGTCTCCTGCTTCTTCATCAACATAAATCTGAAAGCAAGCGTTAGTCGATTGAATCGGAAAGTAAGCGTTCTGAATATACACCGTGTAACTGATGCTGATCTATAAAACATTGTATTGAGATAAAAGGGTGGACAACATGGGAGAGGGGTGGGTCTTGTGATTGTGTTTGAGCAGGTGGGATGTCACAAAGCCAAAATGTACAGACTGAGGGAAGACCTATAAAAAGTATTGCTGTACAACTGCAGTGTATTATAAAAAAGATGATGTGGTATTGCCAATGAGACACTAGAGACCAAATGATACAGATTATTAGCATGTGCTTTCAAAATTAAAGAACCTTTGTGAGCATGCTCACATACCCAATGCCCCTACATCGTCACAGAGTAAATAAAATCAACAAATTACTTTAAGTTCATAGACTAATAACACCTACAAAAGTCAACTGATAACAATTTCTTGTGGATTTGCACATCTACATATTATATATTTATTATCTACAAAGTTCATGAAATTTTGCTGTGTGGTTTCAGGAGAGGATTTGCAGTAGTATATTTAGGCAAAAATTCTATGTTCAAAGGGGCATAATTACTAGAAAAAAAATGTAATCATAATTTCCTGTTGATATGCATATCTACATAGTATGTCCTTAATATTTACAAAGTTGAACTGACAAATATTATGTAGCTAACTGTCGTGCAGTAGCTAACTGTTGTGTATATGATTATTTTTCTTATTATTCTTTGTTTTTTCTTTATTAGATTTTCACCATACCTAGACAATTTTCACATCGTTCAAATGATGTTGGTCTAATTTCCTTTCCAGCTACTGCGTTCCCACGTCCTTTACCTCTTCTACAATAAATAAAGATACACTGTATATGTATTATCTTTTTCCAGTAAATACTGTACATATGTATTTTCTTTTTACAATTAAAATATGCCTGCTTTACTTCGAGTTTATGTTTAAGTCGTTAATATGAAGCTTTCCTACAAATATCCCATAAAAGTAATGTAAACGTCTTTTCAAGTAATTAAACCATACACCAAATTTCATTACACATTTTGACTGCAGAACCATAGTGATGAGGTCAAGGTCATAAGATGAACCCTGCCAAACAACATGCACATCATGCAACCATTCCATACACCTAATATCATGAATATAGTTGACCTATTGCTTAAATAATCAAAGAAAAAGACAAAAGCGCACAAAGCTTAACATTGTTAACTGAACCATGAAAAAAGTCAAGGTCAAATGAAACCTGTCAGAAAAACATGTATACCTTACAATCAATCCATACACCAAATACAGTACATGCAATACTTATAGTGATTAAGAAGCAGACAGAATCACAAAAAAAAAATTGTCCAATGAATAAGGTCAAGGTCAGATGTAAACTACCGGTACTATCTGAAAGTGAATCACATTGTTTCATAGAAGTTACACCTTAAATACAATCACATTGCTTTATATATTAAAAAAAATTCAAAAGGAAAACATGATAATTTTGTTATATATAATCAATCAAAGCTAAATAAGCCAACCTTTTCTTGATTAAGATATTCATTAAGTTTAATTATGAAATGTATAAATTTAACAAAGTCCAGCACTTTAATCATTAAATTGAAACAATGCTGTTGCATTAAAACATAGTTTTAAACTATTAGGATTTAACTAAATGGCAATTAATGGAGCTGAACATGCTGAATGCAAGTTTTTCACAATTGGACTCGTGAGAGCCATTCATGTGTCGGTAGAATGTGAATTTCCAACATAGTTGGTCTGCCTCAAATTCATGGTTTGTATCAGTCTTTCAATTTTGCCAAAAATCATAATCTTTTGATGTTAGTTAGAGAAACAAGTGCTGGAATTAAAATAAAATACTTCCATTTGTTGACATAAAAAGTTGTTCCTTTAAAATAGCATACTACCAGTCTACAAATTCAATGGGCTAAGGTACTCAATTATATATCACACAATTGACACTTTAACAACTACATGTAAGTAAGTGTACTCTTGACACAGTTATGCAATTTCAAGGTAAAACGTGTTCAGGTCCCCATCAAGGATAATCAAATTTATTTACCAAATGTTGTGACAAAACAGATGTGTTTTCTAAATAAAAACTGATATTACAGATTGTTCATTCAAATTTTTGTCATGCAACGACAGTCGAAAATTGAGACTAATGCGTGCTGTTTCTGCCAATGGCCAGTCAGAGATGTAACTCTACAGGGTTATTACAGAAAATAACTTGCGTGTGTTATTACAGATACTTTCATGAGTTGTCTATTCTTTATTCCTTAAATTTTCTAAATCTGTAATAACATATGTTTGTTATTTGTAAAATTATTTCATGTATAGTGGCCTCTAGGGATCTCTTGAGACTTTGTGCAGAAACTAAATGCATAGCCTTGATAACTAATTTTTTAATTAAATTAATACATTTTTGATTAACCATGGTAAATCAATGAGACAAGGCTATTAAGGGATAAACTTAGCTGTGATAACAAGGCTCAGTTATTAAAGGAATTTAACTTATTATATAAGACACTTGGGAATTACTGAGAAACTTGCGCAGAACCTCATTACATGCTCTGGTCATTATTTCTTACAATAAATTAAAATACATTGTAATTAAGCATGATGTATGTCTGAGCAAATGCTTTGAAGTGATATAGAGAAGCTGTGATGACACCCTTTAGTTATTACATATTAGGCATATTTTTCTGTAATAACATATAGGTGTACTATGCAAAATTGGCAAACTATGAACTGTTATATCTTTCAATAGTTAAGTATACATATAGACAAAAGTAGTATCAATAGAACTTTTATACATTTTAACTAAACTAATGATGTATATTGTCCCTTTGAAACATATAACATACATAAGTTATCACAGTTCTTTGATTTTTTAGTCCACAATAACAAATGTATGTATTTTTCTGTAATAACCCTATAGAGTTATATCCCTGACTGATGGCGGCAACAGCGGCATCAACATATTAGTTTCATGCAATTGTGACTGAGTCATTTTATGGTGAACCACTTTTGGTAGGTCCATGATATTTGGTATGCAATTGTATAAGCATTGGCAAATATCTAATTTGCATGCAGATTATTTGGCTCCATCCCCTCAGTCATGGTCTGTTGACTTTTGTTTTGCATAGTTTACATGTTTACATGGTTTAAGTTTGTGATTAGATCAGTTTTAGATAAACCATTCAAATTTAATCAAAGATAGTTGGTATGCCTTTGTATATATAAAGCATTTGTAAGTATCATTTCCATGGAGATTATATCGCCCACCCTATCACCATGGTTATTTTTCTCTAAAACTTTTGCATATTTTACAATTTACAGCTTGTGTTTTAATAAGTTTAAAGGGAATCGCTTATGATAAGACAATGGATTTTGGTATGCAGTTTTATAAGCATTGGCATTTCTCATTTCCATGGAGGTGTTTAGGCCCTGCACTTTCAGTCATAGTTCAGATAACATATATTAAGCAGTCAATCAGCAAACATAAAAATGCAAAATACATTTATAAACTTATGATTTGAAACTTCACCAGTCCACCGTTGTCTTTCAGCGAATTGTTACTAAACACATTAAAATTTAAAACATATATTTATCATAGCTGAAGAAGAATCTCCCTCAACCAGTTTGACATAAATCTAGGTCACAAATACGGCAGTATCATCATAGCATAAAGCAAGCCCATTGCCTTAATACAAATGTAATAATTACAAAATGAATTCAAAGCCAAAATTGTCAATTTTGTTTCCTTTTTGTTGGATTTTTCTTGTCAGCTTGTGGCAATATTTTTAATTGGTTTAGTGTAATACTTAATATCAACATTCTTTTAATTACCCTCTTTTAGGAGTCCCAGATTTTGATAGATATTCAATCTCCCCATCTGAGTTCTTTGAAACTTTGGAGGCCCTCCCTCCAATAGCTCCATTTGAACCTCTCTTCCTTTTACCTCTTGTAGGAGGTGTAATCATTACATCGTTTCTAGAAGTATTAACTTTGGATAACCATTGATCATTAGTACTAGGCGATGAGATGGAATTTTTCACTGGTGACTCATCATCATAGCCACTGTCAGATTTACTAGGTCCAAAACACATGCTGCTGCCATTTTTATTTGCCTTGTAGGGATTTGTAAATGCAAATGCTTTTCTTTCAAGATATGACATATTTTTATACACTTCATTGTCTAATGCCAATTTCTTAGCGAAACTCTCATACTTGTTGTTTGAACCTGTTTCCGACAAACTTTCTTCATGACTAGAATAATTAGTTCCTGGTGAGGTAGAGTTTTCAGGTGGTTGTACTTTATCTAAATTTGCTGTATAATTTTTATGAGCGTTTTGTCTTATTTGTTTCAGTTGATTTTCAATATCAAACTTCTTCTGTTCATCCGCTGGTGTAGATTTAGGAGATGCCAAGTCATTTTTAAGATGAAAGTTTCCATATCTTTCTTCGCCATCTACACTAGTATTTAGTCTGTCAGGGGACTTAATTCTGTCCTCGATCCCTGATTTCCATTCTGTGCCATTACAAATTTGCTCAGTCTTTCCATATTTCTCTTTTTAGAATACACAACTTTCTTTTGTAAAGAATTATTTTTAATGTTATCTTTTTTTATATTTTCTATATCCTCCCTTGATTTTCCAGAATTCTCTTTTTTCTCGTCATCACTGTCACCAAAAAGTTTACAGATATAATTTCGAGCCATTTCAGCAAAAGTTTTTCTTTCATCTTTATCAAGTTTTCTCTTTTTCTTCCTTTCCAATTGATGTCTTAAATCTGAAAAAAAATCTAGCAGTTATATCATTTATTTCTCTTTTTAAATTTTCAAGTGTAAGAGGAAATGCAGGACTCATATACAAACAAATTTTGATAAGGACAATCATACTCACAGTCAAAAAAATTTTGAGGATTATCATACTCACAGTAATACAAATTTTGACAGTGATTTTGCTAGCGCTCATCATTTTTCGGTTTTCAAAATGACAAAATTATTTCAAATCAATTTCGTCACTTAAATTTTGAAAGTGTAAAAATATTTTGGATGAAAATACTATAATTCTACCTGTCTTCATGTTTCTGACAAGTTTATGACCCTTAGCTAATTAACGTTTACAGCAGGTGTTAAAAGTTGTGATTACAGGTAATCCGCTTATCGCCATCAGATGGGTCACTAATCCGTAAATTATTAATAAACCTTATAATTGACCATCATGATTATTTTTCCCAGTAAAATCAGTCAGTCGGCATTATCAATATCAATAGTTCTTAAACGACCACAATTTGCAGTTGGTTTATCGTAGGTTGTCATTTGAACAAAATTGTTTTCCCCAGGACAGTTCGCATTTTAATTTCAATATTTCTCAAACGATCACAATTTGCAGTTCATTTGTCATAATTTCGTCATATTTGATATACTTTTCATCAAAAAACTTTCAACAATTTCAAAAGATAGAAGTTTACTCAAAACTTCCAGGAATATTTTCACAAGTCAAACAGGTGCTTTTTTCACTATGTACTGTACATGCGTGAAAGTATTCATATAAATTTATAGACACTAAAACGTAAAATATGAAATCATTTAGTATTAAATTAAACGTGAGAGACAAATATATTTATAACTAATCAATTAATTTAAAAATTGATAATTTCCTGCCTTTTGTTAAACATGAACATATCCGTAGATGAATCCGGATTCATTCTGAATTTATTATCCACTTGTCACTTCCCGTTTTCATTTTGGGTAAAAATCGAAAGTAAACGTGATCTATTCTCGATTAATTTACAATTTACAGTCATTAGAATCATTCCAACAAGAATTGATACAAATCCTTGTTTCCAACTTTAAAGAAATGAATTCCAAATATCAATTTAAACATTTTTACAAGGATAATGAGTATGCAGTGAAATAGTCGTTACAAGTTTATTTATGCTGTGATTCCTGGTTTTAAAAAAGAGTAACCCAATTTTTGTTGAACAGGAATGTCCCCCGAAAATAACTGGAGTAAAATTGTGAACTAGATTTCCGGATCCTTGTTATAATCTTCATATTTAATCTCACATCAGTCAAATCATGCAGTAACTTCCTACATTTGTAGCATGCCTAAGGCCTTAAAAGATCCTAGTCCTTGAAGGACTAAGGCATATGTATAGCTAGTAATATATGTCCTTGGTCCCTTGCTGTTACCCAATAAAAGGTTGATTTTTATCTCGCGCAAAAGTGACTAAAACCCTCAAAATCCTAGCTGAAACCCTGTTTTTAGAAGGATAATCGTTCTCACAGTCGTACTAATTTTGAGTAGGATTATCATACTCACAGTCATACAAATTTTGAGGATAATAGTTCTCAGTAATACAAATTTTGAGAAGGACAATCATACTCACAGTCATACAAATTTTTAGTAGGATTATAATACTCACAGTCATACTAATTTTGAGTAGGGTTATCATATTCAGAATCAACCATTCAAAATACTGGATTTGGTGTTTATATTTAACAAGAGTGCACACGCTGAACTAATCATTGATATTAAGTTGATAGTCCTAAATATAAAGCTTTACCACAACTATAACATAAACTTAACATGATCCAAGAAATTGAGGTCAGGTCATATAAACCAAACAAGAAATACATGTACACCTTACAATAGTTCAATCACTAAATATAGTTGACCTATTGCTTATAGTTTCTAAAATACAGACTTAACCAAGAAAACTAAACATTGACCAATGAATCATGAAAATGAGGTCAAGGTCAGATTAACCATGCCAGTTTGGTACCATAACCCCAAAATCAATCCCAACCTTCCTTTGTGATATTGAACCTTATGGTAAAATTTCATAGAGATCCATTCACTTAAACTAAAGTTAGAGCGAAAACCAATGCGTCTCGGACGACGCCAACGTCATACCAATATACGACCGCAAAATTTTTTAGAAATCAGAAAAAATGGTGCACACTGAATAACCCGTAGCTCCTATTTAAAGTGTGCACCACATTTTTATGTTATTTCGAATAGGCAGAAAAATATTAATTTCTTATAATTTAATTCTTAATTCCTATTTAAACCGAGTATATCATGAAAAACGTTGTCACGATCACATGACAAAATTATGTCTATGAGCTGATAAACAAAACGACGCCAGCCAATAAGAAGACGCTACATCCAAAATTAAATCATTAACCAATAAACTTGTTTATAACAATAAGTTGCTAAGCATACCCCCACATGTAACTCAGAAAAAGGGCTGAACAATTTGAAAATTTTTCAAAGTATCGGGAAACATGAATTTTAAAAAATCTGAAAAGTGCTCACACGTTACAACTCATTACTGTTAAGCTGGTGACCTAGTACGTCATTCTGCGCATTCATATTGGAAAGGTGTTTGAGGACCAATTTTTAACTTTGAGTTCATTTTGATATTTTTTCAAAGTGTCAGCAAACAGGAAGTTGGTATTTGAAAAATCTGAAACGTGCTTACAAGTACCCGCCATGTCCACTTGTATAAATTTTGTCCATCTGATGAGTTAAGCCTTTTCAACTGATTTTAATATGTACTGTTATACCACTGTCCCAGGTTAGGGGAGGTTGGGATCCTGCTAACATGTTTAACCCCACCACATTATGTATGTATGTGTCTGTCCCAAGTGAGAAGCCTGTAATTCAGTGGTTGTCCTTTGTTTATGTGTTACATATTGTTTTTTATATAAATAAGGCCTTTAGTTTTCTCAATTGAATTGTTTTACATTTGTCATTTCAGGGCCTTTTATAGCTGACTACGCGGTATGGGCTTTGCGCATTGTTAAAGATCGTACGGTTACCTATAATTGTTAATTTCGAGTTGTTTTGGTCTCTTGTGGAGAGTTGTGTCATTGGCAATCATACCACATCTTCTTTTTATATACTGTTAAGCTGGTGGCCAAGTATGGGTCATTCCGCTCATTAATTTGAAGTAGTGTTTGACAAAAATATTTAACAGGCAAATGGACAAACAATTTATACAAGGTGATTGTAATATAGACCCCACTCTAGAGTGGAAGTATAGTATATGAAACGTATATAATATACGGATTTAAAGTGGTTTCTTCGTATCAGGCAATCACACCACATTTTATTTTTATCCGATATTATTGCTAAAGTTTATTTCAATAAATTTTTCCTGAAATATAATATTTTCTTTAATGCAACAAGATCTTTGTTTAAATATAAAATCTTCGTGTCCATGTGTAACAATCTTTAGGTGTACTCGTGTCTCAATGTTACAATCATCCAGACATGTACAACTTGCAATCCTTCCATACAACAAATATAGTTGACCTATTAATTATAGTATTAGAAAAACAGACCAAAACACAAAAACTTAACACTGAGCAATGAACCGTGAAAATGAGGACAAGGTCAAATAAAACCTGCAAGACTGACATGTACATCATAAAATATTTCCATACACCAAATATAGTTGACCTATTGCATATAGTATTAGAAAAAAGACCAAAACTCAAAACTTAACTTTGACCACTGAATCATGAAAATGAGGTCAAGGTCAGAAGACAGTTAGACATGTACACCTTACAATCATTCCATACACCAAATATAGTAGACCTATTGCATACAGTATAAAAAAAAAAACAGACCAAAACACAAAACTTAACTATAACCACTGAACCATGAAAATGAGGTCAAGGTCAGATGACACCTGCCAGTTGGACATGTACACCTTACTGTCCTTACATACATCGAATATGCTAGACCTATTGCTTCTAGTATCCGAGTTGACTAGGATTGTCAGTTTTCCTATCGAAGGTCGGTGGTTTTCTCCGGCACTCCGACTTCCTCCACCAAGAAAAACTGGCCGCCACGAAATAGCCAAAAGCGGTGCTTAAAAGTGGCGTTAAACACCAAAAATCAAATCAAATCTAGTATCTGAGATATGGACTTGACCACCAAAGCTTATTCTTGTTCACTGATCCAAGAAACGAGGTCGTGGTCAAGTGAAAACTGTCTGACGGGCATGAGGACCTTGCAAGGTACGCACATACCAAATATAGTTATCCTATTACTCATAATAAGAGAGAATGAACATTACAAAAAATCTTAACTTTTTTTCAAGTAGTCACTGAACCACGAAAATGAGGTCAAGGACAATGGACATATGACAGACGGAAACTTCATAACATAAGGTATCTATATACAAAGTATGAAGGATCCAGGTATTCTACCTTCTGAAATATTAAGCTTTTAAGAAGTTAGCTAACGCTGCTGCTGTTGCCGGATCACTATCCCTATGTCAAGCTTTCTGCGACAGAAGTTGCAGGCTCCACAAAAAAAACCAAGTTTTATGAAAGCCATGCTAAAAATACAGTACAATTACATGTATCCAGTTCTGGGGTCAATTCATGCTAAAGTAATTAATTACATTTCAATTACATTGATTTTTAAATGTAATTAATTACATCACAATTACACTGATTTTTAAATGTAATTAATTACATTACAATTACATTGCCAATGTAATTAATTACATTTTAATTACTTTTATCCAAAGACATGGAAGAGCTATATCATTCATGTCATTTAGAAAAAAAATCATAAAGTGACTACAAGCTAGAATAACAGTTAAAACATTTGGACAAGATTTGTTTTAAAAAAAAAAGTTTTCAAATTTCTAACGTCGTTACATTTAATCACAATTAGATTTTCAATGCTGATTATTTGAATGCATTTTTATAAGAATACAATTTATAAAGACCACTGAAAGCTATATTTTTTCATCTAGCCTAGGGCGCTGGACACGGTGCAGGCGGTGATGTTAAGATGTCACAGAAGCAAGGGTTCGAATCCCGCTGAGGGAAGAACAAAATTTGCTAACGCAAAATTTGAAGATCTAACATTGTTGGGCTAATTTTGAGACATTACAAAAAATCTTAACTTTTTTTTCAAGTAGTCACTGAACAATGAAAATGAGGTCAAGGACAATGGACAAGTGACAGATGGAAACTTTGTAACATAAGGCATCTATATACAAAGTATGAAGCATCCAGGTCTTCCACCTTATAAAATATAAAGCTTTTAAGAAGTTAGCTAATGCCACCGCTGCCGCCACCGGATCACTATCCCTATGTTGAGCTTTCTTCGACTTTTTTTCAACCAAAATTTGTACTCTGATGACTGAGTAAAGTTTTAAGAATGAAAGGCCAGATGAAGAGGTATCGTCAATTAAGAACCATGACTGAGAGGCCAAATGTAGAGGGATCATTGATTAAGAACCATGTCTGAAAGGCCAGGATGTAGATGCATTATCAATTAAGAATCATTTTATCTATGACTGGCCCAAAATCATTGTCTGAAATGTCATACTAGTATCTTATTTTAGTTTTTTGTTTGTATTTATGTTGGTTTTTTTTTTTTCAGGATTTGCTGGTTTACAAACACCAATTTAATACAAGTGAGAGGTTTAGCTAGCTATAAAACCAGGTTTAATCCACCATTTTCTACATAAGGAAATGACTGTACCAAGTTAGGAATATGACAGTAGTTTTCCACTCGTTTGATGTGCTTGAGCTTTTGATTTTGCCATATGAGTTCAGTATTTTTGTTATTTAATTGGGGACTAACTGTGCACCGCTTATTGCAGACCTGTTTCTGTATTGTTATGAGTTACAATTTATGACTAAGATAAGCAAATACCCATCGAAACAACATCTGATACAAAAATTTAATAACACTTTTAGATATTTGGATGATATAGTGGCTCTCAATAATGACAACTTTGAACAGATGTACACTAAAGAGATTTAGCCCGCTGAACTGGCTTTAAATAAAGCTAATACTAACAATGAACACTGCCCTTTCCTGGATCTTGATATCTATATCTTTAACAGGAAGCTTAATTTAATTTACGATAAAAGAGATGATTTTTCATTTCCTATTGTTAATTATCCATTTTTAGAAGGTGACGTTCCCTTGTCACCATCTTATGGTGTTTATATATCTCAACTTGTTCGATTCGCTCGTGTATGTAACAACGTATTTGATTTTAAGGCGAATTATACGTAATTGCATGCCTCTAGTGGAATTCGGGATAAAAAACCGTGCGTCGTTATTTCTGGGAGTTATCTACCCTACTCCAAGAAAGGAAAAATGAGCATATGAAAGAGAACTGACTTCGTGCGGTCTATCACGAATTCAAACATGTATTCCTGTGCTATCTCAAAGAAATTATCAGAATGACTCCAATCAGAAATCTGAGTATCCTATTGTGAGTTAGTCTGACTCCTAGTCTATTACCACTGTTTTAGTTTTAGACACGCAGGAGCAGGTATACAATACGACTCATCTTTATTTCAACAGAAAGTAAAAACGCCTTACAACAAAATTATAAACAAATAAACCAGTGACACTTTTGCTTCTATTTGTATTAAAATAAGAAATGACAGGGATAGTAATATTGTACAAACCAGCAATTGTAACTTTGTCAAGTTCCTCTTCTTTTATTTGCAAACCATTCAAAAAGTTCTCCACTTCCTCACTGAACTGTAAATATAAAATAAATGTTTTTTTGATTTTAATGATAAAATGTGCATGTAAAGCTTAATTTCAAACAGTAAAATCAACTTGGTATTATCAGTGAATTTTCAGGAAATGCCATTTGCATTCTAATTGAGAATAAACAGCTGCGCCATGAGCGCATGATATGCCCGTCGTCTTGTGTGTGAATTTTTATGCAATAATCATAAATAGTTTCTGACATACGGCGGAACATGCGAAAACCCCCCTTTTTTTTACAAAAAAACTCAAATCTCTAAAATAAAATTTTGAATCAAAACCAAAAAGTATACAGATCTTAAGATTAATATAACTAAGAAGTGTGTAAGATTTTAAGCAATAATCATAAATCGTTTTTGAGATACAGCGCGACATGTGAAAACCCCCCCCCTTTTAAAAAAAAAATCAATATCTCTAAAATAAAATTTTGAATCAAAACCAAAAAGTATACATATCATTAGATTAATATAACTAAGAAGTGTGTAAAATTTTAAGCAATAATCATAAATCGTTTTTGAGATAAGGCATGACATGTGAAAAAACCCTCCCCCTTTTTTTACAAAATACTCAATAACTCAAAAATAAAATTTTGAATCATCACCAAAAAGTATACAGATCTTAAGATTAATATAACTAAGAAGTGTGTAAAGTTTTAGGCAACAATCATAAATTGTTTTTGAGATACGGCGCAACATGTGAAAAAAACACACACATGTTTTAGTTACTTAGTCCCGTAACTCAAAAAGTTTTAATCTTATTTTCACCAAAAAGTATACAGATCGTTTGACCATCATAAGAAACAACTATGCTAAGTTTCATGCAATTTGGATAAGTCGTTCTCAAGTTAAGGTGCGACATGTTTACGCCGGACAGACAGACGGACAGATGGACAGATGACATTTGTATACCATAATACGTCCCGTCAAAATTTTGACGGGCGTATAAAAAATTGGACTTTTTCTAGTTACGAAAGAAAAGAAGAATTCTCTTGGAATATCTTTTATATTGAAGAATATTTTGAATTTCACTAGTAAATTATCCTGTTTTTTGGTCTATGAATATAGAAACATATAAGTACAACCTACTGCTAACATTGAATATTCATGAGAAGAATGTGTATTCAGTGATCGGGAAGGTCAAGTGTCAAATTTTTATAAACAACTTTAAATTTGTGAAATTTGGCTAGTACAGACGAGAAATTTTCTCAAATTGAAATTATAATCTTTAAAGTAAACTTGCGATTGAAAACCCAAAAGGCCTTTTTATAATGTAGTATTTGTCTCCATAAAAGACGCTTAACTGTCCTTGTCAATTTTTGGGTCTTTGGCTCGTTTGTACATTTTGTAAACATGCCTTCAGCGAATTGTTGTTTAGTCTTATCAATCAATGTTACTCTCTACTGTTATTCTTGTCATTGTGATGAAGTAATAATAATACAAGAAGTGCAGAGGAAATGCCTGAAACGTCCTCTAATACGGAACGTCTGGAATAAAGTATGGCAATCGACGAAGACCAAAATTTAATGTAAAAAAACCATGAACATGAACAAGGCAACGGTACCAGTTTTAACATTGTAAATAAAGGTTCTCATAAATATTGCCTGGTTTGGAAGAAAGTTATTCATTGAAATTAAAATTAAAAAAGCACAGGAACAATATCCATGATAGCAATTAGAATCAAACAGGTTAGTTCCACTACACCTCTTGGCTGAAATATACACATTTTTTTTTAATTTTTTAATTTTTGTTGTAAACTAATGGCCCACTCACTTGACAACATGGCCCATTAATTCTAAAAATGGCCCACTGAATTTATTTTTGGGGGCCCTGGGCCCATAGAGAAAAAATCCTTCCAGATCACTGTGTATTTCAACATGGCAGGTACCTTTTCATAAAATCTTTTATACTGATTTAAATCCTACATCCTGTCAAAACTGTTGGCATTGCACGAGGTCATGCTTTTCTCAGACTGTTTATGACGTCTTTACAATAAACCTGTTGGGAGTGTTCTGATTGATACTGTATTCTGGGAGAACATCATTTATTTATTAGTTTTTGGTTTTAAACTAGCTATCAGTAACTGTGAGTACTATTATGAGTTTGACTACCACTGTGGTTGATTTATTGATTGTTGGATGCTTAACGTCCAGTGGAAAATATTTCATGCATGTTCATGAAATCATGACTAGAACAAATTAACAATAAATACAATAGGTAAGTAGATCCTGTTAGGATGTCTGGGATAAAGGTCAGGGAAATTTGGACTGCCACTGGAAAATGAGGGGATATTGGATAGGGACAGAAATTTTGCCTTGCAAATACAGACCCCTAAAACAGTTGTTACAATGGTTCTTTACGTGCAAAGAGCATGGCACTTTCTTTACACCAGACATCAGATTTAACACCCAAATTCTGACAGAACATGGCTGTGTACTTCCTTCACAGCTAAACAGACACTCAGTTGGCAAAGGTTTTACTGCCGGTCAGAAACATACCATATTTCTATTCCCCAGTCACTACTCGGGTATCTTCTGCCTCTCTTTTATATATATATTGGTGCTATGTGTCTATTGTTTTTATGTTTGTTTTTTGTTGTTGTTCTGTTGTTCTGTACCAATCTATTGAGTTGAGCCTTTGCAACAGATCTTATGTTGTACTGTTACACCAGTCCCAGGTCAGGGGTCAGTAGAGGGATGAGCACTCATAATCATGTCTGTCTGGGCCTTTTATAGCTTACTATACTGTATGGGTTTTTCTAATTGTTGGTGGCCGTAAAGTGATTTATAATTGCTTACATCCATGTCATTTGAAGTCTGGTGGATAGATGTCTCATTGCCAATCATACCACATTTCCTTATTTTACATTAATATTGTGGAAGTCAAAATATGGATAGGGTAAATGATTCAAGGAGTAAACTTTTCAGTTTATTTTTTTATTCATGACAAGCAAGTCTGACAGACTTAGGCCAAAACTTTAGGAATTAAAAAAAAATTAGGGTATTAAGGATGTACTTATAATTAGGTGAAATTAAAAAAATCTAGAATTTAAAATTGATACTTTAAGTCAGAAGGGCATAAGTTAAGGAAAAAAATCAGCTTAAAATATTGATAGGTTATGAAGCTCCCTTTCGAGATATTTAAAAATTTTTAAATGGCGGGAAAATGCTGACTCTGACTTTTATCTTATATTTATTTGCATTGGTATTATTTGGGTCTCAAATGAAATCGAAAGAAAAGAAATCTAGATCATGTGTAGAATCTGCTTAAATTTTGATAAATGACCTTTTATGAGCTACTGAAGTCCAATATGAAAAGAAAAATGGGTTTTATTGGGCAAAATAATTTAATAGTTATCGCAGGAAAAAAAAAGGAGTCTGAACATCTGACAAAAATTCCTTAACCTGACCTAAGTACATCCTTAAAATGAGATAATATCAAGGTGTATCACCTATTGAACTTATCATTATTAGTTTGTAAACAGATTGTTAAAGAAATGTTCTGTGTCAGCTGAATTTTCAAAAACTATTTAACTTAATGTACACTTGTAACCACCATACAATTTATTACCACTGAAGCAGGACTGAATTTTTCAATCTGCCAGCGAAACTAGTTACACGGTGAGTTATTTCTTACTAACAATACTCCCACTAAGTGTATTCAACAATCAGGAAGTTAATAAGCCATGGATGTGAACACATATATATTACATTGTATAATATGCAATATTTCAAACATTGCCATTATGTAATAAAATTAAATGAGTATTCAGTAAACCTGAAGGTGATGACAGATGAATGTGACACAAATCACATGGAATAGAATGTTCACATGAAGATAGGTACCAAATGTAAAGATGCTCTGGTTTGTAGTTCCTAAAACAAGAGGCTCTCAAGAGCCTGAATCGCTCACCTGTAATTTTTTGCTTAAATCTTTCATCAATCAATGATTATTTTTGCTTTTCAATATATATTAATCAATGGCTTAAAACTTCCATTGAAATGTTCTTTGTATCTGTCATATTTTCTTCAAAATCAAAGAAATGCATTTTACCCCTATGTTTCATTTTAGCCATAGTGGCTATGTTTCTTGACGTACAAGAAAATAAAATAAAAAATTTATACTAGATACTCTGAAACTCATTCAGCCCAAGTTTGGCTGAAATTGATTCAGCAGTTTCAAAGGAGAAGATTTTTTAAAGTAAGCAAACTAAATGAAAAAATTGTGAAAAATTGATTTTAAAGGGCAATAACTCCTTAAGGGGACAGTTGACAATTTTGGTCATCGAACTTATTTGTAGATCTTACTTTGCTGAACATTTTTGCTGTTTACAGTTTATCTTTATCATTAATAATATTCAAGATAATAACCCAAATCTGCAAAATTTCCTTAAAATTACCAATTAAGTGGCAACAATCCAACAATGGGTTGTTAGATTCATCTGAAAATTTTAGGGCTGACAGAGCTTGGCCTAATAAACATTTTTACCTCTCATCAGATTAGCTCTAAATGCTTTGGTTTTTGAGATATAAGCCAAAAACTGCATTTTACCACTACGTTCTATTTTTAGCCATGACGGCCATGTTTTTTTACGAAACAGAAAATAAAACACAAACTTTATTCTAGATACCCTAAGAATCATTCAGTTTAAGTTTGTTTGGAATTGGTTCAGTAGTTTCAGAGAAGAAGATTTTTTAAAGTTAGAAAACATGATAAACAAATTGTGTAAAATTGTCCTTAAGGGCAATAACTCCTTTAGGGGTCAATTGACCATTTTTATCATATAAACTTGTTTGTAGATCTTACCTTGCTGTTAATTTTTTCTTGTAACAGTTTATCTTTATCATTAATAATATTCAAGATAATAACCAAAAACTGCAAAATTTCCTTAAAATTACCAATTTAGTGGCAGCAACCCAACAATGGGTTATCAGATTCAACTGAAAATTTTAGGGCTGATAGAACTTCACCTAATGAACACTTCAACCCAATGTCAGATTTGCTCTAAACATGCTAAATGCTTTGGTTTTTGAGATATAAGCCAAAAACTGCATTTTACCCATATGTTCTTTTTTTAGCCATGGCAGCCATGTTATTTGACGAAACAGTAAATAAAACACAAACTTTATTCTAGATACTCAAAACATCATTCAGCTTAAGATTGGTTGGAATTGGTTCAGTAGTTTCAGAGGAGAAGATGTTTGAAATAGTTTACACCAGACGGACGAAGACGGACGCCAAGTGATGGCAAAAGCTCACAGTTCCTTCGGAACGGTGAGCTAAAAAATGGTGCCAATTTCATGGGACAGAAGGACATACAGAATTGGATAGGAACAAAAGTAAAAAATATAAGACGGGGTATAAAAAGTTAAAATGTGAACTTTGGCCAATGCAATATATTCAAGCAGTTAATTTACCTTAAACAGTTAAAGGAACATCATAACAAACTTGCTCATTAGTGAAGGCTGTACTATGACCTGCAATTGTTTACATCTTTGTCCTTTGGTCTTAATGGAAAGTTGTCTCGGCCCGCAATTGAAAAAATCTTGGTTGATTGTTGATGGTGGGTAGGTAGGTGTTTTTTTTTTTGTTCTTTTTTTTAAAATGTATCTGTCATGTCTGTTAGATATATAGAAAACGTAATGCTTGAAAAATTGGCAACTACACTCAAGGTATTTTTTTTTTGTGTTGATGCTATTCATAAGGCTTTGTGTTCACCTTTACTGTGAATTGTACCTTGTTATTGATAAGCAGCTTCGATAACTACTGTATTGCATACAAAACATTCTCATTTCTGACCATATAATTGTGCAGTACCAGGGTGTTGATATTCCTTATACCCAAAGAAAAAAATTAATTTTCACAAAGAAGTTTAATTCAATAACTAAAACAACTTAATATTTAAACTGTATTATTAAAGTATATCAAAAGTAAAACATAACATGATTTAATAGTATTACGCCTTGTCAAAATGAATCAGTGAAAGACTGCCTTTACCTGTGTTAGTGACATCTTTCAATACTTCTTTCCAAATTGATTGTTTTCCAAATGTATACAATCTGTTGTTAACTGAAGTTTTTATTTTTCCTGTGTTAGGATATTTTATCCTTACACACGAAGAGAGGGTAATTTTGTCTGCCATTGACGCGGATCAATCAGAACTATTCAGCCTTTTTGATTTTTGTGTAGCAGAAATTGCTGAGTAGTTCCAATTGGATGCAGACACACATTTAATAAGATGTTGAATCTGGATTGCTATTTCCAGAAATCAGAGTTCAGTCAGAGGAAAAAACAATTTTTTTTGAGTCGGCAGCCTTTTTTCCAGTCGATCAGGGTGTAAGGAAACAAACCTATTTTTTTTTATTTTGGCCTCATTACTAATCATACCACATTTCTTTTTTCATTTCTATTTAAGTTAAAGGATAAGAAAAGAACAAATACCTCTGGTCCATATTTCTGTGCTAATGTATCAGAGTAGAAAGGTGTCTTATTTGGAGTTGCTTCCCTTGGTTTATTTCCTGCTGAAGCTGCTAACACTAGTTTGGCTGTACGTGACATGGCACCTTCCATCTCTGTACCATTTTCAGATGAGCCAGCCATTTTCAGTAATTTTGTTTTCACCTCATTTATAGGAGACTCACTTAAAAACAGTACTGGCCATTACAGAAATACAGGCAGATAGATACATCAATATATTTTTTTTAAGAAGATGGGTGGTCTAAATAGAATTTTTTGGATACTTTGCCAAATGCAGTTTATATCATGTATTTCGAAAAATTAATATCATCAAAAGTATATATGGGTCATGGAGCTTTATTTCAAGCTTCAGGTTGTGCAAAATTGTCAGGTGTTGTATACATTATACATGAATCAAAGAGCTGAAAGCTCTGAGAAAAAATGACGCCATTGTCTCTAATATTGGGATACTTTTGATGCAAGTCTTGATTTTCACATAATTTACCTACAGAATCTTAGGAGACTTTTCAGTTCATGGCAGGTAGGCTGACTGACAATAGAATAGATATGAATTGTTTTCAATGTCTATGGCTTTTTTATTTGTTTGTCAAGATATATATATATATATATATGTGAAGTGAAGATGACTACTGGTTGTTTCTTCTGTATAAAGAAATAGCTCAAGACAACCTGAACGATCTACAATATTCAAAGTAATATGTGAATTTGTTTCTTGCAATTTCATTATTCTTAGTCAGGGATACATTAACAGACTATCCATTACTAATCCTCAGAGGAGCTGCTGATCTATACTAGTACTTAGAAAAGAAAGATGATGAGGACTTAGCCAGGGCAAGCTGAATTTTGAGACTTAGGAACATCAGAGTAGATGTGGGATACCACATATATAGGCCAATCTGCCCTATTTGCTGCCACCTATGAAAATTAATGCCTAGGGTGGTAATCAAACCCATGTGCATTTAATCTGTTGTTCTCTATGTACATATATATATTATAATATTAAATGCAAATAAATTGCTTCGCTGAGCGCAGCTGGATACGACGCAGAGGTCCAACCCTGAACAGTTTGGGAAAATATGGACACAATATTCGCGCTTGATACAGGTCTGAATTTGGATTGTAATTAAATATTTGACACATAATAGGTTTCTGACACAGAATAACTGCAGTCAAAGAACTTAGCTTTTGTGCAATACACTATGCTGTTGCGTATTGACCCAACCCCCCACCTCCCCAAAATAAACTCCCCTTTTGCCCTTTTTTGGCAAAAAAATAATATTTGAAGAAATTTTTTAATTTCTGAAATCTGAAATGAGAAAAAATTGCCCCCACAATTTCTTACTTACCACCCCCACCCACCCACCCTTTTCCCTTTTTCTTACTTACCACCCCCTTTTTCCCTTTTTATAAAAAAAATTTTCATTCCCTCAAGATATGGCTAATCACCTCAAGACATTACAAAATTTCTTTATACATAATTTACAAGCAGTGTAAGGGAGGTAATCCAAAATTGGACAACATTGTTCTTTAAATGTGATTGGATTACCTCCCTTACACTGCTTTTAAATTGTCTTCATTGTCCACTAACCAGGAAACCCTTGTAGTTCCTCCTTTTTTTGCCCCTAATTCCTAAATGGTTTGAGCCATAATCCCCCAAAGTCAATCCTAACCATCCCTTTGTGGTATGAAAACTTGTGGTATAATTTCAGAGAGATTAATACACTTAAACACAAGTTATTGTCTGGTAACTAGAAAAATGCTTATTTTGACCCCTTTTGGGCCCCTAATTCCTAAACTGTTGGGACCATAACTCCCAGAATCAATCCCAACCTTCCTTTTGTGGTTTCAAAACTTGTGTTTAAATTTCATAAAGATCCATTCGCTTAAACTAAAGTTACTGTCGGGAAACCAAGTGTCATCGGACGACAACGACAACGTGATACCAATATATGACTGCAAATTTTTTGTGGTCGTATAAAAATGCAGCTGTAATGTAAATATGATACTTTACATCATTATAGCCTCATTTTTTTATAAGGACCTAGCTAGACCTTTTTCTTAGGCAAGGTGTATTATACATGTTATGTAACTCTGAAAGCAATACAATCCAGTGTTCTCCCCAGGATTTTTCATAGCACTGTGGTATTAGCGCCTGATTTAAGATTGATTCCCCTTAAGTTTCGTGTAAGTGTTTCTTGTTTGTGTTACATTTATTTATAACTACCATGTTAGTTATATTATATGAAATAGACAAAGACCTGGATTTTTTATACATGTGCCATGTGTATTAACAGAAATGCAAATAAGTGATTATTAATTAAACTTAAAAAATTTAAATGCCTAACGTCACGGTACCCAAATTGCACCGAGTACCCAAATTGCACCTATTTAGCAAAAATAGCCGCGGAAATCTTACAAGATTTCCTAGAGACTAAACAATTTGTATTTTTATGATTTGATACTATGCACGTCTTTCAACATAGGTAAAAATATTTAGATATATACAAAACGTTCACAGTATTCATCAACAGATGAAGTGTTTACTGAAAAGCAAAATGTACGGAAGCGTCGCCATGCGACGTCATCAAAACGTCATCTTTTTAAAATTAGCAAATACAATATGTTACAAGTATCCATTTCTTAAAATAATGAAGAGTAAGTATGAACTAATATCCAATTGTTCAAAATATTTGAAAAAATTAAACAAAAGCTCTGTTATTCCACTTTTGACGATGCGAATTTAAGCATGGATGCAATTTGGGTACTCCTCATTACAGAATCATTGATGGTTTGGAGGTCAGTTCAGACCAATTTTTCTATAATTCCATATGGATTCAAAATTAAATTGGTGAAACCATATAGTAAATAATGATACATCTACAAAATAAACACATAATGAAAACTTTTTTCTGAAGCATAAATAAACGTAGGTTAAAAAACTGTCAAAATAGGTGCAATTTGGGTACCCTCACGTTAGATAACTTTTAAAAACAATTTGATTTTATTACCACCCGTCCCCAAATGTAGCACAGTAGGTATATCTTTTTCTCTCACTTTCAGTTGTTTGACTCATGAACTAGTTACATATCCTTTACAGCTTCATTATTTACTTTCCATATTAAAGGTTTTCAATGACAAAATTGGAATTTCTTCATTAATTTTATTTACATTTATCAAATTACAATGTTGCAATTAAAATTGGTATATCCTTTAATATCAAAGGAAGAAATGGAATAACTCTTTCCATAACTACTGAAATGTTATTAAAGACATGTTTAAATAAATTGCTTCGCCAAGCGCAGCTGGATACAACCGCAGAGGTCCAACCCTGAACAGTTGGGGCAAAAAATGACACAATATTTGCACTTGATACAGGTCTGTATTTGGATTGTAATTAAATATTTGACACATAAGAGGTTTCTGACACAGAATAACTATAGTCAAAGAACTTGAATTTTAATTTCAGAGAGATCCATACACCATTCCACAAGTTATTGTCTGGAAACCAGAAAAATGCTTATTTGGGCCCCTTTTTGGCCCCTTTTTCCTAAACTGTTGGGACCATAACCCCAAAAATCTATCCCAACCTTCCTTTTGTGGTCATAAACCTTGTGTTTAAATTTCATAGATTTCTATTTACTTATACTAAAGTAATTGTGCAAAAACCAAATGTCTTCAGATGACACGGATGACGACGACAACCTGATACCAATATACGACTGCAAAAAATTTTGTGGTCATATAAAAAGGCTAACATATTTGATCATATTCCAAGATGAATATGATAGAATTCTTCTTTTTTAAGAAGTTTTTTTTATTATTATTAAAGGTGGACTATCAATAAACAAATGTTTGCCAATTGAAACATTACAACCACCTTTAAAAGTTGTGTTTGGTAATTATATGAATATGTGAATTATTGCCACCAGAAATATTTTACAAGATTCGACAATATGCTAAAAGAATGAAATTCTGTACAGTACATAGGTATGTAAAATACGGAACCGAGTTCAGAAGGCGGCTCTGAAGCGATAAAATGACATCTGGTCAATGGTAAAGGAAAATTGATGCTTGACAGCGTCATTTTCCAAAAACCAATTTTGTCTGAATAGAAAAGATAGTATTCAAAAATTAAATACAAATGTATGAGAGGATAGCTCTTATACTGTGCCTTTAAGATAATCAAAAGAATTGGGTCATTGAACTCATTTCCTTGCTTCAAAACATATTACTGTACATTCCAGTATATAAGTTTATTGATTTGTCTCCTCTTACATGGCTAATTTGAAAAAACTTAATTCAATCAAAAAATATTCTGCATTAGTAAAAACAGTCCCAAAAAAAAAAGATAAAGCACAAATTTGTTTTCATTTAGATGAAAATTCTCACAAATTTAATTGTGTTTTTCTACTTCATTACTTGTTTTCAGTTTGCATTGCAATGAATTTGTTTTTGAGATATTTCAAATGTAAAAGAAAAATTATTTGTGAATAAAAGGACCAAAAATGATGAAATTTGTACACCCTTACCTTGATTTTGTCTTCCCAAAGAAATGTTTCTGAATGGATCGTATTGTCTTTTGTTGGTTGGTTGAAACTGAAGACAGTTCTTTACTAGGAGTGATATTGTCCATTGTTTTTATACGAAGGAAAGACAAACCAAACTGTACATCTTTCTTCAATGGTTGTCGACATATGATTCTTATTCTGTCCCAAGTCTTTGATGCAACATGGTCTTTAAAATCTTCTGCAGAAGACAGAAATATATGACAATTATTATGATAAAAGAGGCAATGCCAGATCTGTACAATGGTTGCCAAGAACACTAGGGTATCTATGATGAGTTTATTTACAACCACTGGGTCGATGCACTGCTGGTGGAGTTTTTATTCCCCGAGGGTATCACCAGCCCAGTAGTCAGCACTTCTGTGTTGACATGAATTATCACTGATATGGTCATAATTATAAATTAACTGTTTACAAAACTTTGAATTTTTGAAATACTAAGGCTTTTCTACCTCAGGAATAGATTACCTTAGCTGTATTTGGCAAAACTTTTAGGAATTTTTGGTCCTCAATGCTCTTCAACTTTGTACTTTATTTGGCCTTTTTAACTTTTTTTGATTTGAGCGTCACTGATGAGTCTTTTGTAGACTAAATGTGCATCTGGTGCAAATACAAAATTTCAATCCTGGTATCTATGATGAGTCTAATTAGTACAATACAATTCACAAAAACTTTTTATTTTCAATATAATTTTAAACCATTTCTCTTATGGTAAAAGTTCTCTGTGTTAAAACAAAATTCCATGAAAAAATTGGTCATGTCTTTGGCACCTGTACAGTAAAACATGTGGTGATTTAAACCAAGTTTGGTTTAATTTGACAGTAGTTTCAGGGAGAATTTTGTAAAATTTATCTAACGAGAAATGCAAAGTGATGAGAAAGTTTGTTGTGAAGTTTTGTTGTTGCGCAACCCCAAAAAAAAAACAAAAGGTAATAAAAATTATCATTTAAGGGCAATCTTTCCTATTAATGATTTCTGCAAAATTCAGTTGATTGTGCAAGTGTTGTATAGCCAGCTGAGGTCGTTAAAACTCTCATTTGTTGTTGCAAAATTCAAGTGGTTTTGAATTGCTTTGTTGATCTTTTTGTATTCAACTTTTAAACAACAAAGTACAACAAATATGATGACTGATACTCATGACACTGAAAATATGGTCTTCATTCTTGTGAAGAAAATGGTAAGGTTTGAAATATTTCTTAAATATTAATTCAATACCAATACTTTAATTTGTATTGGATATATCCCAGGAATGAGAACAAGGACACAATTAAATTCAATTTTTTCCTAAATTTCTGATAAAATATAAGATGAAGAACTATATTTTTTAATGAGAATTTTTTTTTAATAGTTAATTGATAATTTGAACAATATTAATTAAGTTTTAGATCTTGCATGGTTGATTAATTTTCTCTCAAAATTTCTGATATTCTATTAAAGTTTTAAATATAATATGAGGCAGGCATTACCTGTGAAAGGGGATGAAGTCTGTATAAATTAGTGTAGGAATTCAAGCATCATTTGCACTTGAATCTGTAGAAAATGAAGCCAAAGTACTGAAACATCTGACATTCGACCTATTGTTCGGGATTATAATTGTGACATCATTTTCAATGTAAAGAAAGAAACACCATCATCAGGTATTAATGTGGTTTTTTTCATGTTATAGAATTATCAATTATTTTATTGCCAGTACATTAGTAGACTGTTTTCTATATTGATTTTCTACTGCAGTTTCAGAAAAGAAGATTACAAAAGGAAAACATTTTGTAAAACTTACCAAAATTTACCAAATTAATGAAAATTGTTAAAATTGACTATAAAGGGCAATAACTCCTAAGGGTCAACTGACCATTTTGGTCATGTTGACTTATTTGAAGATCTTACTTTGCTGAACATTATTGCTGTTTACAGTTTATCTCTATCTGTAATAATTTTCAAGATAATAACCAAAACAGCAAAATTTCCTTAAAATTACCAATTCAGGGCAGCAACCCAACAACCAGTTGTCCAATTCATCTGAAAATTTGAGGGCAGATAGATATTTACTTGATAAACAAGTTAATCCCTGTAAGATTTGCTTTAAATGCTTTGGTTTCAGAGTTACAAGCCAAAATCTACATTTTACCCCTATGTTCTATTTTTAGCCATGGCAGCCATCTTGGTTGGTTGGCTGGGTCATCACACATTTTTAAACTAAATACCCTAATAATGATTGTGGCTAAGTTTGGTTGAATTTGGTCTAGTAGTTTCAGAGGAGAAGATTTTTGTAAAGATTACAAAATTTACAAAAATTGGTAAAAATTACTTTAAAGGGCAATAACTCCTTAAGGGGTCAACTGACCATTTTGATCATGTTGACTTATTTGAAGATCTTACTTTGCTGAACATTATTGCTGTTTACAGTTTATCTCTATCTGTAATAATTTTCAAGATAATAACCAAAAGCGGCAAAATTTCCTTAAAATTACCAATTCAGGGCAGCAACCCAACAACCAGTTGTCCAATTCATCTGAAAATTTGAGGGCAGATAGATATTTACTTGATAAACAAGTTAATCCCTGTAAGATTTGCTTTAAATGCTTTGGTTTCAGAGTTACAAGCCAAAATCTACATTTTACCCTATGTTCTATTTTTAGCCATGGCAGCCATCTTGGTTGGTTGGCTGGGTCACCGCAAACATTTTTAAACTAAATACCCTAATAATGATTGTGGCTAAGTTTGGTTGAATTTGGTCCTGTAGTTTCAGAGGAGAAGATTTTTGTAAAGATTACAAAATTTACAAAAATTTTTATTTTCAATATAATTTTAAACCATTTCTCTTAAGGTAAAAGTTCTCTGTGTAAAATAACAAAATTCCATGAAAAAATTGGTCATGTCTTTGGCACCTGTACAGTAAAACATCCTTCAGTTCACTTTTTAAATTTTTAAGAGTTAGAGAGTAAATAAATTTTTGTCATAAACATTAAGAAGTTGAGTCCTTATGTGATATTTAATGTAAGAGCTTTAGTTCTAACCAAATAAGACGGTATGTTTTACTCGAGACGAGTCTTACAACTCCCAAGGTGTTGCAGTACGACCCGTCATATATTTCCAATGGAAAATACAGAGGTATTTCATAGTGTTGTTCTGATGATCAGAATAAGTCAGGAAATCAGATGGTTGGGCTTGGCAATGTCGATAATCGATTGGGATTTTGTTCAATCGATTGTCATTATAGTTTCCAGACCTTTCACATATCAACTTCCGGTCCGTTTCCAGTTTGCATTTTACATGCGCAGTCAAACAAATTGTAAAGAATAATATCAGTAGATGACAATAACAATGTCAAACATCCTATAATCAAAGACATAAGCAATTTCTTTCTTTATAAACGTGGTTAAAGCATTGACTTTACAGATTGATCATATTTTATTTAAAATAAATAACTTTTATGAAATACTTTCTTTCAATTCCAGTACTTGTTACTCAAGAGCGTACATTAAATCATTCTGGTGGTGCAAATTGCCTTTTATTAATGTTTCATCCATGTGCTGCCTTAAAACGTCATAATTCATTCAAAATTGCTTGTGAAGCATTATTTATATATTTTGTAAATTTACCGGTTTGTCTGCCGTTGAAATATATACGAATCACAGATCGGATATGGACCAACTATTAAAGAATGCCGCATTTTTACGAATGACACAGCTGACAGAAGAATAATGATCACAAAAGTGAAAATACTCATACCACTTGAATTAACAGACATTGGTCGGATTCCTTAGTTAAATGTATATACAGTCGAACCTCGTTGTGTCGAACTCGGTCGTGTCGAAAACTTGGATAAGTTGAAGTAATTTCTCGGTCCCGTAAAATTCTCGTTCGATCAATGCATAATTACCTCTGATGAGTCGAACTCAGTTGATTCGAATACTCGGTTAAGTCGAGTAAATTTTATAGTCCAGTCGATGTAAAATTAATGTAAATTGACCCGATGTCTCGATGTTAAAAGTGAAAATTTTGAAAGATGCAGAACAATGATAAAAATTCAAATTGGATGTATTTCTTATGCAACCTAATCAATTTCAAAAGAGATTAAAGCTGAGTAAACATATGTGTTTGTATAACAGTTAAACTGACATGTGTATGGTTGCGGTAATTAACACCTTTGTTGATTGTTCAAGCGGAATGTTAGTGTGTTGAACATTTTTCACAAGAGATAAAAACGAAACAAATTTAAATGACCCAAGCCGAGATTAAATGAATCGTTAGATTTAAAACTCATCAATTACAATAAATAAAAGGATTAGGACAATTATGATAAATTCATGATAATTTAATGTAAAGCAGACGACCTCATTAAAGACCGTTCAGAACTTATTTTATTCCGTGAGTGATTTCATAATTTATAGTGATTGACCTTTGTAAATATTTGTGTAGACTATTGATTTTATTTGTGCATGATTTGTATCTGTACTTGTGTGATTAATTATTATGAAGGACCAAAAATGGAGATTGATTACACAATCATAAAGTGTCATATCGAAAAAGGCACACTGTTCATTGTATCTAGTTTACACAAATCTTATACCGTATTTCGTGCATTCCAAATTTATGATGACACACTCTACCTCGGATGAGTTGAACCTCGGATGAGTCGAATACTTTGGTCCGGTCCTTCGACTTGACACAACGAGGTTCGACTGGCATTGTTTTATTTATTGATTAATTTTAAATTGCTTAAAGTTAAATACTTTATAAAATTTTTTAAAGGGAGCAGTCAGATTTTAATACAGCTATGTATTTAAAAATACAATGTGATGATAACACTGAAATTAAGAAATTTTAGTGTTATAGTTAGTAATAAATGTTGTAATTATAAGACAAAATAAGTTCAATCTGAATCTAGATTCTAATTGATTCACTGTTTTAATTGCTAAATAAAATATGAAAAGGAAACAAAAGATCTAATATGAATATATAAAACTCTGTAATGATATGGAATATACGTATTAGACATGGACAATGTGACCGAATGCATGATTTCATTTAAAAAAAGGGCAAGGTATAATTATGCGATTATAACCGATAGTCGGTTGGTTGCTCTCAACCGACAGTAATAGATAATCGGTTGGTACTTCCAACCGATTATCCAACACTAATATTTCAGAATGTCAGACTCATCAATATTCACCATGCATGTTCACTGTGAAAAATCACCATCAATAGTTGGGACTGTATACAGAAAACAGCTTAGTTTTTAAGTTTGTCCTAATACAGTGGAACAGTTGAAATCTTACTTGATGAGAACATTCTAGTGCTGGTAAAATTCCTTGCTAGATTACAATCAATCGGTGTCATCATTATACAGGTTGGGGCCAGTGTTTCATAGTCTATACCCTGTGGCCAGTCTGATCTTCCAACCTGAATTTCTATATTTGCGCACCAGTGAGTACCTAAAATGTAACTGATAAAGATGTAGTAATCTGTATTAGCAAAGTCGGACTATTAAATATACATGTACACTTACACTACAGCTAGATGGATTTTGACACCTTGTCTGCACCTGTCCTAAGTCAGGAGCCTGTTGTTCAGTAGCTGTCGTTTGTTGATGTGGTTCATAGGTGTTTCTCATTTCTCGTTTTTTATATAGTTTAGACCGTTGGTTTTTCTGTTTGATTTGTTTTATACTAGTCTCTTTAGGGCCCTTTATAGCTTGCTGTTCGGTGTGAGCCAAGGCTCAGTGCTGAAGGCTGTACATTGACCTATAATTAATAACTTTTTATACATTGTGACTTAGATGGAGAGTTGTCTCATTCGCACTCACAGAGTTCGCGAAAATGGTCGGTCCTGTCGGTCCTGTCGGTCAAAATAAGGCTCGGACCAGTATTTTGAAAGCTAGTGCCGGTCCTGATGACCGATGTAAAAACGGCCGTTGCAGTGCCTTTTTTATAGGTAATTAGTTGTACCGCAACTAATTCCAATACGTGTTTACATCGGTCATCAGATCTACCTGCTGCTAATTTCTGGTACTGGTTTCCCATTATAAACAAACGGAAACCTACGGAAACCAAAGCGCCGATCTACACGTGGCCTGCTAAATTTGTTCATGTAGCCATCCCAGGCAAACAATCGGCGATTGAACCCTTCGATGGAGATAACAAATACTGAGAAAGTGATTCAGATGATGAAATGGATAGTGAAGATTACTTTAGTTTAAATAAGAACAATCAGAAGAAAAGAACTGGTCATTCATTGTGTATTTGTCCGTGGCTGTGAAAAATAAAACTAATAATAATAAAGTTATTTTCGATAAAATATGTTATTATTTTTATTTCAGAATAAAATTGACAGATTTTTTAGGACTGGCTAAAATTTTGTAGGACTGACAAATAATCTTGTTTTGTCGGTCCCATGACCGACGTGTCAAAACAAGTTTTCGCGAACTCTGCACTCATACCACATTTTCTTATTTATACCAGTCAGGGTGCTACTTAAACAAGTGATTTCATTATCACCTATTTCAGTGATTTTTTAAATTCAGTTATCACCTATTTAAGTGATTTTGGTGTTTCCTTTGATCTTCAAATGCTAATTTCATTGATTTTCCATATTTTCACAAACTTTTCTATAATTTTCCTACATAAATCAATTATCCCTTTATCTTTGGATATCAATTTCACCAGTGCGCTTGGGCAGTAAGTTAGTGTGCTAAAGCTTTTAGAAGTACCCTTGGGAATTGTTCTGTAATCAAATATTCATTAACTACTCTTACTATCAGACAAAGGTCAACAATATTAGGTGACCTGATTGGTTTTCTTTAGAGTTAAAATGATTTATTTTAAGGTTATGTCCTGATCTACAAATTATTCCAGTTTTTGCATATTCAAATATACTGTAAAAACTGACAGGCTTATCATGCAAAGACAATTTCTGCATGTACATAGTTGTTTTTCAATAAAACTCTTGTCTTTTACCAATAAAAAAATCAAGCTTGTGGGAAAAATATCCAAAAAATGTTATAAACACTTATTGAAGTGATTACATTTTAACTTCTCAAATTACTTGTTTCAGTGATTTTGAAAAGTCTGTGTGAAAATTTTTAATATTTCACAGCCAAAATCACTCAAAGAAATGATTTTGAAATCACTTGTTTGAGTAGTACCCTGACTGTATACTAAACTCTTAGGCCAGACTAAAAAATACAATATTTGTGTTGTCACATGACCTTACCTATTTTTTTTTTTTTACATTTTGTATTGAGCACTTTTGAAATAGACTCCAGATAAAAAATGGAAAATGGAAAAAAAAAATCCTATTTACCATCCTTTTTTTTTTTCAAATCATGCAACAGCAAAAAAAAACATGTCTATTTTTTATGGTTTTATAATCATGATAATGATCCTCCAAAAAATATATATTTTGTACTAAATATAATATTTGAAAACAAAACACATGTCTAATCAAAACAAAATATTCAATCCTATAAGCTAAGTGTTTGAATTCAACAGTATCTATATTAAACCGTTTAATACAAACCAATGTCTATATAGGATATGGAGCATTCTCTTTCTAATTGCAGAGTTACTGAAATCTCTCCTGATCTCTCCTTTGGATGGGATAACCACTTCTTAAAACCATCAGAGGTAATTAGATTGGCAGCCTTATAGTGTTCATCCTACCAAAATAAATGAAAGCAGAATGTAATGATAATGTCAGGGATTGGTGTTTTGCATCCAGTGGCAAATATTACACACATAAATGTATCAGGACAAACTTAATATGACTATGTGACATTGATATGAACCTTGCTTTGTACCAAGGGTCATTAGGAAAGATTTAGAACAAGTTCCAATCTTTCCAAAAACTGGCATCAACTGTTAAGTCATCTCAAAATGACTGAAAATGTGTGAAAAAATTTCCAGATCCTTGCTTTGTACCAGAATAACACACTTAGCCAGTTTTTGAAATTCACAATGTAACCATGGTAGCCGTCTACAGAAAGACATTTCATTGTACCCAGACAAATCCAACTCACCTCAGGTGTACAGAACAATGCTTTTGGCGTAAAAGGCCCTGGTTGGAGGTGAGGTTGTTTGTAAAAAGTTTCCTGAATAGAGTTAATAGGACTCAAAAAGCAATTCTTAGGGCTGCCAAATGGGCAAACTGCTCTGTAAGATTTTCTAGTAGTCAACCAAAACCTCAGCCACCTATGAATGTTTCTTCCGACTCCATAGTGGTCAAGTATATGGCGGACTAACATGACTAAGGAGTCTGTTGTGGGGTAAAGAGCACATCAAAAGCTTTGTTGAAGTCAGTATTTAACATGTTTAAAATAAGTATTTGTTGTTTATTATCTAAATATAGATCTGCTTTTGTTAAAAGCGGAGTTAGAAGTCTACAAAGATTTTTATTATACACCAGAAGTTAAATGATACATGTACATGTGTGCTTGAATTTCATTACTCTTCATGGTTAAATAAACAATACCAGTCTCAAAATTATTTCTTGGTTTCAATCTATCTCCTTTCTTATTACATGTATCATTATGTACATGTAGGATACCTATAGGGGGACTTGTAGGGAAGGATTTAAACCTCTCTAGTCCACCCTATTTTGGTACTTTTGAAAACCATTCATAGACATCAATCTTGCATGGTTCAGTGCAATATTTCGTAATTTGGCGGGCAAAAGTATTTCAAAAGCATAATGGTCTAAGGAGACAGTGCTTTGTAACCTGTAGATGTCCATTTTCGTCACTGAATTGGTACATAACTGTCGGCCCATGTCTATTTTAATTGCATCAATAGTTTGTAAAGAAATTAAATCAACTGGTAGATTATTAAATTCCAATCTTTTAATATGCATTGTTAAATTTGTCTCAAAGGAAACAATGTGATGTGTTACATTGAAGCTTTGATAATTTCCAATTGTGCCCACAGGTATTTGTACAGGTCACAAACAAAAATCTTACATAATGTACATATGTCTTTAAATCCTTTTATAATTGTAACAGGTTGTATCATATCACCTAACAGAAGTAAGTTTGAGTTTAAAAAGTACAGGAATAAAAGCCCTGTTCATTGATATTTTTTATTTTTCTATGTATCCTGTGCGATTTTGTCCATCACATGCATCCACGTCATTTTAACACACAAAAAAAACAAATCAAAGAGCTGAAAGCTCTGAGGAAAAATAACGCCACTGTCTCTAATATTGTGATATTTTTATGCAAGTCTTGATTTTCACATATCGTAATTATTTTAACATTGCAACATGTCTCTTAAGCATATAATTGATATTCATATATGTGTGTGTGAAGTGAAGATGACAGCTGGCTGTTTTTAAGTACAATTGAATAGGTCAAGACTACCTGAATGATCTACAGTATTCAATGACTACTGGTTGTTTTTTTGTATAAATAAATAGGTCAAGACTCCCGGAATGATCTACAATATCCAATGACTACTGGCTGTTCTTGTGTACTAATTATATATATAATAAATAGGTCAAGACTATTTGAATGATCTACAATATCCAATGACTACTGGCTGTTCTTTTGTACATATAAAAAGACTACCTGAATGATCTAAAGTATTCTAAGTAATGTGACTTTTTCTTGCAATTACATTTTTCTAAATCAAGAATACAGACTACTAGTATCCTTTTCAAACCAAATGATTATGAAGGCCAAAAGAAGCGCTAAGCGTCTATGTAGATAATATCACATCTTCAAAACATTATTTGATCACTCTCTGAATTTGGAGAATTAGTTTTGCCCGCAGATCAGGCCAAAATTGGAACTGATTTTTCACCAAACACGGTACTGTTCAAAAGACATGAAGATAATGTTTATTTACTTGCCTAATTTTTCAAAGGTCATCCAGCACTGATCATATTGTCAACAAAACCGTTCTGATACGGAAAAGCTACATCGAATTTTGAAGAATGGCTTTAAATGAAACCATTTCTTGAAAAACACGTTTTGAAACAGACTATAGTTTTCCAAATTTTGAAAATATGATAATATTACTACTTTGGCAAGAGAAACTATTCTTGGACTACAATATTCAATGCCAAGATTATTTTTCTACTTTGCAATTTAACTAAATCGTTGGTGTTTGCTTAGGGACCCTTTTGGCCAATTTTCACCAAATTAGCTTTTGCTAGAATAGCAACTGAGTCACGGTCATTATGATTAAAACCAAAATTTATCTTCAAATTTAAGATAAATACAAGCTTTTCCCAATAAAACAGTAGATATCTCAAAAACGTTCTATTCTCTTCAAACTTTGTCGACATTCGAGCCCACCCTAGATTTAGATATAGAAATAAATACAAATAGGAAACAGACTATAGCTTGAATTCACGTTGATGAAAAGTCCATTTGACCCCATTTCTTACTGTTTCACATTTTTCCGAGCAAAATGACTATTTTGATATTTTCAAAGCCTTATTAAAAAAAATGTCATTTTCTATAGGTTACAAGAGCGCAATTATTCGTAATGCATTTTCCATAGGGTACCACTGGTGTTCCGTATTTTTTCTCGAAGACTACACAAACTAGAGGAAAACGGGTAGCAGTTCCTGTTACTAGAAATGCCAGTGTTGCATTACAACCAAAAAATATATAGGGTCATGCGGCTCAAATTGACTTAAAATGCAGTTGAAAAGATCGTCTATTTTTTCGCTTAATGAAAAAGGCATATTTTAATGGCTCTGACGTGCAGAAATGGAAGATATTTTCTATACTTCGTAAAATGTGAATATGATTTTCTGCAATTTTAAACCTAATTGGATAAGCTTTCGATTAAATGTAATTCCAATCCTGTATCATCCAATCAGAAGTCGTATAGGATTCTATTCTGAGTACCATCTTGGGGTAAAAACTTGCCGGTAAAATGTAAACAAATAATTGCGACCTTGTAACCAACATTGAGCCATAAACCGAAATGAAGAAAATAACAAAAACGGATTCGATTCCGGAGCGGATAAGGGTAATTCGGGTTGGCGATCAAATACAATGAAAAATAATAATTCCAGGCAGCTGACAAAATACATCTATAATGATAAAATATAAACACTAGAATTGAAAACAAAAGATATATTGAAAAGAAAGAAAAGTAGGAAATATTTTTTACAGAAACTCAAAATTACTTTTAGTTCATAAATTTTCATCTCAAAATCCAAAAATGTGACAGTAATTTTCTTTATCATTAATAAATATTGATATTACATGTAGATTTTTGTATAGTGTAAACGTATTACTACAATTCAAGAGGTAATGTCTTCTCAATTTTGAAGGGCCAGTACAAATCTGGAAGTTTCTTATCTTATTTTCACAGAGGAACTAATGCATTATAATAGTGCAACTAGATATGATACACTTAAACAGAGACATATATACACATGGTATAAGTAGTAATAAATTACCAATAGTTGAGACAACACACCCACCCATTAACAAAAAAAAAAAAGATTATCTGAATTTATAATATACAAGACAATTACAATTGTTATTAAATATTTTATACAACAGTGACTGACAATGAAACAAGTTGACCTAACACCAACAGCACATTAATTTTGTAGCACATTAATTTTGTTACTTGTATCTTACTATGTTAGGAAATATTTCAAGTAAAAGTAGGACCTGGAATTTAGGTTGTGGACCTTTCAGTTTGGAGTGTCAAAGGTTCTGGACCTTCCAGTACCAAATGTTAATTTGAACCCCTGGAGCCTGTTGTAAGCAAGCTCTTATACCCAACATACTCATTAAATAAGTTACTAGTGACCTAGTTATTTCTGTTACTTGAAGCAAATTATATTTCTGTAGATTTAGACAATAGTATAATATTGTTTTACTAGTTTTATTTCACCTTGAAGATTAGACAAATAGGGATACTCCTTTGATTTTTTATTTCATGTCAGTCAGGTCGCTTTATATGAAACTTGAAACCACTTCTCTGCCATATTGTTATTTTATAACAACTCTGCCCTTGACCATGTTGACCCATGTAATTGATATCCATTCTTTAACCATATCTGTCTCCATTTAAGTTAATGACATTGAACCATCATGGTATTAAACACAATTTCAATAGTGATAATGCTGTTCTCGTGGGTCACCATATATTCAACTTGGGTAGCATTCCAGTTATTGAAATTTGTGTCAGATTAGAACAATGATATACATGTAGACCTTCAGGATGGGATCTTATAATTTAATATGGAGCCATAGGACCCCTACACGGTAACAAAAATAAACAAGCTTGAAAGGATCGTCAAGCGGCAAAATGTATCACCAGAGATTACAAGTCAAGAGAGGACGGACGGGATACGTCTCCAAAATGCTTAGGCAAACTGGAACTACAACAAGATCTCCAGACAAGACAAACAAGGCGTTGAAGCCAGAAGTTAATATTTATGTAAAAAGTAGTTGAGGGCTGATTCCGCTATTGAACCATACTGTCATTCTATAATATTATTACGTAGTATTTCTGTATTAGCCTTGTTATTGGTCCGAGGCTTGGTGTATTGGCCTGAGGCGAGCCGAATGCCAATACAGCTGGCAAGACCAATAACAAGGTCAATACAGAAATACACGTAATAGTATCTTTATTAATTAACTACAGCGTTACAATATATTTTACTTCATTTCACAAGAGATAAACATTTTACCTTGAAGTGGAACTATCCAAATCTCAGTTTCTTTTATAAGATGCAATATCTAATGATCTGGTGCCGTTTCCATGTATCTTCAGCCTTTTCTCATCTGATGAATTTTCTACCCTTTCCAGTCACTATAAAGTGTTACAACTTAAATTTAGACACAACACATAAATAGTAATTGGAAAGGTACTGCCATTGCATGTGTAATATAGTTTTAAAAAATAATGTAAGAGAATTTTGAAATTGATAAACTATCCATAAGCCAAATGACCAAAGAACGAAGATTTGCACAATTACAGAATGCATATGCCTGGTTTGGGTTTAAAAATAAAAGACCATGAGAAGCGAAAGTAAGTAAACAGTAAAAATCGATTTGTACCATCGACATCGTGAAATTATGAGGTCGTCAAGAAATGAACTTTGTGATAATTTACTCGTTCCCCAAACCTGAAATAATTCCATCGTCTGCTTTCAAAGTGCTTTTAAATGAATGGGACCGTCTTTAGCCTAAAATATATGATAGGGTACCACTGGTGTTCCGTATTTTTTCTCAAGACTACACAAACTAGAGGAAAACGGTAGCAGTTCCTGTTACTAGAAATGCCAGTGTTGCATTACAACCAAAAAATATATAGGGTCATGCGGCTCAAATTGACTTAAAATGCAGTTGAAAAAGATCGTCTATTTTTTCGCTTAATGAAAAAGGCATATTTTTAATGGCTCTGACGTGCAGAAATGGAAGATATTTTCTATACTTGTAAAATGTGAATATGATTTTCTGCAATTTTAAACCTAATTGGATAAGCTTTCGATTAAATGTAATTCCAATCCTGTATCATCCAATCAGAAGCCGTATAGGATTCTATTCTGAGTACCATCTTGGGGTAAAAACTTGCCGGTAAAATGTAAACAAATAATTGCGACCTTGTAACCAACATTGAGCCATAAACCGAAATGAAGAAAATAACAAAAA
The DNA here is from genome assembly GCA_017311375.1 of Mytilus coruscus. Taxonomy (NCBI): domain Eukaryota; kingdom Metazoa; phylum Mollusca; class Bivalvia; order Mytilida; family Mytilidae; genus Mytilus; species Mytilus coruscus. The sequence continues at coordinate 37,273,200 of CM029606.1, read as the reverse complement.
ACGGATTCGATTCCGGAGCGGATAAGGGTAATTCCGGGTTGGCCGATCAAATACAATGAAAAAATAATAATTCCAGGCAGCTGACAAAATACATCTATGATGATAAAATATAAACACTAGAATTGAAAAACAAAAGATATATTGAAAAGAAAGAAAAAGTAGGAAATATTTTTTTACAGAAACTCAAAATTACTTTTAGTTCATAAATTTTCATCTCAAAATCCAAAAAAATGTGACAGTAATTTTCTTTATCATTAATAAATATTGATATTACATGTAGATTTTTGTATAGTGTAAACGTATTACTACAATTCCAAGAGGTAATGTCTTCTCAATTTTGAAGGGCCAATACAAATCTGGAAGTTTCTTATCTTATTTTCACAGAGGAACTAATGCATTATAATAGTGCAACTAGATATGATACACTTAAACAGAGACATATATACACATGGTATAAGTAGTAATAAATTACCAATAGTTGAGACAACACACCCACCCATTAACAAAAAAAAAAGATTATCTGAATTTATAATATACAAGACAATTACAATTGTTATTAAATATTTTATACAACAGTGACTGACAATGAAACAAGTTGACCTAACACCAACAGCACATTAATTTTGTAGCACATTAATTTTGTTACTTGTATCTTACTATGTTAGGAAATATTTCAAGTAAAAGTAGGACCTGGAATTTAGGTTGTGGACCTTTCAGTTTGGAGTGAGCCTTCCAGTACCAAATGTAAGCAAGCTCTTATACCCAACATACTCATTAAATAAGTTACTAGTGACCTAGTTATTTCTGTTACTTGAAGCAAATTATATTTCTGTAGATTTAGACAATAGTATAATATTGTTTTACTAGTTTTATTTCACCTTGAAGATTAGACAAATAGGGATACTCCTTTGATTTTTATTTCATGTCAGTCAGGTCGCTTTATATGAAACTTGAAACCACTTCTCTGCCATATTGTTATTTTATAACAACTCTGCCCTTGACCATGTTGACCCATGTAATTGATATCCATTCTTTAACCATATCTGTCTCCATTTAAGTTAATGACATTGAACCATCATGGTATTAAACACAATTTCAATAGTGATAATGCTGTTCTCGTGGGTCACCATATATTCAACTTGGGTAGCATTCCAGTTATTGAAATTTGTGTCAGATTAGAACAATGATATACACATGTAGACCTTCAGGATGGGATCTTATAATTTAATATGGAGCCATAGGACCCCTACACGGTAACAAAAATAAACAAGCTTGAAAGGATACGTCAAGCGGCAAAATGTATCACCAGAGATTACAAGTCAAGAGAGGACGGACGGGATACGTCTCCAAAATGCTTAGGCAAACTGGAACTACAACAAGATCTCCAGACAAGACAAACAAGGCGTTGAAGCCAGAAGTTAATATTTATGTAAAAAGTAGTTGAGGGGCTGATTCCCGCTATTGAACCATACTGTCATTCTATAATATTATTACGTAAGTATTTCTGTATTGGCCTTGTTATTGGTCCGAGGCTTGGTGTATTGGCCTGAGGCGGCCGAATGCCAATACAGCTGGTCAAGACCAATAACAAGGTCAATACAGAAATACACGTAATAGTATCTTTATTAATTAACTACAGCGTTACAATATATTTTACTTCATTTCACAAGAGATAAACATTTTACCTTGAAGTGGAACTATCCAAATCTCAGTTTCTTTTTATAAGATGCAATATCTAATGATCTGGTGCCGTTTCCATGTATCTTCAGCCTTTTCTCATCTGATGAATTTTCTACCCTTTCCAGTCACTATAAAGTGTTACAACTTAAATTTAGACACAACACATAAATAGTAATTGGAAAGGTACTGCCATTGCATGTGTAATGCAAATATAGTTTTAAAAAAATAATGTAAGAGAACTTTGAAATTGATACAACTATCCATAAGCCAAATGACCAAAGAACGAAGATTTGCACAATTACAGAATGCATATGCCTGGTTTGGGTTTAAAAATAAAAGACTATGAGAAGCGAAAGTAAGTAAACAGTAAAAATCGATTTGTACCATCGACATCGTGAAATTATGAGGTCGTCAAGAAATTAACTTTGTGATAATTTACTCGTTCCCCAAACCTGAAATAATTCCATCGTCTGCTTTCAAAATGCTTTTTAAATGAATGGGACCGTCTTTAGCCTAAAATATATGCCATACTGAACGTTTCAGCTTGTCTATGGTGAGTAAATAAAAAGTGTCTTACAAACAAATGTTTACTAGCAGTTTGAGTTTATCGTGACTTACGATCTAAAAACTAGAGACGTTTCGAAATCCTGTTTTGGCCGGATCAGAACTCGGCCAATACAGAAAAAAAATCTATATTGGCCGAGTTGACACCTTATATTATAACATAGGCAGTTTTCATCATATTAAGTACAATAACAGTGTAGTTAATTAATAATGATACAGTTACAGACTCTGCTGCTGTAACTTTGTCAACAAAGATTCATACGCACCTCGTGGGTACAACCGTATTACTAATTTCCGATTATTAAAATCTTCGTAAATCTGGATAAAGACCAGTATCCATCCAATGGATATCAAAATGATTCAGATTATTTCTTTTTAATGATTGTAAAGTTGAAATGGCATGACAGGCTGACATTATTTAGGAGAACTATTTTGTACAGCGATAGCTGATCATTGAGTGTAAAAGTCACACCATAACAAAACGGATCTATTTATACATACCGATTGTTTATGATTGTAAGACATGTGCATACAAGTGAAAGCTCGAATAAATATGAAAAATATAACAAAGGCATAGCTCCAAATACCATTTAATAACAAAACATATGGACAGGTCAAGATATTTTTTGGTAAATAAAATAAAGTATGTAAACTGGTCCTGTCCGACTACAACACTTTGTTCGAGTGTAGCGTTATACAAGCAGATTCCAGTTAGTATGTAAAATAGTAAATATGAAACCGAGTGTGGAAGGCGGAGAAATATAATCGACTTCCGTAAGTTCTGGTCAGTGGTATCGAAACATGCCGCTCATAGCGTCATTTTCCAAAAACAACAAAAAAAAAGAGAGAGAGAGAGATGCACAAAGTTAATATTTATAGTGTTGCAAAATACAAGTTTCCTTTAAGGTAATTTATAATTTTACGAACAAAAGTATTTTTTAAGCAAATAAGGGTAGATCTAAGTCTTAGATCAAAAACACCGAACATAGAGTAAAGCATCCAGAGAGGAACGAACATAGGGACCGACAATTTAACTTGAAGGCGCCAAAATTGTCTATGCGGCACGACAAACAATTCCATAATTTAACATTGTTTACTTGGTGAAAAAAGCATCCGATTATCTATTTTTTTAAACCCATCGAAGCCAAATTATTTTTTTCCTCAAACTTTAGGATAAGTTTTAAAAAAAACCATAGCGTCCCCTTCATCAATCACTAACACATGTAACAATCCGACAAGAACAGTCAAGGGTGTAACTTGAATAAGTTATTAGAGAAAATAACATAAATGTGTTACTACGGATACTTTCTCTTAATCTGTAGTAACATATGTTTGTTATCAGTTAAATGTACCATAAAAATTTTCATTTTCAGTGGGCACTTGGGAATTCTTGAAACTTGCGCAGTAATTTAATACATAACCTTGAAAACTAATTTTCCAATTCAGTTAATACATTTTTGATCAACCATGGTTAATCAATGAGACAAGGCTTTTAAGTGATAACTTAGCTGTAATAACAAGGCTTAGTTATTTCAGGCATTTAACTTATTACATGAGACACTTGGGAATGACTAGGAAGCTTTGCAGAACCTCATTACATGCTCTTATCATTATTAGTTACAATAAATTAAAATACATTGTGATATATGTAGGAGAAAAGGCTTTGAAGAGATGTAGAGAAGCTGTAATAACACCCTTTAGTTATTACAGACTTATTTTTCTGTAATAACATGGGTGTGTTATGCATGATTGGCAAACTATGGGCTGTTATATCTTTCTAAAGTTTAATATACATAAAGACAATTATAATATCAATAGAACTAGTACACAATTTAACAAAATAAAGGATGTATAATGCCCCTTTGAAACATGTAACATACATATGTTATCACAGATTTTTGATTTTTTAGCCCTCAATAACAAATGTATGTTATTTTTCTCTAATAACTTATTTAAGTTAGACCCTTGACTGAAGAACGATGACTCACCATCAGTGTGTTTGTTAAATCGCAACTTAAAGCTAAGGCCGATGCAAAGAAAGGGTCGGGCTGCCACCTGTAAAAACGGCTGGTTTGGTTCCCACATAATGCACTTATTGTGAACGACTTTTTTTTTTTCTTTTTATCCTCCCGTCCCTTGCCATACGGAGTACGGGGTATCCTGGTTACTGTGTATCTCCGTCTGTTCGTCCGTTACAACATTTTTCTCAGCAACTATATATATATTCATCTCAGCAAAATACTCCTCAGTTTCTGAGTGATGTTGAAGAGACACATTTGTATGCCCCGCCGCTAGGCGAATGGGGCATTAGGTGTTACCTTTGACTGTCCTTACTCTGAATACATGAAAAAATTAAAACAACACGTTATAAATTAAATTTCGTCCTAAGCGCTTTTCTGGATTTACCTTCATCAGGAACGCTCAAAGCCAAAAATTTGAAAGCCAAGGATGTAGAAAACCGAAACAGTAGAAGTGCTATAAAATAAAAATGACTTAACCCTTACCATGCTGTGCCCGTCATATGAAGGGATTACCCAAACCATCGTTATTTGGCTCCAATGGCTCTCCATACTTTAAGAGGTCAACTTTATGATACTTATTTTGAAATTGATGCATGTTCCCTTCAACTGAGGCTATTTATTGTCATGTTTCTCATGTTTAAGTTGCATTTTGAGCTCAAATACGAACTTGGAAAATTGAAATCGGATAAAACTGTTTTTTCTGGAGGGGTGGGCTTCCCTTCGGTGTCTTACACAGGAACTTCAGAGACCTAAAACTTTCAAAAATTGTGTAAACCCTCAAGCATATATCTACTGATCATAATTATTATTGAAATACGGATAGGAAACGACTACTTTCGGTTTTATGTCCAGTTGAAGTCAAAAATCGGAAAAATCATGAAATTCGTATTTTTGTCCAAATGACCTTCTTTAGACTGGTGTTCCCAGCTTAGTTTCACTCCAACCTAAGAAATGTTGGGGTTAATGTGTTTACTGGGGTCCACTGTACATGCAGACTACAGCTGGATACCTATACCAGCATCCCTCTGTCTTTGGGGTCAAGAAATAGGATGAAAAATCGTCAAAATGACGCTTTTGCACCTGTTGACCAACTTTGGGGCAAATTCCGCCCACCCACCCTCACCTCCTCACCGCAACCATCCCGCCCGTGATCCCTACCTTAGATTTAAAGAAATCAATATGCTTCAGCAGCAGGGTAAAGCTCATTTGCATATAATTTGCATATTTTGCAAATAAGCGAAAATTAGACTTTTCTGAAAACAATTCAGCATGGTAAGTGTTAAAATAATAGCCAAATCCATCTAAGGCTAACTTTGCCTAAGGAAGTTGAAACCTTAGTTTCTTTTTAATTTCAAAATTTATAAACTGGCAAATTTAGAAAGGTTTGTTATTAATCATGTCAATACCAAGTACTATCGGACTACTGACCTGATGATACCCTCTGGGACTGATAGTCCACCAGCAGAGGTATCGACTCAATATCTAGTTTGCCTCGTCCAAATTTTATGAAACTCATACACACTCGAATGACAATGTTGAGTTTTCGTTCGACTTGAAGTTAAACAAACATAGTTGACCAAAAAGCTAAACAAAAGTGTACAAGTTTTATTACGGTTGTGATTGTTTTGAAATGCTATGGATGCAGAGCTTCGGAGGGCTTTGCCCCTGGCCCCATGAACCTATTGGAGGCCTTAGTCGGCCCCAGACCCTTATTTTGTGATTCCACTTCATTAACAGGGTAGCTATGCCCTTGGCTGCTGTCAAATAATGGCCACAATCAACAAACAGATTATACTGCTACGGACTTGGTGTGCATACAGAAGTACCCATTCCCAAAATTATTTGGTTTATCAATGGAAAGGATCAATGTATAATAGGAGCCCTAATTGAACACTGATAGTCACCCTTCTCACTGATAGAAACTAGTCATGACTGTATCTCATCTGCACTTTTCAACAGAAATAAATCGTTTCCGTTACATTTGCAATTGTCCAATCGTGCGGAACGTCACGTATTAAGGAGCAATGATAGTATGCATTTAATAAGTTGCTTACCTGGGACGTAAATGATACAATAAATTTACTTTTAACTTGTGGCATTGTTTGGATTTGTTTACGTTTCTGTTTTTGCGGGAAATTCACGAACTGGTTCCTTCTATAAATTGAGACCAGTTAAAGTATAAAACATGTGAATCAATCCCGGGTTTGTCTCGTATTTCCCGCCTACGGTCTACATTGTGTGTTCCAAGAGTAAAATAAAGTACATTGCATTATATGTCTTTGCTAACACAAATCACAAAACGATTACAAATACAATAACTATACAATTATATGATAAAAGATCACAACATGTAGTTTTTCATATCAAACCCCTTATATATCAGCCCATCATGGTCAATATCATCCCTCGAGCCTGTCGGCCCTCGGGTTGATAAGGGTCTGATACGAAAAATGCCATGTTATAATCTATATTTATCGCTATTTTACGAATTGTTCCTTTGATCTTGCTGACTGATAATTTCCGTTCTAGCGGAGTCGAGTGATATGAAAACGGAGTCGAGTGATATGAAAATTATCGCTAGAAACTAAGGAACACGTGCCGTTGTCAAGGAAATTAACATCGTCTTCATAGGTAAAATAGCGATAAACAGATTATCATTGGTCATCTCAACTCGATTGCTTTTCTCGCTTTCGCCGTACCGGCTCAAGCGAGAAAACTAATCTCGTTGAGATAACCAACGATAATCTATAAGTATCAACTAATATGAAAAGTCAACAATTGTTTATTATTTATTATTTTACCTTTTATGTATCTGCAATTTCTAGTATTTGCTTTAAAACGAAGATATTTAAAGGCTTCTTTTATACTATGTAAATTATCTGCTCTGACAGTTCCTAAACTTTTATAAGTTGAAATATTCAAAAGATTTATGAAAAAAATAACATCGAAAAAAAGAAAAACAATGAGAATTTGCATGACTTAATATAAAGGCTATGTTATTGCCGTTGCCTAATAAGAACTATTTATAGGTACAACGTTTACCTATTCCAAATCTTATATTAACCTCTCGTGATTTTTCCGCGGTGAATATAACGTTTTATCAAAGAAGATTCCCGACGTTTTTAACCAATGAGAAAAGAGAATTTTATAGTCATATTATAGTCATATGATAAATTGATTCAATACATTTTTTCAGTTCCCACATCGTAACTCCTTTTGTGTAGTTTTTTAAGTAATGACTTCGTCATAAGATTTACTGTAAACGAATCTCATAGATTTGTATTCGGAGAGGGCGTAAAAGGGGTGGGGTATCTGCACGGAAGAACGCGAAATAAAATTGCCATTTCACGATGAACGAACAATTAAAATTTCTTGCACGTTGATCTTTTACCGATTTCACGAAACACGGTGAATAACGAACCTTTTCACGGCTGCACGTGAAATAAAATGGCAAACACGTTGCACATAAATAAACCTTTACCACCCTCTTCAGATATTAAAGTTAAACCAAAAGGTAAATGCTCAAAACTGATTATTTTTTTTTTGTAATGGCTATCGAATCGCGAACCTTGATTGTTACAAGTACCACGGTCAAACTGATTGTTAGAAGTGTCAATTTGGTTGTTACAAGTTTCAATCTGATTGTTATAAGTGTAAATCTGGTTGTTACAAGTGTCAATCTGACTGTTCGTGTGATGATGGCCCGTGAATCTGATTGTTATAAGTCTCAATCATTTTGTTCTAAGTTTGAATTTGATTGTTATGAGAGTCAATCTGACTGTTACTGTTGAATAAGTTTGTGACGAATACAATACAAAAATTAACAAAAGTTAGGCTTTGTATCACCACACAATAAAATTAAGGAAAAAAGATATATAGACAGAGTTCAAATCAAATACGAACCTCATATCTGTTCTTGAAGTTGTTTTGGTTGACTTTTAATCACATTATATTAATATATAAAAAATTGTGTTTGGTTGACCTTAAATCACATTAAAAATAGTTCACCTCTATTTACTTATACCTTAATACTCATCATAACCTTGTGGCAAAAAGGCCGTATTTACACCACAAATTTCACTCTGAGTACAGACACAACTGCATGTGCACCTAGAAAAGTTTTAAAGTATTACTGGACCTAGATGAATACAATCTATAAATGCATTTTAAGTTTCATGATATTAAAAACTTAACTGGAATTTGCTATTCATTTTTTTTTTCTTCTGTTTACGGTGTACAATAAACTATGTTGGGAAAGAGGTTTGAGAAGCTCCCTTATGTAATTAATGGTGTGAACTATGTAAAATGCGAGTAAGTGACCATGTCTTGGAAATAGAGAGGGTAGAAATAAAAGAATTCAAAGAGAAAATAGAATATGTAAACATTGTAATATTAATGAGGTTGAAGATGAAACCGACATTTTCTTAACATGTAAAATTAATAAATCTTTACGAAATCAGCTTGAACGAGATATAAATAATATGTGTCCAGAATTCTTGAAATTGTCTGAAAATGATAGATTAAAATTACTTCTATCTTCATTTGATATTATTCAGCTTACTGTTCCGTTCATTAAACAGTAATTTGCACTGAGGAGAGTGGACACAACAACTGCCCTAAAAGTATTACTTTTTACTACTGCTATATATGATGTTTAATATGTTATAATTTTTGCATTGTGTATATATTTGTATTGTATTGTTTATATGCATTCAACCCTTGGGGTATAAATTTGCATTTCATTAATAGATAAATAAATAAATTTATCGCTATTTTACGAATTGTTCCTTTGATCTTGCTGACTGATAATTTCCGTTCTAGCGGAGTCGAGTGATATGAAAACGGTGTCGAGTGATATGAAAATTATCGCTAGAAACTAAGGGAACACGTGCCGTTGTCAAGGAAATTAACATCGTCTTCATAGGTAAAATAGCGATAAACAGATTATCATTGGTCATCTCAACTCGATTGCTTTTCTCGCTTTCGCCGTCAAGCGAGAAAATCAATCTCGTTGAGATAACCAACGATAATCTATAAATATCAATTGACATGGACAATATAGAAACAATAGATATCTCTGGACAAAAATCGATGATTGCATGCTCTCTCAGTCGGCTGCAAACCGGGAAAAAGCACATCAAAATCCAGGTAATTTTTATCTTATTTTCTCTGAAAAATAAAATGCATAAAACTCAGTGGCGGATCCAGAGGGGGTCCGGGGTTGGAACCCCTTGTTTTACGATCAATGCATTTGAATGAGGACATATAGTTGGAACCCCACCCTTATCCTTGGTTGGGAACCCCTTTTAAAATGGCTGGATCCGCCCTGTAACTTTTATATATATTTAAACCGATGAATATAGGAAAGTTTTATGGCATGACTGGACATATCGGATATATAAAATCAGGAGCGCCCTGATTTTATATATCTATGTCCAGTCATGCCATAAAACCTTCCTGATTTTATATATCTATGTCCAGTCATGCCATAAAACCTTTCTATATTCATCGGTTTGCAGGGGCGTAGCTAGGTATCCAATAAAAACTTTGTATTCAGAGTAGATTTTGTGGTGTAAACACGGTCATAGTTTTAAATTCCTTTTGATTAACCTTAAGGTAGAACCTTCTGTGTAATTATTGTGTACTAGTAATAATTGTTGTTGAAGACTTCGTAAGTTGGTAAAACTTGTGTCGGACCCTTTTATCTCTTTGAGCAGATAAACTAGTTATAAATTAAACTAATAAATGGTATTTATTTTGGTTTTTTTTTTTTTTTTCGATTTGAAATGTTTATAGTCACACAACGTGAAATATACACGTGGGTAAATAATGATGAGTAGTGTTCACGATCAAGCGCATTTGAGTTTTTACAACACAATGCTTCCAACTTTAAAATCCTTATTTGGCTTTAAAACAAGTGTAAGTTTGAATCGCAATGATGTTGAGGCTAGTGTTTATATATCCGGTTAAGATGTCGAACAATCACCTGTCGTTAATTGCACGTACAAATATTTGAGTCAATTTACTGTATCAAATTGACGAAGGTCGGTGGTTCTCGCCGGATACTCCGACTTCATCCACCGATAAAAACGAAAGAGGCGTCAAAACATTAACACTGTTGTACATGCTTACGTGTCTTTAGTTTGATCCATGGGCGTCATTTACAATTAGATAACTGTTTTCTGTTTAATTGGGTTAAATTTTATAAATAGTCCTCGTACAGTATGTAATCATCGGGTGTCGACGGAATATTTACAGCTTTTGAAATCACGAACAGCCTCGGTGGTCACTTTGGCAGCCGGTGCTGGCCTTGAGTGCGGGCAATCGTGGGATTTATCCGGGACCGGATTAAACCAAAAGACTAAAATTGGCATTTGCTTCCTGCTCCCTGCTTAGCACATGACATTTAGTAGTAAGAGCGAACACTGTTCGTCACGAAGTCCAAATGTGTCCGGGTACGGTTTAATGTCTTTTGCGGACTGTTACCTTTTGGACTAGCACGGTAAAATCCAACTGAGTTTATATGTGTTATATGTGCATGTAATATTTGCTACATGTGTTTAACACAACAACGTCAAATCAATATTATTGATCGGTTTTGTTTGATTACCTGTTCATGTTTACAGGGGCCTCGGTGGCCGAGTGGTCTAAGTAGTTACTACTGTAATCACTAGCCAGTCAACACTGAGGTTGTGAGTTCGAACCCGCTCGTGCGGGTGCACTCGACTCAATCTTAATTGACTAGGATTGTCAGTTTTCCTATCGAAGGTCGGTGGTTTTCTCCGGGCACTCCGGCTTCCTCCACCAATAAAACTGGCCGCCACGAAATAGCCCAAAAGCGGTGCTTAAAAGTGGCGTTAAAACACCAAAAATCAAAATCAAAATCATGTTTACAAATTAGTATAATACCAATTTGCATTGAGTGAAACTCTTGGCTTTTTATTTATATATTTTTTATATTTTGGAGGAGACAGCTTTTTATGTATGCATGTATGTTTGTTTGTTTGTTTCCTTTTTGTAATGGCAATAACTGCGTATGCGTATAACATGAATAGGAATCAAAGTGTTTCAATTAATTTAAAAGCCAGAAAGAAACAGACTGAATCACCAGACGTATAATAATGGACATCCCGTATTTGTGTCTGTGAGTATTGTTTTCATTATAATAGAATATATTGTAATTGTAATTGTTTTATTAAATTTTTAAAACTTCATCAGCCTGCGCTGTTGTTCTGTCAGCGACAAATTGTTTTAAAGTTCTTCAAAGATTTAAAAAATTCAAATGAAAATTTCAAAGTTTAAATCTGCCAGACTGAGTATTATTGATATTTGTGGAGCAAAAGTTGCGACGGCGTAAACCTTTGCATAAAGCTTTAAATCTCAGAAGGAAGGAGATTTGAATGCTTCATACCTAGCCATAGTGTACAAATGCCTTATGTTACGAAGTTCATCTGTCAGATGTCCATTGTCCTTGACCTCATTTTCATGGTTCAGCGACCGCTTAAATAATGTTTTTTTTTTTATTTTTGGTCATGTAAATGTCTAACTTATTATGAGTATTAGGATAACTATATTTGGTACATGGAATCCTTGGAAAATACATTCAGTCAGACAGCCGGTGCACCTGACCTCGACCTCATTTCATGGATCAATGACCAAGGAAAAGTTACGTGATTAAGTCCATTTATCAGATACTATAGGTAGTTGGTCAGCTATATGTGGTGTATGGAATGATTGTAAGGTGGGTAAAGTGACGTGATTAGGTCCATTTCTCAAATACTATAGGCAGTTGGTCAACAATATGTGAGCCTCCTCATGGAGTTTTTTTATTATGTGAGTACTTGGCCGTTATGATAGTGGTTATTTGATTACCAGACCAAATATTTCATGATTATTTGATTATTTGATGATCTAGGACTGTATTTTTGATTATTTGATTACCTTGTGCAAAAAAAACAATTAATGATTATGTGATTATATTGGCAAAAAATTGTGATTAAGTGATTACTTGGACAACCCCATGAGGGCCTCATATGTGTTGTGTGTAATGATTGTAAGGTGTACAGGTCAGTCTTTCAGGTTTCATCTGACCCATAGCTCATTTTCATGGTTTATTTGTCAATGTTAAGTTTTGTGGTTCGATCTGTTTTTTCAAATACTGTAAATTCAGAAATTATTGCGTGCATTTATTATTGCGATTTTGTCAATTTAGACCTCAAGGATGTCTGCTTGTCATGTTTTGGAATTTTGTCAGATTTTCGGAGTCCTCTGGTTTTATCCATTTGAATGCCCTAAAAAATCCCCATGAACCCCATTTTCTTTTTATAAATCTTTTACATGTATAATTATAAGTCATTTGTAAAAGTCTTATAAAATTTTATTTATTTTTAATAGTATTTGAGAACTTTAACTGGTCAATGATAAAGCTAAGAAAAATCAAGAGAGAACATTTTCCGCCAAAATTCCAATGGCTAATATCTCGAAAACAAGCACATTGACCCCTATATTTTTTTGCTTTTTGATTCCTCAATTTATTCCCTATCAATATATATTAGTTTTATGAAAAGTTATTTATTTTGAAACTGAGCAGCGAACATCATTAAGTCATAGGTCAACTATATTTGGTGCATAAACGATTGTAAGGTACTAGTATACAATTGTGTCAGGTAGGGTTCATTTGACCTTGACCTCATTTTCATGGTCCAATGTAAAGCTCCATAGTTTGGTGGTATTTAGTGTATTGAATGGTTATTAGATGTAAATGTCTGTCTTGTAAGGTTCATTGGTCAATATTAAGTTTTCCTGGTTTAGTCTCTTTCTCGGATACTACAAGCACTAGGTCAACTATATGTGACGTGATGTATGGAATGACTGTAAGGCATACATGATACTTGTCTGGCAGGGTTTTTCTTACCTCCACCTTGTCATGGATTATTAGTTTTACCACTTAATATTTGCTTGATACTTGTAGTAAAACCTTAATCTTTAAGACATAAAACCAATCTTGGTTAGTTAAGCAGGCGAGACATTTCAGCGTGTGCACTCTGTTTTGTAATTGTTATTGTAACAATAATGCATTTACTGTTATTTTTAGAAGTATAAAGTTTATTTTTAAATTTGAAAATATTTGTTGCTGAACTTTTAGTCAATATAAATATTATAAATGATTGTATTACAAAATCAATTGATTTTCCAGAGAATTTCAGAAGACCCTTCCGAAGTACGGCACGTAATCAACGAAATTGAGGAAGAAATGGTAATTATTCCTTATTTATCTTATTTATACAACTTTTAATTAATAATTGTGTTTCTTTATAGCAGCTGGTACACGTAACCGTGCAAATTACAATTATTATTTTTCACAAAGCTGTTCACATTAATAAAAACTGTAAGTATATTGCTGTCAAATCGGTGACCGGTTCGTCATGTGTATAAGTATATTGCTTTAAAGTTGAATAGCCGTTCGTCATGTGTAAGTATAATGCTGTCAAATTTGTGAGCGGTTCGTCATGTGTAAGTATATTGCTGTAAAGTCATGAGCGGCTCGTCATGTGTAAGTATATTGCTGTACAGTCATGAGCGGTTCGTCATGTGCAAGTATATTGCTGTAAAGTCATGAGCGGTTCGTCATGTGTAAGTATATTGCTATAAAGTCATGAGCGGTTCGTCATGTGTAAGTATATTGCTGTAAAATTTTAAGCGGTTCTTCATGTGTAAGTATATTGTTGTAAAGTCATGAGCAGTTCGTCATGTGTAAGTATATTGCTGTAAAGACATGAACGGTTCGTCATGTGTAAGTATATTGCTGTAAATGTTTGAGCGGTTCGTCATGTGTAAGTATATTGATGTAAAATTTTAAGCGGTTAGTCATGTGTAAGTATATTGTTGTAAAGTCATGAGCGGTTCGTCATGTGGAAGTATACTGCGGTAAAGACATGAACAGTTAGTCATGTGTAGGTATATTGCTGTAAAATTTTGAGCGGTTCGTCATGTGTAAGTATATTGCGGTAAAGTCGGTGAACGGTTCGTCATGTGTAAGTATATTGCGGTAAAGTCGGTGAGCGGTTCGTCATGTGTTAGTATATTGCGGTAAAGTCGGTGAACGGTTCGTCATGTGTAAGTATATTGCGGTAAAGTCGGTGAACGGTTCGTCATGTGTAAGTATATTGCGGTAAAGTTGGTGACTGGTTCGTCATGTTTATGTATATTGATTTAAAGTCGGTGACTGGTTCGTCATGTGTATGTATATTGCTGTCAAATCGGTGAGCGGTTCGTTATGTGTAAGTATATTGCATAATGTCAAATCGGTGAGCGGTTCGTCATGTGTAAGTATATTTCACAATGTCAAATCGGTGAGCAGTTCGTCTTATTTAAACAAATAAACCAACATAAAATTTTTCTGTTACAGTTAAAAGCACCAATTCAATCACATCTTCTTTATCTTTTAAAAAAATCAAAATTGTCCAAAACATGAATACATCACGGTAGGTATAATTTTCAATGGGATTGTGTTTTTTGAGTGAATTGATCGTTGTTTTATTTTACTTATTCCCCTCCCCGCATGAATATGATGTAAATGTAAACAAAAAAACATCTTTTTATTCTCATGTTCTTTTACACCTAGTATATTTTATAAATTTTAAAATATATAAAACAAATTACTCAACTACAAAATTAAGTTTGTTGACTAGCTCGCTGATTGTATGGAAGTTATGGTAAATTGTAATTTGTAATAGTGATGAGTTAAAATTCAACAACCTTTACTATATGCTTTTGGTTTTTATGACTATATGTGTATTACTGTCCCTCTCTTAATTGCAGTATTACGATTTGAATAGTCAGTTGTCAGAGTGGCTTAGTTCTTGCTCTTTGAAAAAATATCCGGAGGTAAAACACCTGAAGTTCGTGAAAAACCCGTACGATGTATAAACAGCTGTATTTGAAATAGAAGAAAATGTTACGTCGTTTGTGCTTAAAACTTGAATATTACTGTAAATAAGATGGGTACTCATGGGGGTATTTTAGTGAAATAAGAGTAAATCGCGTGTAATTTCACTTGATAAAACCCTGTCTATACTTGAAATAAAGAGAAAGTATTTACTCGAAAAATCACAATTCCAACTGGACAATATACCTACCGTGAACGTTGCTTTTTAGGAATATAAAAGGGAACAAATGTTAAAATTGGAGAATACCAGTGAAAGAGAACTGAAGAAGAAATTGGTTGACGTGATGTTTAAACTTCAAGACAAAGACGTGATGAAAAGTAAAGAATTGTCTGCTAAGAAGAAAGGAACTACTCGTCCGCTCCTTTTAAATAAACAGGTGAAAATGATGTTATAACAATTATAATACAGGTTTTATCTCCCTTTGTCGAGATTCATGTGCATTTATGTGCTGTCTGTCCGTCAGCTTTCCAATTTAATCTAACTGAACGCATTGATAGTAACAAAAAATTACCCGATAAAAACGTTGGAAGCACACGATATGATCCTACGAAGACTTAAATAACAGGACTAGTCCTTGACAAGAATTGTTACTTTGGTTCCCATCGAAAATTTAAAACTGCCGAGAGCGGAGGCCAAGTTACATATGGTAAGTGTTATCTTTCTTTTCTTTTCAAAAACAGATGTAGTGGAATAAAATCCTAAAAATTTTACTAGACGGTAAACATGGCAGATGTTGATGTCTTACTTCTAATCAAATTTAAAATTTATATGATTTCTTATGGTCACAAGAAGGTCAAATTAGTATAATATTCTCTTAATATACTGAACACATGCACTGAAGTAAAAATTCCAGGACATGTTTCTGTATATATTCTTAACAATGTACATGTTCTTTTATGCCGATTGAGAGATTTCGAGGCCGATTTGTCTAAATAGTTTAAGTACTATTATCACAAGCCTGTCTGTCAACCATGAGGTTCTGATATCGAACACCCACAGGTGTGTTCGATTCCAATCTTAATTGACTAGGATTGTCAGTTTTCCTGCCGAAGATCGATGGTTCTCTTCGGTCACTGCTGCTCACTCTACCAATAAAAATTTACCACTAGACGCTACGAATGAACCAATAGTGCTGAAAGTGGTGATTAACACAAATCAGTCAATTGTGCTGTTATATTCCATATGACCGCAAGAGTAGGTTATAGTTTACCTTTAATCCCTATGAAAGTTAACATTTTGTTTCCAAATTGGATTCTCTGAAATAAAGGGTACATTTTGTTTCTAAAAGGATGCATTGAAATAAAAGAACATGCAGAAATGTTTCGTAGAAGGTACTTATCCATTAATATTAATTTAAATTTGATGAAAAGTCCAATACGGCTTCAAGAGGCCATAAGGGCCACAGTTGGTCCAATGTTCAACGTTTTCCTCTCTATAGAACTAATACACCAATTGGAACCAAGCTTGTCAGGTACGTCCTGTACAGTTTCATGCATCAACAGGTTACAAAGCACTGTCTTCTTAAACCATTATGCTTCGGAATACTTTTGCGCATCGTGGGCGGTTTATAAGTTAGTTTTGAACTGATATAAGAATTAGATAATAGTAATAGGCTGAATGAAAGACAGTGAGAAAAAGATTTCCAAATTGCGTTTGGGTTCTTCAGATTAGACCAATCCGTCTACCGTAGCGACCCCTGGACATACACCCAACAGACACAGCTCTAATCCTCATTAGATCTTACAATTTGGCCCCTAACAAGTTAAAAAATAAGATAGCCCTTGCTAGAAAGATACCAAGTCAGGGATTTCAGCTACTGCTGCTGGTAACTGGTTCCAAGTTCTTATACTAGTAGTTCTGGGAAAAGTTCTTTAACAAGTGTTGTTAATTTGATCATGATGCTGATTGGAAATTTGAAATAGCCGTTAGGTGAGGTCAAAGTTTACATTGAATCTCTGTGGAAAATTAAACTTTAATCCTCCTTCAGGAACAGAGGAGGTGAAATTTAAACAAATCACACTAAGTTGTTCCCTGGTATAGGTACTTTTCAACTGTTGTTACCTTGGTCCAGGTGAACATTCCGATTTGGCTTCAAGAAGCACAAAGGGGATCGAATTGGTCCGATTTTCAAAGATTTTCTTCACAAGAACTAGACGAAAATGGCGATGGTCTGTAACAAATTGAAGGCCCCTCTTTTAGTATTACGAATACGAAATCTTAATATAAATACAGCATAGCTGTAAATGCCATAAAAACAAAAGTAAAACTACATTTTAAATGTCAAAGAGAACTGATGTAATATGATTTGACAATAAGACAACTATCCCTAAAGACCAAAGGATAAAGAGAAGAACATGCAATTACAGGTCACAATACAACCTTCAACAATGGACAAAACTCATACCGTAAAGTAAGCTATAAAAGGCCCCAGGATGATAAAATATGACAACAAAATTTAACAGAAAACACAATCGGCCTTATTCTTAATCTTGAAAAAATCTAAAAAAAATTCTTGAATCTTATTTTTACTACACCAATAAACAAAAAAAAAACAAAGTAATGGCAGACATCAATGAACGACAGCTACTGGATTACACGTTCCTGGCATGTCGTTTCCTATGTATTCGCTCCGAAAATATTTACTGCAAATATAGTTTATTTTTTAAAGTCTGTGTGAAATAGGTATTGTTGTGCTAAAAATGATATCATGTGTTAGTATGTAACTTACAGGGCTATTAGAGAAACTGTTTGAGTGGATAGTCGGTATGAAAACATTACTAACTCCTTCCTTATTTCGCCAGGACTTCAGTAATATAATGTTAGCAATGTATATACAGTATGAAATTATAGCGGCAGTTCAAATGTTCAGTATACCCGTAATTTTAGTTCCCAATTTGCGGTTGTCGTTTGTTGGTGTGGTTCACAGGTGTTTCTCGTTTCTTGTTTTTTATATAGATTAGACCGTTGGTTTTCCTGTTTGAATTATTTTACACTAGTCATTTTTGGTCCCTTTATAGCTTGCTGTTCGGTGTGAGCCAAGGCTCCGTGTTGAAGGCCGTACTTTGACTTATAATTGTTAACTTTTTATACATTGTGACTTGGATATAGAGTGGTCTCATTTGCACTTATACCACATCTTCTTATTTATATCAGTCTAGTATTAATTTATTGTCTGATTTGTTCTGATCCTGATTATGCATGAAATGTTTGATACTGGACATATTACTAACATCAACAAATAATTTATCATTGATCATTGATAACTTTTGTAGATACTAATAAAGTTAACATTTTTATACAATATTTCTAGATTATAAGGAGGGTTGGACCTGCTGATGAACTGTCAAAATACAATCGTCCATTTGGTGGGTTTATATTTGATATATGCATCACTCTTTTTACACAGTATATTTATGAATATGGATAATTCAAGATTCACACCAAGAAAAACAAAATACTCATACAATGTATATGCAAACAGATACAATGGGTTATTTAAGTTTCTAACAAAAGCTTTGGATAATTATTTATTCTCAAGCTGCTGTGGTTTGTTTTTCAAATTAGAAATATTTTTCTATTCTAATCAATATGTTCAATTCTTTTGCGGATGGTATTTTTGTGACTAGAATTCAGGTTTATAAATTAAGAAGTCAATAATATACAATTAGAGACAGTAATTGTTTTATTCCATATACCGAGAGAGTACCGAGAGAAATGTGTGTAATGACAATTATTTACCAAAACCAATTGTACCTCAAACGATTTTCACATAATTTTACACGTAAAAGCACGCGACGTTTTGCGCGGTGAATATACTTTTCCGCAGGTGAATATGCTTATTTATTCAAAATCCCTTTCATATAAAAAACCTACGAAAGTTCTATCAATATGGAATAAACCAAATTATTGACTTCTTAATATTATTCCATATTGATAGAACTTTAACCTCAGTGAATATCAGTTTTCAAAAGTCAATAAAACCACATATTTACTTCATCAAAAGACAGTAATTGTATAATGTTCAATAGTAATTTGTGTCAAAACTGTAGTATTTTTTGTATATATCTCACAACAAGAATTTGGGAGGAGTTAAACGACTCTTGGCACATTTTTTAAATGCTTTCCTTTTTTCATCCTCTTTTTGTCGAGCCTGCGTATTTTACTGATATGTGCCTAGTTTTTTAAGTTAACAATTAGATACAGTATAACCCGAATAATGTCAGTCGTTATATTCCACCGATCTCCGACTTATCTCCGATTGCTACATTAATCTCGATAGGCTATAGGCCGCTAGAGGGCGCAGAATTATTCGAGTTAGATACAGTATGGAAATACATGTTATACTAATTGATAACTTTGTCAAACTTTAGGAAATGTTATTGAACTGGGAAGCATTTTCAATATCAATAAATATCATCAATAGAAAGAAGTTCATTTTTTTTATTTTCCGTATTTAACTGATACATGGACGTAGTTTTTAGCAATCAACATTACACATTACTGTGATAGCAACAATAGCAGACGAGACACAAGGTTCCACGGAACCCCGTACGAATTTTTTTTTGACTTTTATTTCTATATTTTTTTCGGTTTTTGGGGGGGAGGGTGTAGTTTTGTTTCAATTTATTATAAATATTAATAAATTTATTATTTAGAGGGATGAATGGGTTATTATAAGCTATGATAGTCATATCATTTGAGAAACAGAAATAGTGTTACGCTTCATTAACCTGGACACAAGTTTAAATAAATATTTCTTTTGGACAAAGCTATTGTTTTCGGAGCAGTCTAATTAAAATCAAACCTCTCAGCGCTCCCGTTTTCTGATATGTCGCGTGGGACAAATAAATAAGCGATAGCAAGTGAAAGGTTCGATTTTAATCAGACTGTTTTCGGTGTCACGTGTTAGCAAGCCCTGAATCGTTGGACTTGATGCGAAAGATATATCATCTTTTCAGAACAGTTTTTGCTAGCTCGTGAAAACTCTTTTATTTCAGTTAATGCTCAGATGAACGCACAGAATGAACTCAAAGAACAGAAACGAAATGTCCGAACTAGAAGCAACAGGGATGTACGCCATTTCGAAAGAAATAACAGGAACGATTTTGCCAGTGGCACCACAGACTTGATATTCGAAAACAGACAGAAACGGGAGGATTGCACTGGAAGCAACAAGAACGTAGTTTTAGAGGACAATCATAACCCTGAAACCTTCACAACAAAGAACACAGTCGTTGTCCTAAAGGAAAAACAAAATCAGAATCCATCAGCTTCATTGAAAACAGACGTGTTTCTCGAAAACAGTCAAAATCAACATACTGTTTGCAACAAAGACGTTTTTCTCGAAGATATTCATAAACAACAGAATTGTTCTAATACTAAGATGAATGTTTCTCCCGAGAACAGCCACTATAAAAATGAGAATGATCATAACAGTTTCAAAATGGATGCTTTTACCGAAGATCAACAGAATCAGAAAGCGTGTATTAGTAGTAGCATTTCAGAGGACAGACAGAAACAAATGAATTACTTTGGTTCCGAAACAGATGTATTTCCAGAGAACAGTCAGAGTCAGAATACCTGTACTAAGAATGACGTAGACGAATTTGTCGTTGACAGTCAGACCCAACATGTCTATACACAGAACAACCTAATCTTTGCTGTCGAAGACACTGAGAATCATAGAGAGAACAGTCATAATCACAGTAATTGCTCTAGTACCATTTCAGACGTGTTTCCAGAGAACAATCAAAACCCGAGTGACTGTGTTTCTGGCAATACAGATTTTGTTTCGGAGGAAAATCAATCAATCCTAGCAGGTATAAATACATTTTAATAAAAAGAACTGGTGAAGATGTTCTTCATTTCTTTTTTTTTTTTTTGGTAATCTTTATTCTCTCTTCTTTATTTTTTTAGTTCTGCACTTTTTGCCCATTATTCTCTATTATGTAAACCCCATCCAGTTGTGTTCAACTCCGATCTTAATTGACTAGTATTGTCTGTTCCAGCCGAATGTCCGTGATTATGTCCTCGTACTCCTGACTCCTCGAACGATACAAAACTGGCCATCATGATATGGCTGCTGAAAGCGTCTTTAAATACCAACAAATAATCCTAATTCCAACTTGACAATTATTATCATCTGATAATTCTTCGTTCAAGATGGTAGCCAAAATCTTTTTTAAGCTATGACCTAAATTTTGGATTTTCTAATGTTTTGGCCTCGGGGATCATTGAGGAGACATTATTTTTAGAAACGCGCATCTGGTGCAGTAAAATTGGTACCAGTTATTTTTAAGTGAAATTGATTCTCTGTTTATTAGGATTATCGGTATCTTTTGAGGCATATGTGTCCTGTAGTCTGTAATATTGGTTCAGAGAGTTCTTTCAGTAAAGATATCAGATACCACTTCCAATTCTTACATAATAAAAATCTTCTTTCAGATATTAAACTAAAACCAGAAGGTATTGCCAACAGCACTAGAACCAGGTTAGGTTCTGTTGAATCTTTGAGACAAATATTTGAAAAGAAACAGGAGTCAACTGAGGTAAAGACCTTATTCTATATGTCTATTCTATTCTAGTGTTTTTAATGGATATTGAGAGTTGATGAATCCGATTTAAATACTTACAAGTCAAGTAATAAAAATACGAATAAAAATTTTCAATGAAAATCCAATCAACTCTAACAGAACTAGCTAACTCACACTTTTGTGGGTTGATATGAAACTTTGATGTCATGAAAAGGGTTTATATTCATGTATAAATATTCTGATTGCAATGGCGCTCACGAATTAAATGATACTAAAGAGAACGATCTTTTAATTTATCGGGAGGGGCAGGAGGATTTTTTTCTTCTTAAAGTTCATTTCTACATTTTGCGTACACATTCATTTCTGTATTTTATTGGACAGAATATTAATTTCCATCTTTGTTTTGGGAAAGATTTTTCCCGTTTCTTACCAGGTTAGAATGCACATTTCCAAAATCCTCCTACCCCCTCCCCAGAATAGCAAATGGTCGTCCCTAAATATATAACAAATTGACAAATTAAAAATTATTACGATATGAAGAAAAATTGATATATCTATTATACCGTATTATTATTTAAGTTTAATTGAAATATAAACCATTGTAACATGAATGGTAATTTTTCCTTTGATCTTCGAGTGAGTTAACTTTGGTTATTTTTAGAGGAGTGCGTTAACTGAATGATTTTTTAGCTATTGCACTCTCCAGTCCCGCCGTGTGTCGCTCGTCACAGGAAAAGCAAAGAATGGGAGGAGCTTAGACCAGTGCTCTAACTTCCATCTCAAAAGTTGTTACTTCACTGTCTAGCTCCGCCTCCTAAACTATGAAATCAATGACCATTAATTGTCCTAATAAATGCAAACAAAATGCATACACAACAATATATCAAAAACAAATCGAGAAAAGGGGGTGGGGTGAGGGGGCTTACCGGCCCTAACACTAGCCAAACTTGTAAACCTAACCCTAAATTAAAAATGGTTCCCTATACATTGTACTTGAAACAAATGAATGCTCGAGGAGAGCTACAAAAAGGAATAACCTGGTCTATAAACGAAGAGGCGATATTGATAAATTGGTGGATACTTGCTTTCATTGTCGTGACAATATAAATATTCCAAAACAATTGTCACTGGAATTTTAGTCGTTTAATTTCCTCCACTTAATGAAAAAATAAAACAAAATGTAATAGAAATGAAAATAAATCTTCCTACTGTTATTTTGGTTGGATACCTGTTTTTATCGTGTCGAAATTAATGAAAAAAATATACGTCACTGGATGTTTAGTAATTTTCTTCATTCTATAAAGGCCTATCTCCGTGAATTGATCATGCTTCAAATATTTGTCCCTGGATCTTGCACGCATTCAACATGCAAACATTGCAATCAATTAATCGATCTTTTCCAGTTGTTGGGAATGGAAGAATAGTATTAATTACCTTCATAATTGGTATTATAAAATGTTTTCAAACTACACGTCATTTTCGAGTAGGAGAGCAGATAAACATCGAATTAATTTTACATCAACCCCCCTTTTTCAAAAGTTTTTGGGGTGAAAAAATATTCTATAACACGTAAATGGCTATCGAGCCTGAATCCCAATGTACCTGTATCTGACATACAAATCCAACTGACATTTGCTGCATGTGTTAATTTTCTGGAAATCAGATATAGTATCACGCCACTATTTGATTGACATATTGAAAAGTACAGTAAAGTTTTATTGGTCAGCATTTAACCTTTGACGTGTGTCATAGCCCATTAATGTTACAAATCATATATAGCCACGCCTTACTCATTAACATATTTAATCCACTCAAAGCAACGCTTTTCGTGAATTAAATACGTTAATTCGTAAAAGGCGTGCTATATATATAACTTAAAATGCATTTGTAATCGTACATACGATGTATTTCAATGCTTATCTTCGAATACTTTTATCGTCCTGAACATGCATGACTGAAGAATTTGCCAGTGGACGTTAAACAAACAACAATCAATCAATCGAATACTTTTAATAAACTGTTGACACAGATATATGGCTTGCCTTTATATAATTTTGAATATTATATTTAGTATAATGCAAATGTTGAAATTAAAATGCCAATACTTTACATTAAACTATGCAAATCATTCAAATCAATACTAAGTAAACCATGACCGAAGGTGCAGGACTAAATAACCTCCATGGACATGAGAAATGCCAATGCTTATGAAATCGCATGCCATTTTAATGCAATTGACTTATCAAAAGAGGTTCCCTTTAAACTGAACTATAATTTACAAACTTCAAAATGTAAACTATAGGAAGTTTCAAAGCAGTGGACCATAACTGAGGGGATGGAGCCAAAATATCTCCATGGAAATAAAACATGTCAAGGCTAATACAACTGCAAATCAAATGTCATTTTCCTGCCACTAGTGGGTCCCCTCAAACTAATATAATCTTAAACTTTAAATGATATATACTAAGCAAAAGTTTCAAAGCCAATAGAATGTGACTGAGGGGGCGGGACCAATAATCTCCATTGAATTGAAACATGCATGATGCATTCCAAATTGCTAATACAACTGCATACCATATATCATTGACCTACCACTAGTGGTTCCTCTTAAACTGATCTAGCCACAAACTAATACATGTACACAAAGCAAAGTTTCGAAGTCAATAGACCATATGATTTTAGGAGCGGACCCAAAAATCTCCATCGAAATGCTAATACAACTTCTTATACCACATATCATTGACCTAATCGCAAACTAATACATTGTTGACGCTGCGCTAGACACACGCGCCTAAGTCTCGCCTGTAAGACTTCATCGAGGCGAGACAAAAAGGAGTAGACTATCAAGCATAAAAACACTGCCAAAATTGTAGTCTTGATTTTTTCAATGGTATTGTTATACAGTCCGTTTAACTTAAATATTGTACAGCATAAGTCGAATGTTGATCTCCAGATTTTTTGAGGGGACTTGCTGCCAATGTTCCGTTTTAGTTGGTTAGTTGGGATTTTTTTATTACATTTCTACGCGTGCAGGACCATCATTAAGATTATGGTGATTTTTTTTATGCTCTTCGTAACTAAACATAATTGTGTTTTAAACACTGGTTTCATTTGTTGTAACGATGGTAACATTCAACTCTAACAAATGGATGAGCGGGGTAAATTTTGTTTTAATTTTTTTTCTACTTGTATTAAGAAACCAAAGAAAATGGACAAGGCAAACAGGACTTATTTAGATATCAAGTGTCTATATAATCTGTCAAAGGCTTCAAAATAAGTTATTTGTAGTTTCAGCATACTGGTAATACAATGTATAAAAATAAGGAGATGTGGTATGATTGCCAATGAGGCAATTCCACACCAGAGTTCAAATGAAGTGGACGTATGCAATCATAGGCAGCTGTACGGCTTTCAACTATGAGAAAAACACACACCAGTGCGTATATATAATAAAAAATGGCTTCGACAGGAAAAATGTGAAACAATTCAAACGAAAAAACTAACGGCCTAGTTTATAACAAAACAATTTACAAAAAACAAATATGACAGACATGAGCCAACGAAAATCACTGAACTACAGACTCATAAAGAATGTTTGTAATCGCCAAACCCTCCCCTAACCTGGGACAGTGGTGTAACAGCACAACGAAGAACAAACTGTAAAAATCAGTACAAATGGCTTAACTCACAAATTCGAGACGAGGAACAAAAACAACTAACATAAAAACAAAAGAAACAAAGCACCGAAATAAAAGTACTCGAAGTTACCGAAAGCTAGTCCAAAGCCAATTACAACGAATGAATAAATCATGTTCACCTAGACTAAAGTATCAATCAGTACACATACAGCGGATTTAGTTAAAGACGTCATTAACAGATTGAGAAACGCATGACCTTGTGCAATGCTGAAATACAAGTAAACAGTATCGACAGGATGTAGGATAGTGAGTTTTCATAACTGTACATAAATAGCAATATTTATTTAGTTATGTTTTAATTTTTCAAAAACAAAATCAATGATTGTACCAATAAAAAAATATTTAAAGATTTTACTATATATTTTTTTGTTCTATGCTACTAAATACAATGCTGTCTGGGTATATCAATGGCATACTATAGATACCTCATTCTGATTTATCTGTTACTATTAATTTATTTTCAGACAAAAGAAGTCTCTGATACACAACAACTAGCAACAGACTTCAAGGAAAAATTAAAGTTAGCAGGAAACGACTCTTTATAATCTTGTTTTGAAATTTCACCAAATGTTCTGATATTCTATATGACTGTTTATGGACAATGTATATATCAAATGTAAAGGATTTGTTTGTGTCGTTTTCAGGTATATATTTGTTTAATAAATGACATCTTGGGGTCAACATATGTTGTAGTCATCAACAGTAGAGAGTTGTCCAAACAATTGGGTATAAATAATCAATTACTTTACAGAAAGTGTTGTAACCCGTTCTGGAAACAGATACACATGTTTAGGGTAGATATAGTCAAAGGGATCGATAGTCGTGCATTGCTTCTGTTTTTTTTTCACAACTAGTTTTCCGTGAATCTGTTTCGTAAACATTTCCAAGGTTTTTCCATTTGTCGATTTGTTTTCCAGTGTTTTATACTTTTTATGCCACAAAAGAAGTTCATAAATAACATACGATTAAAAGGGAAGTGGTTATAAGTCAATAGCAACCCAACAACAAATACACCAATTAAAGACATCTATAAAGCCAATAAAAGTCGACATGCAGTCTTCAACAATAGCCAGCTGGTGTCTTAACAAACATAATGTCAAGTTATTGATCGTCCCGAATCGAATAAAAATTATGGATAAAGACAAACATTAGGGAGCGGGGCTCAAATGAAGGATATTTTTACACATACTGCAACCATGACAGATCACACCATGGCTTTTTAATGTCCAGTAGCAAATGTTACATTGATATCAGTTCAGAACAAGAACTTATTATTTAATATGATTATGATCCCTGTTTTGCTATAGACCGAAAGGGCGAGTCTGATTTTGAAAGTCCTATTTCACTAGGTAAAGGTCTACAGAAAGACCCGGCCACATAATTATTCCGACTCCGTGCCAATCAGCCTTTGCTCATGCAAATTACAATGTGCTTAGCGGAAAAAAAAACATCAATTATTTTGTTTGACTCGAGCGCGGGGGTAGAACCCACGACCTCTGGAACTCTAAATGAGTATGATACCACGAGATTTTATTATAACGAGACAAGTTCTATGAATATTCATTAAATATAGAGTGATTATTGCAATTCCAAACTATACAAAGTAATGCCCCCGCACTCCACTCTGAAGTAACTATTATAATAATGTCAATGTAGGACTTCCTTTGAGATATTAGTGTGTCTG
Organism: Mytilus coruscus; assembly: GCA_017311375.1. NCBI lineage: Eukaryota > Metazoa > Mollusca > Bivalvia > Mytilida > Mytilidae > Mytilus > Mytilus coruscus. The sequence goes on along the minus strand of CM029606.1, from coordinate 37,246,071 downwards.
GGAGATACAAATGATGCCCCCGCAGATGCAAAGTGTTATTTTAAAATACACAAAGTTGAGCATGCATGGGATCACACATATATATATATATAGGTATATGATTCACTGTAGGAGGAGTTATCCGGAAACGCTATGCACCTCTTTTGCAAGTATATACTCCAAAAATGACAAAATTCAACTATCTCCCAAAAGAGCAAATGTTAATGAAAATCAGAACCCTGACCACTTGCACACCTTCATTAAATGTTTAAACTGTAGGAGGACTTATCCGAAAACGCTATGCACCTCTTATGCAAGTATATACTCCAAAAATGACAGTTCAACTATCTCCCAATAGAGCAAATATCAATAAAAATCAAAACCCTGACCACATGCACACCTTCAATATATGTACAAACAGCTAGAAAAGTGAAAACTTTCTAGCATTCAAACTGTAGGAGTTGTCTGGAATAACTATATACCCATAATGGGACGGAAGGACAAACGGAATGACGGACGGACATGGGTAAAACAATATGCCCCCCAACTTTCAGTTACGGGGGCATAAAAAGGAGATGTGATATGACGACCAATCAGACAACTTATATAAGTATACATAATGACGGTCTTCAACAATGAGCAAAATTATTATCGTATCGTAAGCTATAATAAAAGGACCCGGTCTGACAATATAAGAAAAAAATTCATGTTTCAGTGTTTATACATGCAAGTCGAATTAACACTATACTAATTTTCTTGGTAGAAGACCGTGTATACCTAAGTGTTTGGCAAGATTAATTACACATAAATAATGATTTTGGCAAACAGATTAAGACCAATTAATTGCCCAAGTTCCATGGATAAATTACCCGATTTGGATATAAACGTATCATGCACAAATATTAAGTTTGGGATTTCAGCGAAAATATTGAAGATGCATTTGTTTAGATAGGTAGCAAGTTTTCCTGATTTCAGCTTTCCAATTGTGAGATTTTCACTTCCATGTAGCAACATTCAAGCAGCGCCATGCAGTTGCTATGATATTTAAAGACTTGCGTTTCCTGTCATGATGTCCTTGATAGAGGGAATTTGTTGCCGTTACCATACTATGATGGAAGCTTTTGAACCAAGGGTTTCAAATGGTAAGGTTTAAAGTCCTCCCTTCTTAGCCGGAACAATCTTTTTGATTGATTGGTATAGAATATTTGTGTCCACAGATGACCTAAGATATGTTTCAATAATTGTCGTCGCCACAATCCCGTTCTCTTCCACTAATGTGAGTTCACCGAATACGACTTACCATTGCATTTGACATTTCCATGAACAACGAAAAGGGTGTCACTGTTGTAGCAGGATCTGCTTACCTTTCCGGAGCACCTGAGATCATCCATGGTTTTTGTGGGGTTTATGTTGCTCTGTTTTTAGTATTCTGTGTAGTGTTTTGTAAAGTGTTGTTCGCCTCTTCATCCTTTTCCATGGCCGTAGTATCAACAGATGCGGATCCAGGATTTTGAAAAAAAGGGGGGCGCCCCCCTTAAATTCGCCTCTGATCAAGTTACCAGTTTGTCGGTATATAATTTCACATTGTCCTCGTGGTATCTTCTGTATCTTTTTCCCAAAGACAAACAATTAATCTTGCCTGACTAGTCCCTTAAAAAAAAACATTTTCCAAGGAACCAAACTCGGAAAAATCAGGAATTTAATCAGTCACGTTTGCTTTTCTACAAAAATGTAACCAATAAGATTTTTTGTTTAATTTACTTTAAAACTCAAAATATGTAAATAATAAGTGAAATCCCGTTCGGTTGCGTGATCCTGACCAATTATGATAATGATACTTATACACTGTGTATCATCGCCACCGGAAATTGGGTACTAACGAAGCGGAGAGAAATGGAAAAAAAAGTAAACAAGGTAAGAATTCATTCAATTTAAAGCATTTCTACTGATTTGACGAGGGTACCGCTTAAGAAATGATTTTCTGATATATAATTCTTTAAATTATTAGGCCGATAAGTACAAAATTAAGACATTATTTTGTGTTATACTCCCAAGCTTGCCACTTAGTACCTGAAAATTTCGAGGTCGATTGTCCTCTGCCGCCCCTGTTGGCAAGATATTCAACTGTTTTCATTATTTTTCCAGACACGTTTTAGATTATGATAATGTGACATCATATTGACTAAAATTTGTTGTCATAAAGATGTTTTAAAGAATATGGACCAAAACATTGTTTGTTTATTGTACGGCGAATTGCAGGACGTTGTACGGCGAATTGCAAAATAACAACTTTTGTCTGTACGGTGTCTTGCAATATATTGTAATCCAAGTCACAATTTATAAAAGTAAACCATTATAGGTCAAGGTCCGGTCTTCAACATTGTTTATTGTTTATTTTTTAATTTCTGAAATGAATAATAAAATACTTTGTTTTCATTGAAAATTAGGAGAAATAAATCATGAATTGTGATTCGAATTAATTTTCTTGTTTCTTATTGAAAATAAGATTGTATTTTTTAGTTTAAATAAATTCAATCAATCTTTTATTTACAGGAAAAATAATAAAAGACTGTTGCTAAGGCTGTTTGGCCTAAACTTAAATGAGTAGATGGAGGGTAGTGAAAAGGAGTGTATTCGTCCCAATTTTCATTGTTACAGAAGTACATTTTCATGATTACTATGTATAATATTTCTCAGTAAATTTTAATGTGATATTGTGCCAATTAAAATTATATAATAAATACAAGTAAGACTTGCATTTGCCTTAAAAGATAAAACAGTACGTGATTATTTGTTTTCAAACACCTTGTCTGTTTTGAAACTTATAAAGGTATGGATCTCGGCCTATCTGTTTGGTTGAATATAAATGTGAATTCATAGAGTTTCAAAATCAACAGTTAGCCCTATTTGTGTGTGTGTGTAAATAATCTAATCTTTAGATAGATGCTAAAATTAAAATCATTTTTCTTAATAAGAAGAAAAAAGTGCAACTTAAGCACGCCTGAATGTAAAAGGTGTACCGACTTATTCTTTCACGATAAGAATTTACCGATTTCGGTATTTTAACAAACTGCTTACGAGGGCAAATAAATAAATGAACGCTATCAAATCAACATTTATCTTACGTGGATTTTTCCAAAAGAATTTATGAGTATGCACCATCAGGATTCAGACATATTTTAACCTGTCCTTATTAGATGTTATTTCATTATAATTCTTTAAACTTACAAGTCGAAGATGCTAGCTTTTGTGAATTGTATTAATAAGTATATAATATTAAGATGACAACCAAAAAAACTTCATACAAGGTCATCTTTATTCTCAAGTAGAAAGTTTATATAAATAGTTTATGCCGTAGCCACAGGCGGATTTGTATCCTTTGTTTCGGATTCTTCTTTCATTCTTTCCAAAAATGATTAATCTAAGGTTAATATTATTTCAAAATTCAAACAGTGTTAGCCACCGAGCTTGTTCATTTCTTACTATATAGAGATGAAGTTTTTTTTTTTAGAAAATTAATGTTCTTTATTCTAATATATTGGCTGTATCTGCCTTTTTATTTACATATAAGACAATAACATTAATTGAAAAGGGAGACGTGGAATGGTTTTCAATGAGAGGACTTTCAAACAATGTCCAAATGAAATAGATTTGACCAACTCTTGGTCACTATACACTTCACAATGAACAAAACCCATACCGTATCAAAATTGCCTGATTTATGACAAAATCATAAACAAATATGTCAGGCAGCAACTTATGAAAGTCCTCTCATTGAAAACCATTCCACGTCTCCTTTTTCAATTAATGTTATTGTCTTCTATGTAAATAAAAAGGCAGATACAGCCAATATATTAGAATAAAGAACATTAATTTTCTAAAAAAAACAAACTTCATCTCTATATAGTAAGAAATGAACAAGCTCGGTGGTCATGGAATGGAAATGACTGTAAGTGCACAGTTTGTGCAGATTTTTAGTGAATATATTATGCTAAAATTATTTACCATTTAGATCATACCCCCTTTTTTTCTTTAAAACATTTTATGCTATGCATTTTACCAGCTTTTATGCCTAGTTTACACTTATGTACTTTTAGCTTTTATACTTAGCTTATGCTTATATTCTGCTTATTACCATCATGCTTTTTAGTGCTTCATTTTGTGCTGTGTAATTTATTGCATTTGTATTATGTGTTGTATTGTTATATGTTGTATTGTTATAAATGTCTTGTATGTCGGTTAAAAGCTCATTAGAGCTTATGTTGTCTCTGTTTGTATACCTTGCCGACTCTAAATAAAGCTTATTTATTTATATTTATTTACGACAGCCGCTATATTACATGTTCCTAACCAGGGACAGACACATACATAATGAGGCGGGGTTAAACATGTATGTGAGCACTCAAACCTCCCTTAACATGGTGCCGTAGTGTAGCAATACAACATTTTTTTTGCAGAGAATAATAATTCATTTATATTTCATTTTATCTGAAAGTTGAAAGAGAATTCATTCACTTAATGGTTCTAAATATTCCATGCGGAAAAATTCTCCTGCCCTTACCTCCTTCCTTCCCCCCACCCACAACCCTTCCCCGAAATGATCATCACTTATATGCCAATGTTGACTAAAGTTGTATGGTTAAAACATTTGGTTGAGGCAATCTAAAGTTTGAGAACAGAAACGAAAGCTTTAGCTTTTTTCATTTATAAAGGGCATAAATCAAGAACGGTAACGATGACGCTACCCAATTTATAACTTGATCTGCGTTTTGTGGTGATAAGCATTTCGTGTAAGTTTTAAAACATTTGGTTAAGGCATACTAAAGTTGGAGAACGGAAACCAATTTTTGGGACTTTCTGGACGGACGGAGAGACGGGTCGGACGGACATGGGTAACATTTAACGCTACGTCAGGGGCATAACAACAGGTCAGTAAAACAGTGACATGCCTTTCCGAAAGTTACAACATTTGCCAGCTTTTGTATATGCCGTATTCATATTGTATACATCAGGTATGTAAAAGATGTAATAGGACTGTGTTCAAGCCTTATACTGTGTATACATCTTAAATGGTGTCAAGCGAATTGTATTTTTACCAAATGCATAATTAGATATTTGAACCTAATATTTTCTTTAAAAGACGGCAAATAAATATTTTGAAATTAGCAAGTTGCCATACAGTTGAAAACAAGTTGCCATACAGTAAATTTGTCAACATGAGCAAGTTGCCGTACCCTAGACTTAATTTTTTATGGTCTATATTCTTTAAAATCCATCATTTTGACAACAAATTTCAGTAAATTTGATGCCACACTATAATTATCTAAAAAGTGTCTGGAAAAATAATGAAAACAGTTGAATATCTTGCCAATGGGGCGACAGAGGACGATCGACCTCGAAATTTTCAGGTACTAAGTGGCAAGTTCTTGAGTATAACACAAAATCTTGTCTTAATTTTGTACTTATCGGCCTAATAATTTAAAGAATTATATATCAGAAAATCATTTCTTAAGCGGTACCCTCGTCAAATCAGTAGAAATGCTTTAAATCGAATGAATTCTTACCTTGTTTACTTTTTTTCATTTCTCTCCGCTTCGTTAGTACCCAATTTCCGGTGGCGATGATACACAGTGTTATAAGGAAAAGATTTAAATAAAATGTTTTCATGTGAAGTCTTCCATTAACTTAAGCAACCATGTGGCAAGTTTAACCTATATGTTGATTCAGCGTATTTAAATATCGGAAAAGATATTTAATAGTTTTGTGAGCAATTACAAAAATTGTGGAAGTTAATGTCACGATTAATATTGTGAGTTGATAGTGTATATATATTTTTTTTAAATCGGATAATGTAAAACGCTAGGATTTTATTTATTGGTCAAAAAGGTGACTCTGGTCATTCATTGTAATTACTGGCCAGAAAGGTGAGTGTGGTCATTCATTTTATTTGTATTTGACGAATGGCTTTTACTGCAAGATCCACCAAATGTGAGAAGAAAACGTCTGCTTGATTAAATTTCTATGAGGCACCTTCTCTCTAAATCTTTTCTCTCTCTCTCTCAATCTGAAGAAAAAGGCGTGTTCTTACTTCGTCTCGATATAATGAACCCTAAAGCGTCAGTTGCACGTTAGATTGTCTTTTGATTTATACATTTCTTTTGTATAAGTTGAATGGAGTCCGTTATTCAGTGTTTTTTAGTTGCATGTTTTATATGTCCATGATGCTTTGTTATATTTGTTTTAATTACATTTTTATATTAGGTAAAAATTTCACCATAGCTTATTTATACAAGTCATGAGGTAAAAATTTCACCATAGCTTATTTATACAAGTCCTGCTGTATTTATGTGTTTATACTATGTCGAACTATATACGTCTAATGCTATGGTGTTCTCGGCCTGAACATGCATGAAATACTTTCACTGGACATTAAACAACCAATAATCAATCATGCAATATATGTCTTTTGTTATCATTGGAATGTGTCTATCTTTCATATTTGTTTTCCATTAATTATTTTGTTATAAATTAGGTCATTGGTTTTCTCTTTTGAATTGTTCTTCTATGTTGCGTGTCGGGATCCTTTATAGCTGACTTTTCGGTATGGGCTTTGTTAACCGTTGAAGGCCGTACGGTGACCTATAGTTACTTAAGACTCTGGTGGATAGATGTCTAATTGACAATAATACCACATTTCCTTATTTTTATATCTGAGATTGAAAGACATTCTTAATTAGCTTGCTTCTATTACACAATGTATCAATCATAGCTTGTCTTGGGATTTCTTTTTGGTGTGCGCACGTAAAAATGCTCAAAAGAGCGGACCAAGATAATTTCGATTTTGCTAATATTGAATAATTTTCGCTGATCAAATATTTAATATAACTAGCAAACTTTGAGAAGTATTTTTTTGCCAATAGTTGGAACATAATGAGCGCTAACTAAACATTGGTTTTTAACCTTACGTACATCAAAATTTCGAGTCTTTTAATAGTTACTATAACGTATTAATTTAAAAGGGTTAATCTGTTCAATACACTTATCATTAATTTATAAACGTTGTCTGTATAACACTGTTGTCAGTAAGATCTTTTAATATATTAACTGTCTACATCGGTAAAACATTGATATTATTGCCACAATATATTTAATTGTACACGTCATGCTACCCTGATTTGTGGTCGTATGCTCTCTGTTTATACACATTACATACAAAATCGTTTCATGCATTGGCTTGAATCGTTGGGGGCGACCATTTGATTATTCGGGGAGGGGGCAGGAAGAGTCTTTTTCTGACGGAATATTCATTTTCACCTCGGTTGAGAGACTTTACCATTTTTTTTTTAATCAATTACCCTTTTGTACACATTTATATCCTACATGTTGTTGGGTAAAATAACCATTTTTATTCTGTTTTGGGCATGGTTATTTATTTGGAGTTTTTACAAAGCCCCTCCCCCTTCCCTAGAATATCAAATGGTCGTCCCCTTAGCTTTTGGTTGTTATACTGTAGCCTCTATTATCTCTGATCGTATAGGGCTCTCATTATCTCCTTTTGTTCATAGTAATAACCTTTTCTGTTATTAGATATAGGAAGATGTGGTGTGAGTGCCAATGAGACAACTCTCCATCCAAATAACAATTTATAAAAGTAAACCATTATAGGTCAATGTACGGCCTTCAACACGGAGCCTTGGCTCACACCGAACAACAAGCTATAAAGGGCCCCAAAAGTACTAGTGTAAAACCATTCAAACGGTAAAACCAACGGTCTAGTATATATAAAAAACGAGAAACGAGAAACACGTATAAATTACATAAACAAACGACAACTACTGTACATCAGATTCCTGACTTAGGACAGGTGCAAACATTTGCAGCGGGATTAAACGTTTTAATGGTACCAAACCTTCTCCCTTTTTCTGAAACAATAGTATAACATCACAACATAGAAAACACACGATAAAACATCAATTGGAAGGCTTAACTCAATCAAAACGTAAATTAACACACTATGAACGAATAAATTCGATCTGTGATACCTGAAAGTAAATACATAGTTAATAAAATATTAGGGACAAACATTCAAGGCCAAAAGCAAACAAACAAGTCCAAATAAAGCCATGGCAAAACACTACCGCGAAATATTAAACCCTTAGAAAATAATCACTTTTGAAAAACCGGTTTTCATAATATATACAGGTAAATGAAAAATAACTTTGTCGTTTTAGGTATACTTTTCTGTCTATATAAAATCTTCCAATAATTAGGAATACCAAGAAAGGTCTGTCATATAAATACCTAATTTAACACTAGATACATAAGGGGTAAATATCAACAATAAAACTTCCTGTACAGATTAAAGGAGAATAATCTTGATGTTAATACAAATGTAGTACGAAGAAGTGAAAATTAGTAGATATTCCAAATAATCAAAGCTGGTATACAGACAAGATCCATATTAATATAAAATAACAAAAAGTATTAAAATAGTATCAACAGGTCGAATTAAAAAGAAAGTACGATTTGAGAGTACTCGCAGTTACTGACAGCTAGTTAAAAGCCAAAACAATTAATGATACAAAATCATGCATCAGAGACTAAAATCAACTAAAACACATCCCAGGGATTTAGTATTTTAACGTCATGAACAGTCAGAGAAGACATGACTTGTGCAATGCCAAAATAAATGTATCGACAGGTAGTAGGATAGTGAGGAGCTACTTCTTAAGAGATAAAATTAACGTGTGTGTGTCTCTAAACATCCCGCCTCAAAAGAAGATACAACTTAGTTATGTTTTAATTTGCTAATGACAAAATCGATATTAGTGCCAATGTAAACTATATTCAGAGATCTAATTACAATATTGGTACGATAACCCTTACTTATAAGTTTGTTTAAAGGTTCGATGAGTTTACACGGATCACATAGTGATTTCCTCGCTTTAAGTACAATATTACCGTAAAATTTAGGATGTGAAATACCATTTTAATAAGTTTTCTACAGGTACAGCCAAATTTACTAATCAAATCTTTGTATCTATGAAAGAATTTAGTAAAAGTTTTAAGTAATTTATGGTATCGAAATCCCTGACACAATAATTTCCCAGTGATGCATTGATTACGTTCGTTAAAATCTATGACATCAGAACACACACGGGCATACCGAACGAGTTGGGATATATAAACACCGTATGATGGAGCCAAAGGCACATCGCCGTCTAAAAATGGAAAATTAACAATAAAATGGAAAATTAAAATGAAAAAAATCGTCTCTTTTGTCGTAAATTTTAGTATGTAGTTTCCGTTAGAAATTGAAATGTCTAAATCTAGAAAAGGGCAACTGCTGCTGTTTATGTTAGATTTAGTTAAAGTAAGTTCTTTTGGGTAAATTTCGGAAGTATATTTAGAGAACTCTGGATTATTTAACGAAAAAATATCATCCAGATAACGGTAGGTATTGTTGAATGTATCAACTAAATATAACAATGATGGGTCTTTACTGAGTTTGGTCATAAACTGAGATTCATAGCAATATAGAAATAAATCTGCTATTAAAGGGGCACAGTTAGTGCCCATAGGAATACCTACTACCTGACGATACACTTTATCGCCGAAACGTACATAAATGTTATCTAGCAGAAAATTTAAAGCTTCAATCATATCCTCACATTTCCAGTAAGTGTATCTAGCATACTTTCCTTTTCGTTACAGAAAAGGCTTTAAACGAGTTACAGCAAATAAAATTACAATGAGATTTTTCGAAAGACCATTTTATCAAATACAAAACTTTTTCTTTATAAGATTGTGTGGAAGTGTAGTGTACAGAGTAGAAAAATCATAACTGTCAACAGAATTATAAGGACCATCAAAAGCATGTATTTTATCTAAAACCTCTAAAGAATTTTTAACACTCCAAAATAATTAATACCATTATTTTCATAAGCTTTATTACAAAAGTTAATAACCAGTTCTTTGATAGTAGTAAGGAGGTAGTTAGAAGAACTGATAGATTAGTAGTAGAACACTTACTCGATGCGGAGATGAAACGGAATTTAAATGGTTTTTGTGTAATTTCGGTAACCAGTACATGGTAGGGACTTTCAAATGTTCGGAAGATGCTTTAAGTTGGGTAGTGGCAGTGGTATGCTTGTTAACGATTTGACTCTCTGTGGTGCGAACGGACCTGAATGTAGAGGAATTGATAATTTCGTTTTGAAGAACTTCCGTGTAGTATATGCGTCACACCACCACTACATTATTGGCTGCCTTGTCTGCCGGTACGAACACAAACCGCTCTGCGAGTACCTTGAGTTTATTTTTATTCTTGAAATGGGAATATCATGGATCCTATTATTAATTTCAGAATTGTTTTCTAAATGAGATATTCGAATATTAACAGTATTCATAATTTTATTCAAATAACTGTCTAAAGATTTTTATCCGATTTTCACGTTTGCATCAATTTTACAGTAGGCAGACAGAGCGTCTTTAATGACCTGACGACACTGTTTCCAATCTATTATAGATGGAGGACGGTATTTCGGTCCTTTCTTTAGAAAAGTTATGACCTCACGGTCTTCGACGATGTTGAGGTGTCCTGTAATAACATGACCATAGGGAACATATATAAAACTAGATGTTTCGCAGTCTCAAGTGGAAGGAACATTATTTTCTATATTGACGTCTGATGTAATTGACGTATAATTAAAAATCAAATTTCTGCTCGGTTTTTATAAGAATACGAAATAATGGGTTGTTCTATATTATCAAAATATGGAGGTATTAAGTTATATACGGAAGAGTCATTGAATATGCTAGACAAATTAATAAAATCAATACCTCTATTTATATATTTTAATTTAAGAAAATGTCGTTTATGATTTTCAGGTTTATCAATACTAGGAAATAGCCTGTGATGACAAAAGGCTGTAATAATACGGGTGTATTCATAAAACGGGCTAAAAAAAGAAATTTTATCACACTCCAGAAAAATAGCATATAATTTACTTATAGGTATCTGACCCAGTTTGCATAATACTTGATGTCTACCATTATTCTTTATTATAGATAACAGATCAGCAAGTGTATAATTTATACGATGTTTAATACACACGAAAATAACTGTATCATCGGCTTTTTTTAAATTTGTATACAAGTAGAAACTTTCTCATAGTTGACACCGCCTTTCAGTATAACATTGGAAGTTAATCAACTGTTCAATATCAATAAATCTGTATTCAGGGCTGTTCGTATTTAGTTTAAACCACAGGCGCTTGGGGCATGGACCACCCTCTTTGTAAATATTTTTGTGTTTATTTTTTTTTTGGGGGGGAGGGGGATATTCTGTAACATTTTAACTCATTTTCACTTGTTTAATGTGTCCTGCCCTTTTCCATACGATGTTACAATAGTTTAATATTAAAGTTTATACATTTTGACCCTCTATTATTATTTTCCACACTACGGAGTGTCAACATTTATAAACTATTTTTATATGGTATGGAAAAAAGCAGGAACAATTATTTAAGTTGAAATATTACAGAATGTTTACAAATAAAAAAAAAAAAAAACACAAACAAATATATTAATAAAAGAGGGTGGACCATTCCCTAAAGCGCATTTGGTTTAAACGAGTTCTGAATTATCCGTTAATGAAAAACAGATGTTCCACGTGAGATCGAGGACGATAGCTTGTCAGGATGGCCCTGGAGTTAATATCATGAATACAGAGAAATGGGGGAAATACAGAATAAAGGACCACAAAAACAAAAGAGAAAAAACGGCCAGAAAATAAGGAATAAAGAATAATGATGGGGTTTGCAAAAAAAAGAATAGAGGAAAAAAATAAAATAAGATAAAAAAAAAAAATACAGAAACGAAGGACCCCACCCAGACCGCCAATTATGGACAATACAGACTCGTCTTGACCTTGTTGTAGGCCGTCTTGACCTTGTTAATTGTAGGGTATGAATGCTTTGTTCATTGTTGGAGACCCTACATCAACTGTCAAGATGAAGAACAGGAATAAAAGCCTTGTTCATTGATAATTTTCTATGTTTTCTATGTATTGTGTGCGATTTTGTCCCATGTACATTTACTCCATATCCTTTCATTTTCTATCGTTCTATTTTACTATGAAAATAAGTGGCGAAGAGAACAACAGTTACTTTATTTGTAGATTTGACAAAGGATTTGTATAGTAAGACCTAACTATACTAATTTATACAAATCCCTGATCTGACTGTAATCTAATAATCAATTTTCAATGATGGTATTTTTAAACGCATTGTAAAATGTTGTATTAAAACAGTTACTTTTGTGTATGTGTTGGTAAGTAAATGAAGATCAATGAAATTTCGCCACATTTCGGATCCATCTCGCTAACATTTTACTTCATTTTGGTCCATGTGAATATGTTCCATTTTCATATGTATAGTACACTAAGTACAGGCAATGTAAATTTTACAGATAAAGCCGTCAAATATCTATTGAAAACGTCCTAAAGATTTACCTGTAATAAATCAATTGAAAAGTTTATCTGTACACTTTACATGTTCAGTTGTTATTAATCAATACCACATGGGCTAATACATTACCACAAGGAAGTTAACTAGAAAAGTAGCAATTTAAACAATTGATGGACTGATACACTGATAAAAGATGACTAAACAATAGTGGTCAAAAGAATTATCTTGAAACATAATCTGAAATCGTGGTTCGAATGATAGATTCATAACTATTATGATGAATCTTAAAAGGTTGAATACATTGTTCACGTAACTTTTACACCGTGGGACAGCCAGGCCGTTTGTAATTAAACATTCGCGATTTTGTATAATTGTGAAACTGTTACGTTTACTTTTCGGCTTAGCATGTTTAGATTAAAGAGCAAAGATGAAGTTTCTACGTTAGTTTAAATTGGATAGTGAATTGGAACATATACATCATTATTTCGGCATGCATTTTAAAGGACATACATAATTAACGATCATTTCAATTCCTTGCAGACACGCACGCATGCAGTTCAGCATGATTTGATTTGAGCATATATTCATCGTCCTTGAGAATGGCAAAGGTCAAAGGTATAGACGACCTTGCTAAACTAATTGATCTTGAAGACCAAGTTATTCTTCACGAATTGAAGAAACGCTATGAACGTAATGTTATTTACGTAAGTATTTATATATATATTTTTATCTTAATATTATGATACAATTATTAACTAATTTATTAATAATATAATGCATTAATACATGTATGTAGTATTCATGCACAAAGTAAGTGTATTTTCAGAGGATACTATTAATTAAAGTCAATAGAAACATTATTATAATTATGTAATTAGCCAGAGGCGGATTTAGGGTGCCCCCTTTTTTGTGGGAAAAATTTGGTTGATTATTTAGGGAATCACTAACCCGAATAATCCAGTCGTTATATTACGATCACTACGATCACTCCATTAACAGAAAACGAGAAAAGTAGTGGATAGAGGGCGCTGAATTATTCGAGTTAGGGAATCACTGAAGCATAACTAAGCCAGGCCCTTCTTATGACAGTCAGTGCCCCCCTTTTCCCCGTATGAAAATTTCTGGATCAGCCACTGTTAGCAAATTTCTCATAGCATATACATGTATGTTAAAGCCATTTTTATTGATAGCAAAATAAAGAAAATTATTTTAGTATTGTCAAGGATTTGTATAGTTAGATCTTACTATACAAATCCTTGACGATATAAATATTCTTGTCGAGATCACAAAATACATGTACAACTGCATTTGTATATCCGGTTCATCTTACTATACAAATCCTTGGTATTGTGTAACTGCATTTGTATATCCGGTTCATGGTTCATGCTACACAATAATGGGACAATAATATTTGGTGAAATTGTGTATTTTTCTATAATTTTTGTTAATATTTAAAACATAAGTTATTGAAGGAAGGAAATAAATGTTGGAGATTTCCTTTGATAAAAACGCATAAATGAGGACGTAGATGGGATGTTTCAATGTCACAACTTTTGCAATTACAGTTGAAAAATTGACGATATAAATATTCTTGTCGAGATCACAAAATACATGATATATAACAAAACTCATTATTACCTCAAAACAAGTGCCTGCTGTGAAAAGTTTTTACAATCCTTTTGGTCACAAGTTTATAGTGTTAATACATTTTTTGGTTTAACACCTTTTCCTGCCCCTTTGGTGAAAAATAGCTTAATTCATTGTATTGGGAAAAATACATTTAAATAGAAATTGTTTCTATTTGAGAGGTTCAAAATATAGCATTGTATCATGTAATATCCTTCACACATTTTGTCTTTATATAACAGTAAACACCTGGTCATTTAAAAGTCATTTACCTAATTTTTAGATTATTTAGTTTCCTGAATGACAACATGAACAACACACATTTTATTTATTTTGAAAGGGTAATACCAAATAGGACACATTTTGGGTTATTTTCAGTACTATTGTACCAAATAATTAGAAACAGGTAAAGATTGAACTTCCAAGGTCAAGGAGACGACGACGAGGTGAACTGTTTTTTTTAAAATATCATGTGATTACATCTGAGACTATAACCAAGGATTTGTATAGTCTAACTATACAAATCCTTGCTATAACACATAATAGCGTAGTCTCAATTTACATGTACCCGAACGCACTGCAACGATGTCCTAAGAATTTTAAAGTATTTAAATATTTTCAAAATTAACCCAATTATATTAGCAATGTCATCATACTCAAATTATTATGACTTGTTTTAGATTTATTCAATTTTATACAAAGAGATACCCAAATCTTTCAAGAACTTTAGCGCAGAGACACATTGAGAAAAGAGTTTTATGATAAAAATTATATATTATCATGATCATCTGTTTTATTACTGCGTTTTTACACATATGCTTATGGCTCTGATCTTGCGGTGGCTATTCATATTTATATATTATCTGGGACATATAGTATAATAGTCCAAGATATAATACACATGCTAAAATGGCCAAGTGCATCTGCCCTGGGTCTCTTTGCCATTCCAGTTACTTGACATACTAATTCCTACAACTTTCTCTTTTGGATAAAAGAGAAAATGTACAAATCTCTGTTAGCAAACTTAGTAGAGTATAAATTGATTAAAATATTTATTCTGTCATATGAATGGCAGTTTTAACAAGTTTTAAAGAGAGGCAAAAGATACCAAAGGGACATTCAAACTCATAAGTCAAAAATAAACTAACAACGCCATGGCAAAAAAGAAATGGACCAAAATACAAACAACAGTATACAAAACACAACATAGAAAACTAAAGACTGAGCAACACCAACCTCACCAAAAAAAACAGGGGTGATCTCAGGTGCTCCAGAAGGGCAATATGGCAGTTTTAAATTGTTTGAACATGTTGAAAGAAAGGCAGATTTAAACGTGTTTAAGAAATGTTAATTATGTTAATGTTTTGCAATCTTGAATCAGATCAGAAGTTTGAATAAATATGAAATAATCTTATCAATTTTATATGGACTTAATTTTAATTTTCATTTATATATGTCTATGTGATAGAAACAAGAATGTATTGTTGAGGGGTTAGACAGGAGGTCGCTGGACCCACTTTCCTCCCCTGTTACGGTACTCCCAGACGAAAATCGGTCAAAGGAACTTTTCCAGCATATCCCTATTTTTCCAATGTTTTTACTCCCCTCTTTTCCCAGATCCAGGATTTTGAAAAAAAGGGGCCCCCTAGCAAGCCAATGTTTGGAGTAATACTAGGAAAAGTTTATACATTTATCATATATGAAGCTCCAAAATTGGGGCCGAGCCCCCTCACAGTACACCATTTTAAATCGGCCAGAGCCCCTCACAGTACACCATTTTAAATCAATATCTCATTCATGTTATGTAACAGCTGCAATGAAAATGAACAGAGGTTTGATATGCATTATGAGTAAAACAATATCATCTGATCATATGACTTCAAAACAATACGGTAACGAACATTGAATATAATAGTCACTTAGACACTTGGTCAAGCACATTCAGGTCGATATCAGGGTTATAATAGTCTCAGGTTTGAGGAAAAGGGTGAGGGTTATTGTCTGAAATGTTAGAAAATAGTGCCATGGTTAGGAAAAACACTTTTTTTTTAAGACTTACCAATAACATAATCTTTGTTGATAAAAAAGGGGGGACCTGGCAGTGGTGTAGCTTCCATCAAGCATAAATAAAATTGCCATTTCACAATGAACAAAAAACTTTAAAAAAAATAAAAAATGGCTAACACTTTGCTTTTTTACAAATTTGTATGAAACTTAGTGAATATTGACATTAAAATTAAGGTTCATCTGGACCTTTTGGCTAAAATGACCATGTTTACATCATACTCTGATTGCAGACAAACCTTTGTAGTTGGAAAAATTAAATGTTGTATATTGTAAAAATTGTTTGTATTGTATTTTATTGATAGAAGTCATCATCAAATCTGGAAAAATAAACTAAAACATTGTTTAGTTTTATTTTCCAGGTTTGATGATGACTTTCATTGCTCAAATACAATACAAACTGTAGCCAAAAGGGAAGGATTTTTTTTCTGATTTTGAAAAAAATACTCATCAGTTTGTTTTATGCAAACAAAAGTTGTATTAACATCGCCATATAAGCGGTAGGTTTGGCTAGCCATAAAACCAGGTTCAACCCACCATTTTTTTATAAAATGTCTTGTACCAAGTAAGTAATATGGCAGTTGTTATCAAATAGTCTGTTTCTATGTATGTTGGCGTTTGTTTTTGTTGCCCTTTATTGTCTTGTTCTGTTGTTTTCCTCTTATAGTTGATGTGTTTCCCTCGGTTTTGGTTTGTGACCCGGATCTGTTTTCGCTTAATCGATTTATGACTATTGAACAGCGGTATACTACTGTTGCCTTTATGTATTATTTGTTTTGATATATATATTTTGATATATTACAGTTGAATGGTTCTTAAAGGTTCAGGCTACATGTTAAACAATATTTGCAAAATATCATTTTCTTACTTACAAAATTAACTTGAATATGTACTAATGACATGCTACAACTATTCTTTTCAGTGTTACATAAATGATTTTCTTCAACATTTTAAATGGAAAAATATCCTTTATTGTAACCTAGTAACCATTCTGAAATTTCATGTGATTTCCTTGCTCAAATTGTCTTCTTAAACAACACTTCGCTTCGTCAGTGACCTGTAACATTATTATTAAGGTCAGAAATCTGAGCAGGTAAACTTATTATCTCCATTTAATTATTTTCCTCTAGAGTTAATTGACATCTCTGCAACAAGCGTACAAATATAAACTAAGTTGGGTAAAATCTGTGATATGCCCCCTCAGGTAACAATTGTATTGTATCATATATTAATGTATGATATGGGACAATAGATATCTACACAACAATAGGTGATTTTAACAGTGCAACTGTCGAGTGGACAGTCTCAAACAAAATTCAGGTGTTTGTTTATTTTACCATCTGTTATTTGGTTGAAAAAAAATCATTTCATGAAGATCAAGCTAGCTTTTAATTTTCTGATATACAAAATGCATTTAACTTTAATATACTATAAATTCAGAAATTAATGTGAGGTTTTTATTTAAATGCGAATAATCACAGTAACCCCTTGAGTATCACAATAATAAGAACTCACATTCTGATATACAAATATATGATACATAATTTTATGTATGTATGGAGCTCACTTTCCTAAAATCACAATAATTAAACTGGCATGTTTGTTAATTCTTCAAAAATCGAAATACTAAATGCACACAATAATTTCTGAATTTACAGTTCATGTATCTAATTAGTTCATAGCTAGGTAGTAGGCTTTAAAACTTTTCAATTTGCACAAGTATGTCTGTGCTCTAAATAAATTGTGTGGTAATGACAAAGGTATGAACCTTAAGATGGATGAACAGGAACTTAATCTGCAGGGTAATTTAAAATCACATAGTACATGTTCATTATGTTATAATATTCTTTTGTTATAACTCATATAGGTATATACCAATTTGTTTGTATCCATTGTAATGTTCTATCAGCTGAGACTATAATCAGCTGTCAGTCACTGGTCCCTGTGTTAGTTCACTTGTGTAAAAGCCTCTGCATATGATATATTCTGTATATTTTGTATAAAACTATGATAAAACTAGGATAACTTATAAAGTGACTTAAAATCAAGTTAAATAAGTTTTTACAGAGACTAAAGAGAGGCGAAAGGTACCAAAGGAACATGCATTCACACTCCAGTTGAAAACGAACTGACAACGCCATGGCAAAAAACGAAAATGATCAAAATACAAACAACAGTAACCAATATACAACATAGAAAACTAAAAGACTGAGCAACACGAACCCCACCAAAAAAAGGGGTGATCCCAGGTGCTTCGGAAGGGTAAGCAGATCCTGCTCCATATGAAGCACCCATAGTGTTAAATTGCAATTTATCAAGTAACATACCTTTGATAATGTTTGATATTCAAGTGCAATATGTTTCGTATGAACATTTTCTTGAATTTTGCCAAAATTGTGACTTTTCTATAGAATATCTTATAAACTTATTGACAACATAAGATTGTAAAATCATCTTTTTTTCCAGACATATATAGGAGATATTTTGGTATCTGTAAACCCATATGCTCCATTGAACATTTATGGAGACCAGGTAAGTGAAATGTTTTATTATATTTTGACCCTCTTTTATAATAGTCGATGGTCATTTTTTAAAATTTTTTATCAAGTACTATTTTAAGGAAATTTATATACTAGTACTACTGTTAAGAGCAGAAACACTGTTACTAAATAATTAAAAATAAGTTAAAATAACCTGGAAAATCCCCCCCCAAAAAAAAAAAAAAGATTAAAGCACCAAAAAAAAAAAAAGTTTTGAAAAAAGGGGGTCCATTCCTCAAGCACCTATGAAGCAATCAAACTATAAAAAACAGAGCATTCCACATTGTCTAATGACAGGTATATAATTTTCCACCACCCTTTTTGATGGTGATCTCTTTATCAGTATAATGATTATTTACATTGACATAAGATTTACTTGAAACAATACACAGATCCAGTGGTAATATACACCTGGTTTGATAATATTGATAAAGTTTGTGTAAACATACTTGAAAAGTCTACAAACACCTGTAAGCACCTGTTCAGGCGAAGAATTTACCTGAGATTACCTCAATACATTTTGACTATCAATTTTAGATTTATAACTGTTGATTTCATCGATTTAATGACATGATGATAAAACTTTCCTTTTTTGGATTTCTATGATCTGATTAAATATTTATAAAGAAATAATAAGTCATTGCGTAACCAAGCAATATATAATTTTCCGTTTACATACAGACTAAGAAGGCAATAGGTAAAATGAGAACATCTGAAAAATAAGAAATTCAGTTGAACATTTAACTTAACATATTAAGTAAACTGATTTCTGTTACTGTAACCATGGTAACACAAGTTTTTGAAATAATCTTCAAAAATGGATAATAATACATTTGAGAGCATAAAAATTAATGACCTCAAATGGTCAAATTACTGTCCATGCTCAACTTCAGCATGTTCAATGCCAGAGGAACAAGCTAGCTTGCAACTTTAGTTTAAATACTGTGGATTCATCTATTTTCGTGGGTACCAATTTTCATGGATCGAGGAAAAATTACATGTTCGTGGATATTTAATTTCGTGGTTTTGCCAAGGTCTGCATATAGGCCTATAGGAAATTTGTCATTCGTTGAACATTTAATTTCGTGGTTCACCTGTACCCAAGAAATCCACGAAAATTGGTATCCAACGAATTATCATGAATCCACAGAACACAACACAAATTTAGATTTATCATGCAGCTGAGTTGAAGTGACTGAGTTTATCTTAACAAGGAATTAACAGAAAAAGTGCAGTCATATAAATCATGTCAGTCTATTTCAAAAACACTTGAAATAGGCTACTGTAGAATTTTACCCTGAGCCTTGGAAACTTATATAAGAATAAGGACATGTGGTATGATTGCCAATGAAACAACTATCAACCAGAGACCAAATGATGTGGATGTAAGCAAAAATAAGTGACTGTACAGCCCTCAACGATGAGCAAAACCCAGTAGCTATTATAGGTAAACTAACGCTTCAACAAGATGAATGGTTAAATAATTTAAAGAGAAAACTTATGGTTTGATTTATTATAAAACCACAAACAAAAAAACGAATTTGACAGACAGAAACCATACAAAGACAACCACTCAATTACATACTCCGAACCAGGAAATACAGAATGAATGGCAGAGATAAAAACACTAATTAATTAACACCTTTCTCAACATAACTGGTACTTTTTTTTACTTGCCTGTTCTCAAAGTTGCAAAAGTTCTGTCAGCGATAAAGTCTGAGTTGTTTTGGTTTGAAATAAAAGATACATATCACTGTGTTAACAGTTTATTAATAGTTATCCACAAAATATAATCTTCTGAACTTGGGATCATCACCTTTGCGCTATTTTATTTTGTAGATTGGGCAAGATTATGGAAGCCTCAAGTTACTTAGTGATATGCCACCACATATATATGCCCTGGCAACAAAAGCGTATAAGTCTTTGATGAAATCTGGTGTGAGTCAATGTATGTTGGTTAGCGGAGAATCAGGGGCAGGTAATTAACTAGCTTGTGTAGGATCATGACTTCATTACACCTTTGAACATATTTATAAGATTTATGACATTGATACCTTTATCAATTCTTTGTTGATATTATAATTAAGTAACTAAGGTTCAAACTCTCGAATGAACTTGTAAAGTTGACCTTGGATAGATTTAGATATGTGGTGTGTAATAATCATATTAAGTTCCTTACATGTCCAAGTATTTATCTTCCTTGGTTTTTTAATTTTTTGACCTTGGATAGATTTAGATATGTGGTGTGTAATAATCATATTAGTTCCTTACATGTCCAAGTATTTATCTTCCTTGGTTTTTTTAATTTTTAGGTGTTTTGTATCAACGTAAATCATTTTAAACACAAAAAAACTTATAAGCGTTATTTTTATTTCCTGTGGATTGACTAAATAAGGTACAAAAAGTACCAATCTTCATTGATAAGGTATCCATTAAAAACGAAACAGGAAGTTTTCAAGTTAGTTATACTACAAACACTTGATCACATATGCCTGGGACATGAACTAAAAAATCTAAATGCATAATACTAATTGGTATACTTAACACGTGTCTGTAGTAACTTTAGAAATTTTCGATAGTGTCAAATGCAATGCTTTAATGGAACTCTAAAATATAACCTATCCATCTGTCTGTCTGTAACATATAAAATATTAAGATTTAATTTTTTTTAAACTCTGACACTGTAAAGAGATATTATATACTTTATGACAAAAAGCTTTTAATCAGATGAGAGAAAAAAAAACTACAAGAAAATAAAAATTGATTTCATGAACCACAAATTACCATGCATATTTTGTAAATGTAAGTCTCATCAGTGGTTATTATGGCAGTCAGAATATTGGAAATGTGAAAGTATCAGTCAGGTCAATAAATAGTCAAATTAAAGTGGTATGAAAAAGATACATAGGTCTGTTTGATTAAAGCATGCATGGTACCTATGGAAGGCACTTTCAAAATAGGGTAACTATCTTAGAGAGGCAGTTTTAGAATTTCATTTACCCTTTCATTGTACAAAAAAGTATACCCCATATTTCAAAATGTCTGAAGCACAAAACAATGATGAAAAAATATGTACATTGATTATACTGATCAATGAAATAAAGTAAAGAAGATCAGTTTCAGTGTCACAGCTTGCTATTGAATTGAATGCCATTCATATGCTTTTTAGAAAATAAAGACACATGACTGACCTCAATACTGTAAATTCAGAAAATAAAGACACATGACTGACATCAATAATGAAAATTCAGAAAATAAAGACACATGACTGACATCAATAATGTAAATTCAGAAAATAAAGACACATGACTGACATCAATAATGTAAATTCAGAAAATAAAGACACATGACTGACATCAATAATGTAAATTCAGAATAGAAAATAAAGACACATGACTGACATCAATAATGTAAATTCAGAAAATAAAGACACATGACTCAGGCATCAATAATGTAAATTCAGAATAGAAAATAAAGACACATGACTCAGACATCAATAATGTAAATTCAGAATAGAAAATAAAGACACATGACTGACATCAATAATGTAAATTCAGAAAATAAAGACACATGACTCAGGCATCAATAATGTAAATTCAGAATAGAAAATAAAGACACATGACTCAGACATCAATAATGTAAATTCAGAAAATAAAGACACATGACTGACATCAATAATGTAAATTCAGAAAATAAAGACACATGACTCAGACATCAATAATGTAAATTCAGAAAATAAAGATACATGACTGACATCAATAATGTAAATTCAGAAAATAAAGACACATGACTGACATCAATAATGTAAATTCAGAAAATAAAGACACATGACTGACATCAATAATGTAAATTCAGAAAATAAAGACACATGACTCAGACATCAATAATGTAAATTCAGAAAATAAAGACACATGACTCAGGCATCAATAATATAAATTCAGAATAGAAAATAAAGACACATGACTGACATCAATAATGTAAATTCAGAAAATAAAGACACATGACTCAGACATCAATAATGTAAATTTAGAAAATAAAGACACATGACTCAGGCATCAATAATGTAAATTCAGAATAGAAAATAAAGACACATGACTCAGACATCAATAATGTAAATTCAGAAAATAAAGACACATGACTCAGACATCAATAATGTAAATTCAGAAAATAAAGATACATGACTGACATCAATAATGTAAATTCAGAAAATAAAGACACATGACTGACATCAATAATGTAAATTCAGAAAATAAAGACACATGACTGACATCAATAATGTAAATTCAGAAAATAAAGACACATGACTCAGACATCAATAATGTAAATTCAGAAAATAAAGACACATGACTCAGGCATCAATAATATAAATTCAGAATAGAAAATAAAGACACATGACTGACATCAATAATGTAAATTCAGAAAATAAAGACACATGACTGACATCAATAATGTAAATTCAGAAAATAAAGACACATGACTCAGACATCAATAATGTAAATTTAGAAAATAAAGACACATGACTCAGGCATCAATAATGTAAATTCAGAATAGAAAATAAAGACACATGACTCAGACATCAATAATGTAAATTCAGAAAATAAAGACACATGACTCAGACATCAATAATGTAAATTCAGAAAATAAAGATACATGACTGACATCAATAATGTAAATTCAGAAAATAAAGACACATGACTGACATCAATAATGTAAATTCAGAAAATAAAGACACATGACTGACATCAATAATGTAAATTCAGAAAATAAAGACACATGACTCAGACATCAATAATGTAAATTCAGAAAATAAAGACACATGACTCAGGCATCAATAATATAAATTCAGAATAGAAAATAAAGACACATGACTGACATCAATAATGTAAATTCAGAAAATAAAGACACATGACTCAGACATCAATAATGTAAATTTAGAAAATAAAGACACATGACTCAGGCATCAATAATGTAAATTCAGAATAGAAAATAAAGACACATGACTCAGACATCAATAATGTAAATTCAGAAAATAAAGATACATGACTGACATCAATAATGTAAATTCAGAAAATAAAGACACATGACTGACATCAATAATGTAAATTCAGAAAATAAAGACACATGACTGACATCAATAATGTAAATTCAGAAAATAAATACACATGACTCAGGCATCAGTAATGTAAATTCAGAATAGAAAATAAAGACACATGACTGACATCAATAATGTAAATTCAGAAAATAAAGATACATGACTGACATCAATAATGTAAATTCAGAAAATAAAGACACATGACTGACATCAATAATGTAAATTCAGAATAGAAAATAAAGATACATGACTGACATCAATAATGTAAATTCAGAAAATAAAGACACATGACTGACATCAATAATGTAAATTCAGAAATTGCGTTCATTTTTATATTGCGATTGTTGAACAACTGAAAAAAATGCAACTTTAATTATGAGGATTTCTGAAAATGCATCATACAATGATGCTAATAAATTTAAAATGTGAGTTTTATTTTTTTGCTAATCTTATCATCTGTAATAGAAACATCACAAAAATTTCTGAATTTACTCTTTATGGAGACAGCTGAATGGTCCAGATATTATAAAAATAAATAGAGAATGTGTCTATGGGCCACAGATGCCCCCGCTTGTTAATATGTATGAGTCAATGTTCTTATTATTGACATTTTCTTTTCTTTTAAAGTTAATGACATATATTTCTACATGTTGTCATTAGAAATTGCTTGCAGGTTTTTGTGCTCTAATTGTTCAATAACATTTGGTTGAGGCAAACTATAAAGTTAGAACACGGAAACGAAAAACTCAGCAATTTTTATGTTTATAAAGGGGCATAACTCATGAACGGTAAAAGTGGTGCCACCCAATTTTGAACTTGATATGCGTTTTATGGTAATAAGCATTGTGTATAAGTTTTATAACATTTGGTTGAGGCAAACTAAAGTTAGAGAACGGAAACCAATTTTTGGGACGTTCACGACTGACGGACGGATGGCACATACAAGGCTAAAACTAAATGCCCCCTCTGCTACGGCAGGGGCATAAAAAATAGACATCTCTGTATGTAAAAAAAAGATAAATATTATTATTTAATAGGTAAAACAGAATCTACCAAGATGGTTGTGGCTCAGCTTGTCAGAATCTCAAAGTCAGCATCTTCAAACTTAGTAGAACAAATAAAAGAGGTAAAGAAAGATTTTATTTTGAATTGTTCTATCTGCTTGATCAGTTTACAAGTTTCACTTACTACAACTTTGTCAAATGCTTAATACAGAAAGGTTGTAGGGTGACCTATAATTGCTTACATCCTCATTGATCATTAGGACCATGTTGGATAGTTGTCTCATTTGGCAATCATACCACATCTCCTTTTTTTTTTATTTTGAACCAAATTACTATAAAATAACAATGTTAAGTAGATTCAGCATCTTTGATATAATCTACTACTTTATATTTTTCTTCACATTTGGAGAAAAACATAAGAAAATATATCGACTGATCAAGAAATGAAAGATATAAGCTTCATTAAAGTTTTGACACTTTAGTAGAGATACAGAATGTTCAAGAGAAATTCACAGTAAAGATGATGATGATGGATGACTGTTTTAACATCTATTGGCAAATTAGATATAAATAAGAAGATGTGGTACGTCAGTGCCAATGAGACAACTCTCCATCCAAGTCACAATGTGTAAAAAGTAAACAATTATAGGTCAAAGTACGTCCTTCAACACGGAGCCTCAGCTCACACCAAACATCAAGCTATAAAAGGCCCCAAAATGACTAGTGTAAAACAATTCAAACAGGAAAACCAACGGTCTAATCTATATAAAAAACGACAAACAATTATGAACCACATCAACAAACGACAACCACTGAACATCAGGTTCCTGACTTAGGACAGGTGCAAACAAATGCAGCGGGTTTAAATGTTTTAACAGGTGCCAACCTTCACCCTAACATTAAACAGTAGTTTAACATTACAACATAAAAAGACACACTAAATGCATGTTCAGGATGAGAAAATGATAATATGATATGAATATGAACCCGGCTTTGTACTAGATTGCCACGCTGAGGTGGAATTTTAATGTGCTAATACACAAGGTAACAGTTCTTAACTATACACATTATTTTTACTCCCAGCTGACCAGTCTTTGCTCTAGCTTACAGTATTCCTAAATGCCATGGGCTTGGCATACCAATTTTCAAGTCTTTGGTTTGACCCAGTAAGGAATCAAACTATGGACATCCCACACTCAGGGGGAAGACTGCTATCACAAGACTTTTTTTATTTTGTTATTTAATCTAAATTATTTTATGGACTTCTTAGTGCAGATTTTATAATAATGTGAAATTAATTAAAGTGAATCCTGTAACATTGCATATCAGAGCAAACATTATTATAAGTTCTCCATGCAATTTTCATCATGTTGTATTTTCAGTTTTATCTGCATTGCTTTGGTCATAATTAAATAAAAATATTAGTATTTATGTCAATGATCTGAGTACTAAAAAAATCTTTTGATCGCAAAAACTAAAAACGCACTTAATATTTAGAAGTTACATTACAGAACCAAGGAGACTTTTATCGTACTACGCAATGATAGTCTTTTAAGTTCAATCTCTACCTCTTTTTAGACTCTGGAGGATTCAAAGTTGACATAATGTACTGTAGATTCATTTATTTTCGTGGGTACCAATTTTCGTGGATCAGGGAATACTTGCATGTTCGTGGATATTTAATTTCGTGGTTTTGCTGAAGTCTGCATACAAGCCTACAGAAAATTTGTCATTCATTGAACATTTAATTTCGTGGTTCACCTGTACCCACGAAATCCACGAAAATTGGTATCCAACAAATAAGACACCAGTCTTTTTTGTTGAAGTCCATATGTTGACCTCGAGAAGTGTCAACATATATATTTGTTCTGCCTTACAGAAGTTCCCCTCAAAACTTTGTTATAAGCAATGCCATAATATATGGTTCCTGTTGGAACAAATATTCTATATCATTTATTCTGTTAGAAACATTTAAATACTGTTATATTTGTTCCAGTGGAAATACTTTTACTGAATATTTCTATATTGGAACTTACATTATGAAGGGACTTCTATTTCATGACAGAAAATGTTGTTTTTGTTGTTGTCTTTATGCAGACCCTACATTAATTCATATTTAAGCTTTTGATCTGTTCCTTTTAAAGGATTACTTAACTACATGGAATGTTTTTTTAAGGTAAATCCACTACTTGAAGCTTTTGGTAATGCACACACAGTGATGAATGATAACTCAAGTCGCTTTGGTAAACTGATAGAAATCCAATTTCTGAATACTGGTGTAGTGGTAGGAGGTAGGTCAACGTTTTGTGAACAGTCTTGTTTATGTCATGGTACGGTGCCTGCCTTATGTGTTTGAGGTCTGGGGTCTGAAAATTATGATGAAACCAAGTTTTATATTGTTATAATGCTCCTCTGTAAGGGTAACCAAAAGGGCTATAATGGTTAACATAGACAAATAAAATACACAGTGTATACTGATAGTTTTGCTATTTACAGGTACATGTAACGTTCATTCAGTTAACTTTAAATTACACTAAAGTATCATGTACAACATATTCCAGACACAAGCAACATCAAATCATGGAATCAAAGAATTTTGATATGAAATTGCTGCGGAGGTCTGATATGCATGAGATAGAAATAAAAATAAATGTTACATCAAAGGAAAATGTTGTTTTTCTTATATTTGACCTTGACAGCTGCAGGAAGAAATTGATCCAAAATTGATGGACCAAAACTAACATCGAACAGTCATGACAGTAAATTCAAGATTGAAAGATATTCTAGAGCTTATATTAATCAGTATATTACACGATTTAGTTTTATCAGTTTGTCATGTTATATATTTCAGTCCAGTTAGTGCAAAAAAATATTGTTGGTTTTAATATTTTGATTACTTGACTTCCAGCAAAAGTGACAGAACACATGTTAGAGAAAAGTCGATTGGTTCATACTTCAGAAAGGGAGAGAACTTTCCATATTTTCTACTGTATGGTAGCAGGATTGAATAAGTATGAAAGGAAAAGATATTTCTTAGCAGACAGACCAGAATCATACAGGTAAAAATATTATTAAAACAGGGCCCCAGTTAGCTTCAACTGGTTTGAAAGAGTTGTGTAATTTAAAACAATTCAAACAGGAAAACCAACGGTCTAATCTATATAAAAACGACAAACAATTATGAACCACATCAACAAACGACAACCACTGAACATCAGGTTCCTGACTTAGGACAGGTGCAAACAAATGCAGCGGTTTAAATGTTTTAACAGGTGCCAACCTTCACCCTAACATTAAACAGTAGTTTAACATTACAACATAAAAGACACACTAAATGCATGTTCAGGATGAGAAAATGATAATATGATATGAATATGAACCCGGCTTTGTACTAGATTGCCATGCTGAGGTGGAATTTTAATGTGCTAATACACAAGGTAACAGTTCTTAACTATACACATTATTTTTACTCCCAGCTGACCAGTCTTTGCTCTAGCTTACAGTATTCCTAAATGCCATGGGCTTGGCATACCAATTTTCAAGTCTTTGGTTTGACCCAGTAAGGAATCAAACTATGGACATCCCACACTCAGGGGAAGACTGCTATCACAGGACTTTTTTTATTTTGTTATTTAATCTAAATTATTTTATGGACTTCTTAGTGCAGATTTTATAATAATGTGAAATTAATTAAAGTGAATCCTGTAACATTGCATATCAGAGCAAACATTATTATAAGTTCTCCATGCAATTTTCATCATGTTGTATTTTTCAGTTTTATCTGCATTGCTTTGGTCATAATTAAATAAAAAATATTAGTATTTATGTCAATGATCTGAGTACTAAAAAAATCTTTTGATCGCAAAAACTAAAAACGCACTTAATATTTAGAAGTTACATTACAGAACCAAGGAGACTTTTATCGTACTACGCAATGATAGTCTTTTAAGTTCAATCTCTACCTCTTTTTAGACTCTGGAGGATTCAAAGTTGACATAATGTACTGTAGATTCATTTATTTTCGTGGGTACCAATTTTCGTGGATCAGGAATACTTGCATGTTCGTGGATATTTAATTTCGTGGTTTTGCTGAAGTCTGCATACAAACCTACAGAAAATTTGTCATTCATTGAACATTTAATTTCGTGGTTCACCTGTACCCACGAAATCCACAAAATTGGTATCCAACAAATAAGACACCAGTCTTTTTTGTTGAAGTCCATATGTTGACCTCGAGAAGTGTCAACATATATATTTGTTCTGCCTTACAGAAGTTCCCCTCAAAACTTTGTTATAAGCAATGCCATAATATATGGTTCCTGTTGGAACAAATATTCTATATCATTTATTCTGTTAGAAACATTTAAATACTGTTATATTTGTTCCAGTGGAAATACTTTTTACTGAATATTTCTATATTGGAACTTATATTATGAAGGGACTTCTATTTCATGACAGAAAATGTTGTTTTTTGTTGTTGTCTTTTATGCAGACCCTACATTTATTCATATTTAAGCTTTTTGATCTGTTCCCTTTTTAAAGGATTACTTAACTACATGGAATGTTTTTTTTTAAGGTAAATCCACTACTTGAAGCTTTTGGTAATGCACACACAGTGA
This sequence comes from Mytilus coruscus, assembly GCA_017311375.1. Lineage (NCBI taxonomy): Eukaryota > Metazoa > Mollusca > Bivalvia > Mytilida > Mytilidae > Mytilus > Mytilus coruscus. The sequence goes on along the minus strand of CM029606.1, from coordinate 37,216,677 downwards.
TGAATGATAACTCAAGTCGCTTTGGTAAACTGATAGAAATCCAATTTCTGAATACTGGTGTAGTGGTAGGAGGTAGGTCAACGTTTTGTGAACAGTCTTGTTTATGTCATGGTACGGTGCCTGCCTTATGTGTTTGAGGTCTGGGGTCTGAAAAATTATGATGAAACCAAGTTTTTATATTGTTATAATGCTCCCTCTGTAAGGGTAACCAAAAAGGGCTATAATGGTTAACATAGACAAATAAAATACACAGTGTATACTGATAGTTTTGCTATTTACAGGTACATGTAACGTTCATTCAGTTAACTTTAAATTACACTAAAGTATCATGTACAACATATTCCAGACACAAGCAACATCAAATCATGGAATCAAAGAATTTTGATATGAAATTGCTGCCGGAGGTCTGATATGCATGAGATAGAAATAAAAAATAAATGTTACATCAAAGGAAAATGTTGTTTTTCTTATATTTGACCTTGACAGCTGCAGGAAGAAATTGATCCAAAATTGATGGACCAAAAACTAACATCGAACAGTCATGACAGTAAATTCAAGATTGACTCTATGGTTTTGGTTGATCCCCATGTGACACTCATTGTTATTTATCAATAAAAAATGAGGAGATGTGGCATGATTGCCAATGAGACAACTGTCTACCAGAGTTAAAATGAAGTGGATATAAGCAATAATAGGCCACCATACAACCTTCAACAATGAGAAAAACACATACTGTATATAAGTCAGCTATAAAAGGCTTTGAAATGAAAAATGTTAAACAGTTCAAACAAGAAAACTAACAGCTTAGTGTATAACAAAACAATTTACATAAAACAAATATGACAGACATGAAGCAATGACATCCACTGAATTACAGGGTCCTGACTTGGAACAGGAACATACAGAATGTGGTGGGGTTAAACATGTCTGAGAGCACTTAACCCTCCCTTTAACATGGAACAGTGGTGTAACATACACAGCACAGCATATGAACAAATACCTGCTACACATGTCATCAAAGATATTCTAGAGCTTATATTAATCAGTATATTACACGATTTAGTTTTATCAGTTTGTCATGTTATATATTTCAGTCCAGTTAGTGCAAAAAAAATATTGTTGGTTTTAATATTTTGATTACTTGACTTCCAGCAAAAGTGACAGAACACATGTTAGAGAAAAGTCGATTGGTTCATACTTCAGAAAGGGAGAGAACTTTCCATATTTTCTACTGTATGGTAGCAGGATTGAATAAGTATGAAAGGAAAAGATATTTCTTAGCAGACAGACCAGAATCATACAGGTAAAAAATATTATTAAAACAGGGCCCCAGTTAGCTTCAACTGGTTTGAAAGAGTTGTGTAATTTTAGAACTTTTCCAGATTGGAATAAATAAAGCGATAACATGTATTGATGTCAGTGATTAGTCTTTTTTTTTTAAGTAAGTAAATGTATAAAAAAATATTTTAATGTACACCATGATTGTCTTAATGTTTGTCTTGCTTTTGTATTCTATTAATATAAAATTGATGATAGAAATTGTTGGCTTTATTTTACCTGTTATAAAAGGTCTGCAATTTGTTGATATTACATAACCTGCATTTTTGAAGAATTAGGCTCAATGCAGTGCTTAGAGCTGTCTTGAATTATTAGTGAATCTAGAGGTTTTTACTGATGTTAAACCCCTCACCATTGCTAAGAGAAATACTGTAAATTCAAAAATTACTGCATGCATTTATTATTGCAATTATTTATGAAGGACAAAACTGCAAGTTTTTTTATTACGATTTCAGGGATATCTGCGTACAGATATATGTATCAGATACCAGAATGCAAGTTCTTATTATTGTGATTTTCACCCATTTTTGTGTTGTTTTTTTTTTTTTGGCAAAAACTATAATAGATAGAGAGAAACTGTTGTAACAGAAAAAATATGAGATCAACAAAAAAAGAGATTTTTGTCATGAAATATATTCTAGCCTACAAAAAAGGAGAGTGGCAATTGTTGAAGATGCACATAAATGCAGATGCACAACATAGTACATGCTCTTTAGAGCCTCTAGTTTGACCAAGTTAATAGTCAGAGCTATTCTATTAAGATTAATGTGGTAAGATACGATGGGACTTCAAAATCTGAAAGGGGGCCGTCAACATGTTCAACCAACATTTTTTTCTGAGAAAGTTTGCATACATTAAATGCAAGTACAACCATAATTGGCCCATGATGTTTGTTAAAAAATAAAAACTTCTTTGCCTTCCCTTTTGCATCCATTTTAATTTTTGAAGGAATGGCCGGCTATTTTTTATTATCCTCTGAACAGATTATTCTCATTCCAAGACCATTATTTTGTACTGTATCTGTAGAATTTTGTTTTAATGACAAAGTTACATCAAATTGAACATAAATGTTAACAGGTTAGTTGACCCAGGAGATGGTACACCAGTGTTTACCAGTAATGAAGACTACCAAAGATATAACGAAATGATGGTAGATATCAAACACACAATGAAAGCTGTTGGATTTTCAGAACAGGTAAGAATAATGGATTTGTAAATTTTGTATCTTGAGAGCATGCTTATAAAACAGGTGACTTTTTTGATATTTCACTTGCTATATAAAAATAAGAAGATGTGGTATGATTGCCAATGAGACAACTCTCCACCAGCGACAAAATGACGTAGAATTTTTAAAACAACTATAGGTCACCCTACAGCCTTCAACAGTGAGCAAAACCCATACTACATAGTAAGTTAAACATTTATAATTTTTTAACATTTATTCATTGAGAAGGAAGATCCTTATATTTTAGATCTTTACTTATTAAAGAATCATTTTTTGGTATTTTAAACTATCCTTTTTTTGTGCCAGGATGTAGATTTGATTTTAGCCATTATGTCTGGTATCCTACACCTGTGTAACATAGAGTTCGTACAGGAACCAGAGTCAGGACAAGTTATTATACTTAATGAAAATGAGATTGATGCAGGTTAGTACAGATCTAAGATAGGGTTAAGTACCACAAAATTAATATATGTGAAGACTAGACATTTTCTGTTAATTTTCAAGGGAAATGCCTGTTCATTTACTTTATAAAAATGTGGTAGAGTGCAGTGTCCTGAATTTAAAGGTATGTATGGCTGTGAATTAAAGGGAAAATTATTTAAACACATTGTATACCAATGCTAACCAAGAAAAACTGGAAAAAGTCTGGAAATGTCCTTGAAATTCAGGAAAATGGTAAAACCCTAAAAACAACCTTAAAATTTTAAATATTTGGTAGCATTAGGACCCAGGGACATGTCCAACATAGAATTACTAAGTCTTTGGAAGGCTTGAATTTTCTTACGATTAAATAAGTAAGTTACTGACTTACCAGTATTGGTTTCTAGTCTTTGACTTTTGAGACAATCTTTGACAGTAGATGACTTTCCTGAGAAATTCTGGAAAAAAAATTCCTTGAATTTTTTGTAGCTAACAGAGTGGGAATATTTACCCAGTAATAAACACCTATGAGATAGCAAAGTAACAACACTTGCGTATAGGGTGCTCCAGTAGAGTACCCTCCTTAGGCCACAAAGCAACATTTAAAAATTGCATAAAATGGCTATAAATAAAAGTAACTGTATTAAAGAAGATTCAAAGTTGAATTTTCAATAGGTTGAAATAACCTTAAAAAATTTTACTACTCTTTTCCCAAGTACTACAGAACAGAATGACTTCATATGTAATATGCAGCTTGGCAGTGATGAGTTGGGAAGTAATGTATTCAGGACGAGAAAAATAAATAAATGAATTAAAGTACAATTGTTCATTATGACTTCGTATGATGTGATCTTTTATAAATATATGTCAATATTATGGTTTTGACCCAGATTTTAAGGTTCATAATTTTCTATGTTTTCTATGTATTGTGTGCGATTTTGTCCCATGTACATTTATGCCATATCCTTCCATTTTCTAGTGACCAGATGCGGGTCTAGTACTTTGAAAAAGTGGACAACCAGGTCCCCAAACAAATCAATTTTAGAATTGGGACTTCCTAAATCTGCCTCTGGTTTCAATTTGTATTATTGTCATGATTGTATACAAGTAAATGTAAATTATCTTTTTTTTTTCTACTAAAGCTTCAGCATTACTGTCCTTACAACCAGAAGATCTAGTTACAAAGTTATTGGCCAATACTGCATGGGTAAGAGGTAAGGTTTTGGTCTGTTTTCTGAATAAGGAGGCTTTTTTACAATATGAGTTGTCTACCTTAACAGGAGAATGATTATAACCTTGGTCATTAAATTTTTCAGACAGATACACTGTAAAAAGATTGTATAAAGTAGTGTTTTAATTACTCAGCTTTTAATCGCTATTTTACGAACTTTTCCTTTGATCTTGCTGACTCATAATTTCCTATCTCAGCGGAGTCGAGTGATATGAAAAATTATCGCTAGAAACTAAGGGAGCACATGTCCCTTGACAATGAAATTAACAACGTCTTCATAGGTAAAATAGCGATAAACAGATTATCATTGGACATCTCAACTCGATTGGTTTTCTCACTTTCGCTGTACCGGCTCAAGCGAGAAAATCAATCTCGTTGAGATAACCAACGATAATCTATAATTATTTCATTTGGAAGTTCTATTTAACTCTTAAACTTTGAATATATTTTGCATATTACAAGTCTGAGACAACTAAAAGAAGAAACAAGATAACCAGTTCTGCATATGTAAATAACAAACAATACAAACTATACAGTATGGGTTTTTCTCATTGTTGAAGGCAGTATGGTTGCCTTTTATTGCTTACATCCACCTCATTTTAACTTTGGTAGATAGTTGACGATAGTTGTCTCATTGGCAATCATACCACATCTCCTTTTTTTATATTGAAAACTAAGAGATAACTGAGCAATTTGAATTGACCTTTCAAAACGATGGGGTATCATGTTCCTTGAAAATTTAGCATATCCAGCTCTGCATTCAACAGCTATCAGATTATACTCTAGTCAAAACAAGCTATTGCCTGTAACAATTCAAATAATTTAGTGTGAGTACAGGACACATTACGAAAGAAAGTATTTATTCCTGATATCTTACAGACACTATCTTATAGTTTACAGATTATATATTGAGTTGTGTCCCTTTGTAGGAGAAAGAATAGTAAAGTTTAAGACTGTTCCTGAAGCAAATGATGGGAGAGATGCCTTAGCTAAGACAATCTACAGTCGATTATTCAGTTGGATGATACAACAGATCAACCTCATGTTACATGTAGAATATGATAGGTAAAGGCAATAGTCTGAATGTATTTAAATATTTTTTAGTGGACAACTTTTTGATTTTCTGGGGGGGGGGGATTTTGAAAATGAATAACTTGGCCTTGTCAGAACTGAAAATAAATAACTTTGCTCAAGACAGATTGAAAATAAATATTCTTAAGCATATAATGCAGGAAACAAATGTGTACAAAAGTGAAAAAAATCAAAACTATAGGTGGGGATCAACCATGTTTTGTACAGTAAAAATGTAAATGTCTCTATCAGTGGTGACCCTTTTTTCAAAGTCCTTTCCCATGTACCAGGCATGTTTTGATGGCACAACCGTTTTTTTGTATTTTTAAAAACCATGCTTGGATGTCTTTTTCGTTTTTTTGTGTCATTGTATTTCCATTCGTTATATTTGTCAAATTGCAGAAATTATATTTAGATTTTTAGTCAACTTTGTAGCTAATCCCTATTTCTTGCTTTAAAGAAAATTTATAGGATGAAAATTCATGTATGATGTGTTTTTTATTCTCTAGACTTTTTGTGCTACTTTTTGCAGGTAAAATTTAAAATTTTATATTTTTTCTCAAAGTCAACATCTCCTTTAATTCCTATTGAATTCAAATTTATGTCTTTTGTAAGTTGATAGATAAAACTCAGTGTACATTTGATTGTTTCTTTCTGTTGGCTGCTAATTGGGTTTCATAATTTGAATGAGTAAAAATATAGAAAACATTATCTCTGAAATGTGTTTTTATACCCTGAGTTATCCACTGCTATATTTTGCCTGTTGTACATTTTAGGAGATATCCTGTTGGAGTAATAAGTATCCTTGATATGGCTGGATTTGAGAACTTTCCTGTCAACAGTTTTGAACAGTTGTGTATAAATGTTGCCAATGAACAGATACAGAATTATTTTAACCAAGCTGTGTTCACTGCAGAGATGGTGGCATATGAAGCTGAGGGAATCAAACCACCAAAAATCAAATTCACTAATAACAAGGAAATATTAGATCTGTTTTTACAGGTAAAATCAAGCATGTCTATGTTTTTTCACCTATGCTATTTTGGAAAATAGTATTACAAAAATGTTGCGATTTTTTCCTTACCTAAATACATGCTAATCCAAGGGATGTCTCCCTAATTATGTATCATAGTCAACTTTGAAATTTTTAAGCAGCAGGAGTTCTTGCCTTGTAGAATATTTTTTGGGGAAAATCCTATTATATAACAACAACAGTTCATATGAAAAAAGTGTACTAACAATGGATTATAAACTTTTAGGGCTGTTTCATAAAAACATACATGGTACCCAAGGAAGGCACTTTCATAATGGGGTAACCACCTATAGAGGCAAATTCAGAATTTCAATTACATTTCCACTGTACTTGGCACCTACCCATAGTAGAGATTTCAAAGTGTCTTCCTGGGTCCCATGTATGTTTTTATGGAACAGCCCTTAGGTGCATCTGAAATTTCTTTGGAGAATTTGAATGACTAACTTTATTGAGTAAACATTTTTTAATACATGTTAAAACATTTAAGATAATAAAAAAAAAAATTTAAGTTTGTTAACATGCTTATTGTCTTAGATGACAATTTTTTCATGTAAACAAAAGACATGTAAAAAATTGACATTATTATAAGTTGTTACCTTCTTGCTGATTGTATAAAGGTATCCACCAATACGGCAGTTCCGGGATACGGTTTTTAGTTGAATCTGTCATGTGACTACCATCACCACGTGACCAAAATGTGGGCATTGTCACTTTCAACACATGTTGAGCAAAAGAGTGAAAATTTTGATTTTATACTGCACAAAATATTTGGGAAATTAAAATCTAATAAGATGGTCCCCCTTTCCTATGTCGTACGGGAATCAAGATTATGTACTTACGGAACATAAATTATTTCTATACTACCCTACAGAATGACTATTATGAACGTGCTGGAAACTTTTAATAGAGCAGGGATACAGGCACGCCTTAAGCTTCTGTCTGGTAAATGAAAATCACAAAGGTGTGCGAAATTGACGATCTTTTCCGATGAAAGACGTGATTCCAGAAATGAGGTATTGGAGAAACTAGATTTATATTTTAAAAAGTTGCTTCCCTGTCAATTTAGTTGTGTTTTGCATAAAAATTTAGTTTTTGTTACAGAAATGACTTTCCAGAGATAATATTCAAATCCATAATACTTCTCCGTCTTTTCAGAGACCTGTAGGGTTGTTTGCCATGCTGGAGGATGACTGTCGTCTTTCCACCTCTATGGATATCAGTTTTGTAGAAAAATTAAACAGAAACTTTGTGAAGAACAACTATTACAAAAAATCAAAGTCCAGAGATCCTATCTTCACAATACTCCACTTTGCTGGGCAGGTAGGTTTGTTTTGTTTTTATTCAGGTATTTATTCTGAAGTAAACAAATGTATCTATTATTAACACTTGAATTAAATATACCCCCAAACATAGATTTTGAGAGGTATATATATAGAAATCACCCTGTCTGTCTGTCCACCCAAGTGCCCTGTAATATTTTTAAACAGCAGGATGTATATTGATTAATACCCATTCTCTGTAACCACTTAAACTTTTTTGGCACACATAGTCATCGATCTTTTGAGATGAAGATCCTAATAGCCAAGTCAGAAAAATAATTCCAACCGATATATATATATATATATATTGGTTGGTAACCATGGTAACAGGGGAGAAAGTTGGGATTTTTGAAAATCTTTAAAATGTTGTAGATCACTGATTATAGATTCCAGGGATGTGAATAAAGAAATATCATTACTGTCCAACATGATTAAGGGAGATTATCAAATATACTCTTCAATAATGCATTATGTGGTAATAGCCTCTTGTAGGCAGAACTCCTCCTAAACAGCTAAAAGGATATTAATGAATGTTTGCACAGATGTAGATCAATACCTAAGGATGTGAATGCAGGATTAGCATCCCTGTCTTACATGTTGAAAGGAGACAATTGAGTTCACTTACTTCACTATACTACTATGTTTTGATAATTTGAAAGTATAACTCCGCCTATTGGGGTAGGCTGCTATTGATTAGACTTTACAATTGTTGAACACTACCTTGTCAATGTATATTTGTTCCGCCTAACAGAAGTTCCACTGGAAACTTTGTTATAAACAATGTCATAATATCTATTCCTGTTGGAACAAATATTCTATACCATTTATTCCGTTAGGAACATATACTGTTGTGGAAATAATATTCCAGAATATTTTTTCCATTTGGAACTTATATTATGAAGGAACTTCTATTCCGTGACAACCTGAGGATGTGCATCAAAGAATATAACCCTTGTCCTTCATGATAAAGGGGAGATAATCAACTTTACCCATGTTCAATATTGCATATATATATATATATAATTTTTCGACAGGTTACCTTTTCTGTGGTAGAACATCCTTGTACTTGGTCAAGTAAGAGCAACCAAAATAAGTAAAATCAAACATATAATTGGTGTAATTTGAGGGAAAAGTTTACTGTTTTCTGATGATTTTGTTGTGTAAAAAAAATATAAAACAGTTAATTTTCCCAAAAACTGTATTGATTGAAAGCTTGATTTTACTTTACATTGCTCTTACTTGACTGAGGATATGATTGAAGCTTTAAATTTTCTGCTAGATAACATTTATGTACGTTTCGCGATAAAGTGTATCGTCAGGTAGTAGTATTCCTATGGGCACTAACTGTGCCCCTTTAATAGCAGATTTATTTCTATATTGCTATGAATCTCAGTTTATGACCAAACTCAGTAAAGACCCATCATTGTTATATTTAGTTGATACATTCAACAATACCTACCGTTATCTGGATGATATTTTTCGTTAAATAATCCAGAGTTCTCTAAATATACTTCGAAATTTACCCAAAAGAACTTACTTTAACTAAATCTAACATAAACAGCAGCAGTTGCCCTTTTCTAAATTTAGACATTTCAATTTCTAACGGAAACTATATACTAAAATTTACGACAAAAGAGACGATTTTCATTTCCTATTGTTAATTTTCCATTTTAGACGGCGATGTGCCTTTGGCTCCATCATACGGTGTTTATATATCCCAACTCGCTCGGTATGCCCGTGTGTGTTCTGATGTCATAGATTTTAACGAACGTAATCAATGCATCACTGGGAAATTATTGTGTCAGGGATTTCGATACCATAAATTACTTAAAACTTTTACTAAATTCTTTCATAGATACAAAGATTTGATTAGTAAATTTGGCTGTACCTGTAGAAAACTTATTAAAATGGTATTTCACATCCTAAATTTTACGGTAATATTGTACTTAAAGCGAGGAAATCACTATGTGATCCGTAAACTCATCGAACCTTTAAACAAACTTATAAGTAAGGGTTATCGTACCAATATTGTAATTAGATCTCTGAATATAGTTTACATTGGCACTAATATCGATTTTGTCATTAGCAAATTAAAACATAACTAAGTTGTATCTTCTTTTGAGGCGGGATGTTTAGAGACACACACACGTTAATTTTTATCTCTTAAGAAGTAGCTCCTCACTATCCTACTACCTGTCGATACATTTATTTTGGCATTGCACAAGTCATGTCTCTCTGACTGTTCATGACGTTAAAATACTAAATCCCTGGGATGTGTTTTAGTTGATTTTAGTCTCTGATGCATGATTTTTATCATTAATTGTTTTTGGCTTTAACTAGCTGTCAGTAACTGCAGTACTCTCAAATCGTACTTTCTTGTTAATTCGACCTGTTGATACTATTTTTAATACTTTTTGTTATTTTATATTAATATGGATCTTGTCTGTATACCAGCTTTGATTATTTGGAATATCTACTAATTTTCACTTCTTCGTACTACATTTGTATTAACATCAAGATTATTCTCAATTAATCTGTACAGGAAGTTTTATTGTTGATATTTACCCTTATGTATCTAGTGTTAAATTAGGTATTTATATGACAGACCTTTCTTGGTATTCCTAATTATTGGAAGATTTTATATAGACAGAAAAGTATACCTAAAACGACAAAGTTATTTTTCATTTACCTGTATATATTATGAAAACCGGTTTTTCAAAAGTGATTATTTTCTAAGGGTTTAATATTTCATGGTAGTGTTTTGCCATGGCTTTATTTGGACTTGTTTGTTTGCTTTTTGGCCTTGAATGTTTGTCCCTAATATTTTATTAACTATGTATTTACTTTCAGGTATCACAGATCGAATTTATTCGTTCATAGTGTGTTAATTTACGTTTTGATTGAGTTAAGCCTTCCAATTGATGTTTTATCGTGTGTTTTCTATGTTGTGATGTTATACTATTGTTTCAGAAAAAGGGAGAAGGTTTGGTACCATTAAACGTTTAATCCGCTGCAAATGTTTGCACCTGTCCTAAGTCAGGAATCTGATGTACAGTAGTTGTCGTTTGTTTATGTAATTTATACGTGTTTCTCGTTTCTATTTTTTATATATACTAGACCGTTGGTTTTACCGTTTGAATGGTTTTACACTAGTACTTTTGGGGCCCTTTATAGCTTGTTGTTCGTGTGAGCCAAGGCTCCGTGTTGAAGGCCGTACATTGACCTATAATGGTTTACTTTTATAAATTGTTATTTGGATGGAGAGTTGTCTCATTGGCACTCACACCACATCTTCCTATATCTAATTAGTACCAGGATGTCCTACCATAGAGTAGGTACCATGTTGAAAAAGTATAAACTTCGGAGTCAAAAGTCGGTAATATGAAAATAGTCTATTGTAAGCTAAACAGCAGGACAGAATTGATGAAGTTGTAGAACACTACACAAGGATGATCATAAAGGATTATTATCTCTGACCTACATGTTAAAAAGGACTCTCTCCATGAAAACTGTAACATTGCTTTATATGCAGTGTTATCCATTTTGTAAATTTTTATTGACTTAGTCATTTATATTTCAGATATATGCTAATATTATTGTTGGGGTATTTATCTTCTAGTTATTTTTGCCATTGAATGTAGCCTTTTTGGTGCATTTTATTCGTGAACAATTTACAGGTTTTGTCAACTTGTTAATAAATATGAAAACTTTAAAAATAGTGAAGTTTTGTTTTGTTAAATGTAAATATTATTATATTTAGCTTAGGTATAAGGGATGGCATGTAAATAAAAAAGATTGTCTTGCATCTACCACCCATGTTAATTTAGTAAAGAATATATTGAGAATTTGAATCTCACCGCTCATACAATGTTAATTTTTAGCTCCTTCCAACCGTTTCCCAATCATAAAAAAAAATTTGGTATAAAGTAGCCTTTTTTCTAATCAAACTTAATATTTAGTTTAAATTACACAGGTGACCTACAGAGCTGAAGGATTTATAGAGAAGAATAGAGAAACACTGGGTACAAACTTCCAAAGTCTAATGGAAAATAGTCAAAACAGACTCATTACAGATCTCTTCACAACACAGTTGTCAGAGTCAGGCACCTTAAAAAAGGGGTGAGTAGAGTTAGGAATTTTACTTGTTTTATATTTTTTTGTTAGGCCCTGCATATATATGATCTTTTTAATGAATTTGTTAATCACAAAATAAAAAATGGCATACCAATTTTTTTGGAGATGAAGTCATAAAATGTCCCATATTAAATTACTTGATGCATTGAAAACACCTTAATTTTTTATTAGATCCTTGTCAAATTTGCATGAAGGTTTATATTCATCAAAACTTCAGAATTGAAATATCAGTACAGACTCTTATTGTTTGTAAGATCAGATTATTTCTGAAATTTTAACAAAATGAATCATATGTAAATGTAAACAGAAAAATCCACAACAGCAGATCATTATAAGTTTTCCCCTATATGTGGGGTGTACTCAGTAAAGGTTTCTATATTTTCTTGGAATCTAGTGACTGAATTTTAATGCCAAGTTTGATGTAGTTAAATTTTATATGAATTTGGTTAAATATACTTACCATGAATTTACATTTATATTATATAGAATATGTTTGCCTTCATAACATGTTCTCATCGCAATTAACTAGGTGATTAAAATACATCCATGAGATGTACTCACCTATGTCATAATTTACCTGTGTACATACAGTAACGAATCAGTTTTAATTTTTATGCTCAAGTGAACGCACTCACTATCCTACTACCTGTCGATACATTTATTTTGGCATTGCACAAGTCATGTCTTCTCTGACTGTTCATGACGTTAAAATACTAAATCCCTGGGATGTGTTTTAGTTGATTTTAGTCTCTGATGCATGATTTTTATCATTAATTGTTTTTGGCTTTTAACTAGCTGTCAGTAACTCATGAGTACTCTCAAATCGTACTTTCTTGTTAATTCGACCTGTTGATACTATTTTTAATACTTTTTGTTATTTTATATTAATATGGATCTTGTCTGTATACCAGCTTTGATTATTTGGAATATCTACTAATTTTCACTTCTTCGTACTACATTTGTATTAACATCAAGATTATTCTCAATTAATCTGTACAGGAAGTTTTATTGTTGATATTTACCCTTAGTACACAGGATGTCCTACCATAGAGTAGGTACCATGTTGGTACCAAAAGTATAAACTTCCTAAGAGTCAAAAGTCGGTAATATGAAAATAGTCTATTGTAAGCTAAACAGCAGGACAGAATTGATGAAGTTGTAGAACACTACACAAGGATGATCATAAAGGATTATTATCTCTGACCTACATGTTAAAAAGGACTCTCTCCATGAAAACTGTAACATTGCTTTATATGCAGTGTTATCCATTTTGTAAATTTTTATTGACTTAGTCATTTATATTTAAGATATATGCTAATATTATTGTAGGGGTAACTATCCTCTAGTTATTTTTGCCATTTAATGTAGCCTTTTTGGTGCATTTTATTCGTGAACAATTTACAGGTTTTGCCAACTTGTTAATGAATATGAAAACTTTAAAAATAGTAAATTTTTGTTTTGTTAAATGAAAATATTATTATATCTAGCTTAGGTATAAGGGGATGGCATGTTAATAAAAAAGATTGTCTTGCATCTACCACCCATGTTAATTAGTAAAGAATATATTGAGAATTTGAATCTCACCGCTCATACAATGTTAATTTTAGCTCCTTCCAACCGTTTCCCAATCATAAAAAAATTTGGTATAAAGTAGCCTTTTTCTAATCAAACTTAATATTTAGTTTAAATAACACAGGTGACCTACAGAGCTGAAGGATTTATAGAGAAGAATAGAGAAACAATGGGTACAAACTTCCAAAGTCTAATGGAAAATAGTCAAAACAGACTCATTACAGATCTCTTCACAACACAGTTGTCAGAGTCAGGCACCTTAAAAAAGGGGTGAGTAGAGTTAGGAATTTTACTTGTTTTATATTTTTTAGTTAGTCCCTGCATATATATAATTTTTTTTATGAATTTGTTAATCACAAAATCAAAAATGGCATACCATTTTTTTTGGAGATGAAGTCATAAAATATCCCATATTAATACTTGATGCATTGAAAACACCTTAATTTTTTTATTAGATCCTTGTCAAATTTGCATGAAGGTTTACATTCATCAAAACTTCAGAATTGAAATATCAGTACAGACTCTTATTGTTTGTAAGATCGTATTACTCTCTGAAATTTTAACAAAATGAATCATATGTAAATGTAAACAGAAAAATCCACAACAGCAGATCATTATAAGTTTTTCCCCTATATGTGTGGGGTGTACTCAGTAAAGGTTTCTATATTTTTCTTGGAATCTAGTGACTGAATTTTAATGCCAAGTTTGATGTAGTTAAATTTTATATGAATTTGGTTGAATATACTTACCATGAATTTACATTTATATTATATAGAATATGTTTGCCTTCATAACATGTTCTCATCGCAATTAACTAGGTGATTAAAAATACATCCATGAGATGTACTCACCTATGTCATAATTTACCTGTGTACATATAGTAACGAATCAGTTTTAATTTTTGCGTTCAAGTGAACGCATGTTTCTCGTCGACAAGTAGGACTGTTAAAAATCCTTATGTTTTATACAAATATTATTTGATTTTGGAATATCGTTTTACGATTAATTCAATGGAATTATCGTTTACACAGCGCTTTTGATATGAGCATTTCGTCAACATTACGGACATTACGAATCTGTAACAACGATGACCTAGAAATTAACCTTTGTTTAGCCGCCATTTTCAAACACTTAGACTGGTGCGAGGAAAGGCAGAACATTTATGTCAAAATCGAACATGTTACATGAGTACTCCGTTTTATAAAGAAACGGATATTAATTTTCTTCTTCCATCCTGACCGAATTTTTAGCTGTTGAGAGCAATCTACGAAAAGGGTCAAGTGGAAAGTTCAGAAAGAGTTGATTGTTTACATGACTCACGGTCATGAGTAAACACAACACTATATTACAATCAGAATAGGTATTTTGACCAGATCTGATTATTTTGATATGGATAACGTCCATTATGGGAGCGTAGACCATTATTGTCACTAGAACCTTAAGTGATTAGATAAATTTCAATCAGAATAGGGAATTTGCCCATATCTGATTGTTTATTTGGATAACGTTTCTGTAGAGGGAGCGTAGACCATTTTTGTTACTACTATTAAAAGTAGTTGGATGAATTACAATCAGAATAGGGAATTTGCCCAGAACTGATTATGTTTTTATTTGGTTAACCTTCCTTTTAGGGAACTTAGACCATTTTTGAAAATAGAAAGTGGTTGATGCAACACAAATAAAATTAATCAAAATCAGAATAGGGATTTTTGCCCTGGTCTATCTGATTAATGTTGACATCGTTTTGTCCAGGGAACATAGGTCTATCTTTATTGTTACTAGAACAACATGCAAGATTTTGGGTCTACAAGTTGCATGCATTCTACAATACAGATTTTGATCTTCCCTAAAAATCAGTTATTATGTTATTGCACATTGATATTTAGGGACCATTATTGGATAGTTGACCTAACACAAATAAAATTAATTAGAATCAGAATAGGGAATTTAATCCTGATCTATCTGATTGTTGTTGACATCGTTCCATGTAGGGAACATAGATATAAAAAAGAAGATGTGGTATGATTGCCAATGAGACAACTGTCCACAAGAGACCAAAATGACACAGAAATTAACAATTATAGGTCACCGTACGGCCTTCAACAATGAGCAAAGCCCATACCGCATAGTCAGCTATAAAAGGCCCCGAAATGACAATGTAAAACAATTCAAACGAGAAAACTAACGGCCTTATTTATGTACAAAAAATTAACGAAAAACAAATATGTAACACATAAACAAACGAAATCCACTGATCTACAGGCTCCTGACTTGGGACAGGCACATACATACATAATGTGGCGAGGTTAAACATGTTAGCGGGATCCCAACCCTCCCCCTAACCTGGGACAGTGATATAACAGTACAACATAAGAACGAACTATAAAAATCAGTTGAAAAAGGCTTAACTCATCAGATGGACAAAAATACAAGTGGACGTGGCAGGGTACTTGTACATCCAAACAACAAAAAGACACTAGGAACAGATCTGAGAGTACTCGCAGTTATCTGACAGCTAGTTCAAAGCCACTAACAACTAATAAAAAAATCATGCATCTAAGACTAAATTATCAATCTGTACACATCCAACATCAGGTCTACCTTTATTGTATCTAGAACAACATGCTAACAAGTTGCACGCTTTCTACAACACACATTTTGATCTTATCTAATTTTGGTTGCACATTGATTATTGTGATGAGTTCAGTCAATTATATACTCATATTGATAATATATTGAGAGTGTGTCTAGAAATGGTCAAGAGCTGAAACACTACAGAGTTTTTTAGTACTTACAAATGTGTATGTAGTTCAAACATGTCAATACACAAAATTTATTATTATGTCCAGATTTTTTAGAGGACAGAAAATTCTAAGAGACCTGAAATATTTTCTCTGAGCAGGAAATTGCTGTAGATTTTTCTTCGCATATCAATTTTTCTCCTACAGATGTTATAGAAACTACTGATATGTTGAGACAGTGAGACTAGAACACAGTTCTAAAACCTGTTGATAACTTGTGACACCTCATATCATATTATCATTTTATTTTTATTTTTCAAGGTCGGTTTATTACTGACAAGAAGAACATTGATATTATTAGTATGCACTACTATGACCATTTGGTTGTTTGTCTGCATTAATGAAACAAAAACTTTCATATGTAACATTAGTTTGTTTCTTCAGTTAAGAAGAGTTAAGGGGATGCCATTATGGTGCATTTCACAAAGACTTGATTCACAAAATGGCTTTGAATTTTGATTACTTAAATCAGAGTGTACATTGTCAATTTATATGACATATATGATATGTACTTATGCTATTTTGCGTTAAGTACACTAAATGGTGTTAATCTGATGTTCAGTAGTTGTCGTTTGTTGATGTGGTTCATAAGTGTTTCTCGTTTCTCGTTTTTATATAGATTAGACCGTTGGTTTTCCCGTTTGAATGGTTTTACACTAGTAATTTTTGGGGCCCTTTATAGCTTACTGTTCGGTGTGAGCCTAGGCTCCGTGTTGAAGACCGTACTTTGACCTATAATGGTTTACATTTATAAATTTTGACTTGGATGGAGAGTTGTCTCATTGGCACTCATACCACATCTTCTTATATCTATTAACATAAGACTAGGGTATATTTTACCCTCACTGATATGAGAATCACTGACAAATAATACTTCCAATTCTGAAAGGAAGAGATTGTTGGAAGCTCTTAAAAATAGTAGTAAAATAAACTTTGCGTCTTTAGTTTTCAAAGCAATGACAACAAGTTGGGCAAGATTAGCTGTCTGCTTTAAAGAGCCAAAACTGCTATAATGGATTCATTGGATCTATTTTCAATCTTAATGAGAGATGGTCGTTGAAACAGCTAACCTAACTGCAACAAGTTTTTTTCCTTGAGTTTATATTGAATCAGAAAGTTGAACTATATATGATTCCAAGGTACCGATAAATAAAAACAAAATTAGTTTACTATTTATGTTTTTAGAATTTAGAATAATTTTAGGCATATCATACAGATTTTGCACGAATTAAATATAATTAGTAAAAGATTAGAAAATGAATACAGAAAAGCATTGTTGATGCAAGATTCATTAAAAATGCTAGACATGCCATGGACGTGGAGATTGAAGTAGTTTTGAAAGATTTAGCAAGAAACTATCCAATACATCTCTTTATAATCTTCATTTTAGCTAGTCTTTACAAGATGCAGAAAAAAGAAGAGGTCTTTTGACTACATTATTCCAATAAATATATATATTTCAATTTGTGCTCAAATTTTAGCATCTGTAGAAGCAGTTTGTTTGAGAGAAAAATACACAAGAAAAACAGTTTATTTAAATGACTGATTAATAGTTAGCATTAATAACATTCAATAGTCTGTTTTTGCATGGAAGTAAAATGCAATAAAATAATGCCATGGTTGTGCAAGACATTTATAAGTATCTGAATTTAAAAATGTCACTGCTTATTTTATTTTTGTTTATTATTAACAAAGAGTACAAAAATCCTAGTCTTGTCAAAGTCAAGTTGTGACTTATCTACATATAGGACAGTTTTTCAAATAGATTGGGTGTGATTTATTCCCACAATTGAGGGTATTCACAATTCCATTTTCATAATGATCAGACAATTGTTCAACAACTTTTCATAATTCTTTTAATGCATTGCAGGAATAATATTAAATACCTAGCATAGAGTTAGTCTTATGCAAGAATATACTAGACAAAATTGAAATGCGTTTATTAACAGTACTTTGAATTTTGAATTCAATATTGTTTGAAGGATGTGATTATATACAATCCAATTACTTTGTTTTGTCAAATCTTATGTCAATTTGGACAAATGCAAAAATCTTCTGAGCGATAATTAGTTTAACCAAATGACAGTGTTGAAGTCACAAAAATACTACCAAAACTGTTTTGGTGGGTATATAGGAACCATATCAGAATGTATAGAATTCAGATAAAGTGAACTGAGAGAGAAATGAAATGAGTATTTCTGATTGTGAAACCATTTCTGAAACAATTAAAAACACTTTATGCAAGTTAGTACACATGTTTTCTATAATGTCAAACATTTGTTTTCTTTAAATAGAGAACTATAATTGACAAGTTGCATGTTAGTACAAAATGTATTTCTGATTGTGAAATAATTTCTGAAACAAATAAAAACAATTTGCAAGAGCAACAGTTCGAGAGTTGTTCAATATGTCAAATTTTTGTTTCTTTTAATTTGGAACTGTGCATGGCAATTTATAATTCAGAACAAATTGTCTCCTATAGGTTCACATTTTTAGACAGAATACCATTGTGAGATTTTAAAACAATAATAGAAAGATTTTTCATAGTTTGGGAAAATCATCTGTCAGTCACTTTTTTTGCTTATTGAGGACAAAAGATTTTGGCTTGTACATTAAGATCAACTTGATCAAAAGAGGGGCGAAAGATACCAGAGGGACAGTCAAACTCATAGATCGAAAACAAACTGACAACGCCATGGCCAAAAATAAAAAGACAAACAGACAAATAATAGTACAGATTTCACAACATAGAAAACTAAAGACTAAGCAACACGAACCCCACCAAAAACTGGGGTGATCCCAGGTGCTCCGGAAGGGTAAGCAGATCCTGCTCCACATGTGGCACCCGTCGTGTTTCTTATGTTATTACAAATCCGGTAAATAGTCTAATTCGGTAAGTGGCATTCGTGAAAAGGGAAGGGTATTGTAGTTACGACATAAGGAACATATCCGATATCATCTGTGAAACGGTTATTCCATAACTTAGATCCAAATGCTATATAAAAGTATTAATGAGTAACAATTGGAAAACATGTATACTTAAATTTTTCCACTGATTTGTACTTTTCTTTAATTTTACACTAGTAGTCTAGTACAAAATTCAAAGAGAATGTTTGTTCATGGGTGGACTGGTAGACATTGTATTCAAAAGTTCTACCATTCTCATTGAATTTTTTTATCAAACTTTAAAATTTAGTCCAATAGGAAAATTGTCATGTCAACTGTAAAATGCATGACTTCTCTTGACAAAAAGAATTTCATTCTTGATCTGTTAAACTTTAGTACGAGTAGTACATCTAGAAGAATAAGTACACAAAGAAACTATTATTTCCAAAAGTTCTATAGAAAAAAAATCATGAAACAACTTTTGTTTGAGTCTTTGTTACAGGTTTTTGTTAGAACTGTTTAGAACACAAGTGATTTACAAAGTATATTTGAATTGATTATAATTCATTGACAATTCAGTAGAAAAGGCTGTATTTTGAAAGATATTGATAATGATCAGGTTTTCAAAAGATGATTACCTATCATATATTCTCTGTTATTATATTAAAACTAGAGAAAACAAAGAAAATTTAGCGAGAAGCTAAATGTTTTCAAATAAGTTTAGAAAAACTAATACTTCAAAGTTGAAAAGTAATTATAATGATAAAGGCAAGATGCTTCTAAATCAGATAAGGTTTGATTAGTTCTTGTAAATTTGTACAAGCAATAAGAACAACCTATTCACATGACAAATTAAATATAAATGCACATTTACTGTTGCAATATTATAACACATTTGGCTCATAATGAAGGAGCTTTAATAAAATAATTTCTATTCTGCAGATTATTTATCCAAGGCTATATTTGCATAGTTTTATTTATGCAATCTGCAAAGTTTTGCCATAAAGTTTGGTTGATAGATTAAAAGTCATACAACATAGCTTTATTGTGTAATAAATGTAAATTTTGTAATTTCAGTTTTACTTATTACAGTATTTACAAAATTAAGTGGAGTTATATTTTAACAATTTTGACATAGTTTTTATATGTTGTAAATTGTATATATGTGAGAGAATTTATCCTCCACCAAGATGAGACACTGCTTGGTAATCAGTGAATATTCTATATAATATAAATGTAAATTCATGGTAAGTATATTTAACCAAATTCATATATTTGGGATGCTTATGGGTTTAGATCAGCCTTACTATCAAATGGTTATTTTTGAAATCTCAAGAAGAGATTTTATATGAATTTATAGGGTTAAATATACTTACCACAATCCACCACCGCCCCTAGAATACATTCAGTATTTTGTTCACACAATTGTAATTATTTAATTAAACGATGAATTAAAACTGATTCGTTACTGTATGTACACAGGTAAATTATGACGTAGGTGAGTACATCTCATGGATGTATTATTAATCACCTAGTTAATTGCGATGAGAACATGTTATGAAGGCAAACATATTCTATATAATATAAATGTAAATTCATGGTAAGTATATTTAACCCTATAAGTTCATATAAAATCTCTTCTTGAGATTTCGAAAATAACCATTTGATAGTAAGGCTGATCTAAACCCATAAGCATCCCAATTGGTGCAACAAATAGAACTGGGACAGCTCATACTTTAGAGCATGTGTATATATTATGTATGAGCTCTTACCCCCATCTTTGATGATACTAATGATTAGCGTCCAATGTACCTGCCAAGTGTGTGGATTTGAACTCACAACCTCAGTGTTTATACAGGCTAGTGATACAATAGTTGAACTACTTAGACCACTCAGCCACTGAGTCCCCCAAATGGCAGATAGAAAGTTGTGAGTTATTCACTCACAATCACCTGCTTTAGGTGTAATACCACCAAATCATAGTACGTCACATCTGGTTGCATACGAAAATAAGGTCGAAAAAAAATTTTCCCTTGAATTTGACAGTTGTAGGTAATTAATCCTACAATTCATTGCAGTAAAACATTTCTGGGTCATAAACATATATCTTGGGTATTTAAAAGCACCATTATTTTTTTATTTGGGGTTTCTATAGAATATTTTGGAAACTTGAGGTTACATGGTTACTAAAGCTTGTACACAGGTTAATTAAAGGGGAAAATTTGATTGGTTAACTCCCAGTGATGGTTATTTTCTTATATGCAATGAAATGTTATTTGAAATTTTTTCTTTAGTACTGGACAGGATAAAACTTTACTCATGCCAAGTATTTCTTTATTTGAAACAAAGATAAATTCTGCACAATTTTTGAAAAGTGCAAATTTAACAAAGACTAATAGGGGAAAATCAATGGTGGTATTACACCTTTACTGAATCTCCCTGTATTTAAGGATGTAGTCAGGTGAAATTTAAAAATCTATAAGTAAAATTGATACTATAAATCAGGAAAGCATCAGTTAAGGAACAAAATAAGCTCAAAATATTGATAGGTTTTCGAAATATTTTATTGAAAAAAATGGCGGGAAAAGGCTGACTCGGTATCTTACCTTATATTTAGCATTGGCATTATTTGGGTCTCAAATCGTAAGAAAAGAACTCTAGATTCTGCTTAAATTTTGGTAATGACCTTTTATGAGCTATTGAAGTCTTCTATAAAAAGAAAAGTGGGTGATATGGGGCAAAATATTTTACCCTGTATCGTATTTATTTCAGAGATACTTTACACAGAAACCAGTGGTCAGTCCCAGAATGGCAGATGCCAAATAGACCTCCTTTAGCTGGAGAAGAAACTTTGTCTAGGAGAGCAGGCAGAGAATTACAGAGAAGGTAAATTATGGTTTCAAGTATTGACAGATTTTTTCTGTTTCCAACCCAATTATAAATATTTTATGTTTTAAGATGTATAAAACAGGTAGATCCAGGGCCTACGATCATAAAACTGTACTCAGTACTCGGAGTACGAAATGTGTCCTCAAAACAGTAAATCCGGTATTTTGATTGGTTGAATTCTAAGTATGAGTACAATAATTGCACTCCAAGATTTTATGACCGCAGGGCAAGAAGTTTTGAAATTTCTTTGAAAAATATACTATCAATATACAAAGCACAAACAAACTTTCAAAATTTTTATTATACCCCTGCTCCAAAGGATGAGGGATACTGGTTTACCCCTGTCCTTGTTTCCAACCGTCCCTTCCACAACTTTTTTGTCCCAAGAACTACAAGTCAGAGCTTCTTGAAATTTGGTTGCAAGCTTCCTGTGAGCATGCATACCTGTTTGATGCATTTTGACATTCATTGCTTATCAACTTCCTATTTACTTAATACTTAATTATTCTTACACATAATGGCCATGCATAAAATTTTTGTCACAATTTTCTCAGGATCTAATAGTCAGAGGTTCCTGAAATTTAGTATCAAGCTTATTAATCAGAGATTCCTGAAATTTGGTATCAAGCTTATTAATCAGAGATTCCTGAAATTTGGTATCAAGCTTATTAATCAGAGATTCCTGAAATTTGGTATCGAGCTTCATGTGAACATGATTTACGTTTCACATCCATCGCTTATCAACCTCCTGCTTACCGAATACAAATACTTATACTAGGGGTATCATTAGTAGAAATAGCTCACAGTTCAACTTGTTATTTCTTTCAATCCAATTTTCAAGAGGTGAATTATGAAAATGTTACACAGAAAGGCAAAATAATCACTATTTGTAAATATCAAGGAAAATTTAAATGAAGAAATGTATGCTTTATATAATAAATATTATTTTGTATTGTAGATTGAAAAACAGTCAACATGAGGATAGCAATACTCCACCAATAACTACTGCCAGTGCCTATTTCAGGGTGAGTATGAGTCAATAGGTGCTAAGATTGTTAAAACTTACCCAGACTTGTAATAAATAATAAATGAAAATTATATTTTACACCCTGTATTTGTTCTGTTAAATGTGGTGGTACAGAAGACATAGGGGAAATAACTCTATTTTACCTAAATGTTTT
Source organism: Mytilus coruscus (assembly GCA_017311375.1). NCBI lineage: Eukaryota > Metazoa > Mollusca > Bivalvia > Mytilida > Mytilidae > Mytilus > Mytilus coruscus. Next base: position 37,193,577 of record CM029606.1, on the reverse strand, counting down.
ATTTAATCTAACATGTTTAACTCAATTTTAACATGGTGATTTATTGAAGAAAAATAAACATATATTTTAATGTGACCCTGCAAATAGATAGATATCCTATAGACGAAGAAGTTGCTGTTCAAACAATAAGATTCTCTCAAAATTAATCTTCTTGGTGTTGAATGAATCAATGTGAAACAAATTGATTGTGACTACACTGGTTTACAACCCTGTCATGTTTTACCTATAGGCTGATAGATTGATTTATTGGTGTTTAACACCACTTTCAGCACTATTGGCTATTTGTAGCGGTCAATAGTTTTTGTGGAGGAAGCTGGAGTGCCCGGGGAGAACCACAGACCTTTGGCCGCAAAACTGGCAATCTCAGTCCATCAAGATTGTAGTCCAATGTATCTGCTAAGTGTTGGTTTGAAACTCAAAACTCTGTGTTGACAGACTAGTGATACAGTAGTTGAACTACTTAGACCACTCTGCCACTGAATCCCCCTAAAAGCATATAGAGATTTCAGGGTCAATCACTTGCAATCACCAGCTTTCACTGAAAATCACCACCAAAGACAGAATTGAAAATGAATTTGCTTGTGTTCAACTGTATACCTGAATATTTTCACTGGTTGTTACTTTTTTCCAATTCAATGCATAACTTTTTATGAGGAGGATATATTTGTGCAACAGATAATTTACTCTTCACATCAATATTTATATTTTGATAATTGATAAAATTATGGCACAGGGGATATTTTCATTCATTATATGTGATCACAAAATGAGCAAAAAAAAAACATGACCCCTTGAACATTTCCACTTAACATTAATATCATTGGGATGCATCTTTTAAACATGCACTAAAATTTAGGCAAATGAATGTTCCTGTGTTATTTATTCGAAATTAGGAAAGTTTGAAATTCAGTTTTCATAAATGTTCTGTACAATTGTATACAACATCTGGAAGATATGGTATAGTTCTTAGCTAGGAAGACAACAATCCATAAAAGACCACATTAATTATAGCATAATTTTTCAAATGTCAGCCATACTGCATATCAATTTTAAAAGACAACAGTTTGTTATAAAAGAAAAACAATGAGTTATAGGCACAAACTCATACACCATTGTGGTAAAAACTTATTCCAAAAGGGGATTTTAAATGTGAGTTTTTATCTCTTACAAGATTATATTGACAATTATAAATATTTTATAGAATTCCTTAGCCAAGCTGATGAAGAAGATGGCGAAAGGAGAGCCACACTTCATTAGGTGTATAAAGCCAAATTCTAATCAACATCCACAGCTTTTTGAAGATAAAATTGTACTGAGACAGTTAATAAGTACAGGAGTGTTGGAGACTACTCGGATACGGAAACTGGGATATCCAACTAGGATGCCCTTTGAAGACTTTATACATAGGTATGTCTGTTAAAATAGGAATACACAATCGTTATTTTCAAAATGAAAAGGGGAGATATTTTCAAATTTCATGAATTTCAAAGATTTATGTTTAATTAATATCACTGTTGAAGTATGGCTTTTAAACATTTTATACAAAGTTATGTTTGAAATGAGACTAAATAATCAATTGAAAAAAGTAGATATTTCCAAAATTCTTAGAAACCAAAAAAAAATTGAACTATTGAAAAAGTTTAACATGAGCTTTATTTGATTTTGATATCAGAGAAAATGATTTTGCTAATGTGGTGTTCATCAAAATAATATTAAAATTGGTCATAGTTTGTACATAAAATGAGTGGGTTTTTATTTTTGATCTAATCCTCTCACCATGCTTTTATTTTTGATCTAATCCTCTCACCATGCTTTTATTTTTGATCTAATCCTCTCAACATGCTTTTATTTTTGATCTAATCCTCTCACCATGCTTTTATTTTTGATCTAATCCTCTCAACATGCTTTTATTTTTGATCTAATCCTCTCAACATGCTTTTATTTTTCAGATATTCAGTGATTGCCTTTCTAAGACAGGTGGACGAAAATGAAATTGGTCCAAGGGTCTGCCAACATATACTGAAGCATGCAGGATTAAAGGGTTGTGAAATAGGAAAATCACGGGTAATAGAAATACACATACTGTTAATAAATAAACTCATCATAGATACCAGGCTTAAAGTGACACTCAAATATAAAAAGTTAAAAAAAGGCTAAATAAAGTACAAAGTTCAAGAGCATTGAAAACTCAAAATAATGTAATGTTAAACTATAAGTGCGATATTTGATCAAATTACAACTAAACCTAAGATATGATGGTGATTTATTCTGTTGGAAATAATCATATTAAATATAATGCAGAAGTTTGCCAATCAAAAATTTCCGTCACACTTTTTCAAAAACATCTGAACAGAATGACTTCATCTTTCAATGTATCACTTAACCTAAGATATAATTTAGATTTTCCTCTGTCGGAACTAATCATACTAATGCAGAAGTTTGTCCAACAAATATTTTTATCACACTTTTCTCAAAAATGCTTGTAACGGAATGATTTCATATTAGAACTTTTGGCCACCAGCTCGACTGTGATGAGTTGTAATGTGCAAGCTAAATCTGTCAGATACACACTAATTGTGATGAGTTGTAGTGTGCGAGCTAAATCTGCCAGATACACACTAACTGTGATGAGTTGTAACGTGCGAGCTAAATCTGTCAGATACACACTAACTGTGATGAGTTGTAATGTGCGAGCTAAATCTGTCAGATACACACTAACTGTGATGAGTTGTAGTGTGCGAGCTAAATCTGTCAGATACACACTAACTGTGATGAGTTGTAACTTGCGAGCTAAATCTGTCAGATACACACTAACTGTGATGAGTTGTAACGTGTGAGCTAAATCTGTCAGATACACACTAACTGTGATGAGTTGTAACTTGCAAGCTAAATCTGTCAGATAAACACTAACTGTGATGAGTTGTAATGTGCGAGCTAAATTTGTCAGATACTAACTGTGATGAGTTGTAACTTGCGAGCTAAATCTGTCAGATACACACTAACTGTGATGAGTTGTAGTGTGCGAGCTAAATCTGTCAGATACACACTAACTGTGATGAGTTGTAGTGTGCGAGCTCAATCTGTCAGATACACACTAACTGTGATGAGTTGTAATGTGCAAGCTAAATCTCAGATACACACTAACTGTGATGAGTTGTAGTGTGCGAGCTCAATCTGTCAGATACACACTAACTATGATGAGTTGTAATGTGCGAGCTCAATCTGTCAGATACACACTAACTGTGATGAGTTGTAGTGTGCGAGCTAAATCTGTCAGATACACACTAACTGTGATGAGTTGTAGTGTGCGAGCTAAATCTGTCAGATACACACTAACTGTGATGAGTTGTAACGTGCGAGCTAAATCTGTCAGATACACACTAACTGTGATGAGTTGTAACTTGCGAGCTAAATCTGTCAGATACACACTAACTGTGATGAGTTGTAGTGTGCGAGCTAAATCTGTCAGATACACACTAACTATGATGAGTTGTAACGTGCGAGCTAAATCTGTCAGATACACACTAACTGTGATGAGTTGTAGTGTGCGAGCTAAATCTGTCAGATACACACTAACTGTTTGCTTATACTTTGTATTTACAAAATGTTGAATGAACTTAAGGATGTTCGCTACTCTGTTTCAAAATAATAAGCTTTTTAAAAGACTGTTATAAATTGGTAGTGTATAAATAAAGGAACTTAAAAAGCAGATAAAAATGAAGGGTCCGTGTGCTTGTATTTGAGATATAGGCTATTGAAAATTTGGCGGCAAATGATTCTCTCTAGATTTTTCATACATTTAACATTGGCACCTTTTTTCTGTTTAAAAGTATGAAAAAATAATAAGAATATAATAAGATTTTCAAAGATGGCATTTTAAACTATATTTAATCAAATTATGAAAAATAAAGTAGGGGTTAGTGTGCAAAAATTTGAATGGCACTACATGGATAAAACCAGAGGATTCCAAATATGTCAAAAATTCAAAAACAAGAGGAGCGAACATCCTTAAAATATTTTGTCACACGTTTTTCCAACACTACTGAACAAAACGACTTCATATTTGGTTAACACATCAACATTGATGAGTTGTTATGTATTATGTATCACATGTGGACTTTTTGGATCTGTCAGACACCCACTTCCTGTTTTCTGATACTTCAAGTTAAGAGTGGTGGTTTGCTTAGAACTTTTAGCAAAGCATACATTCTTGTTTATTTCTTTACGACAGTCAACTTAGATACTGATTTCGGAGGTTCAGCAAATTAAGACAAAAATCAATTGTGTGATGTTCAATGCCTAAAATACATTTGGACATATAATATAATATTTGTGTTTGACTGACTCTTACATTTTTATGCCCCACCTACGATAGTAGAGGGCATTATCATTCGTCTGTTCTTCTGTCCGTCCGTCCGTTTTTCAGGTTAAAGTTTTGGTAGTTTTGATGAAGTTGAAGTCCAATCAACTTGAAACTTAGAATACATGTTCCCTATGATATGATCTTTCTAATTTTAATGCCAAATTAGAGATTTTCCCCCATTTTCACGGTCCACTGAACATAGAAAATGATAGTGCGAGTGGGGCATCCGTGTACTATGGACACATTCTTTTTATCTTCAGCATAAAGTTTTCACCAACATATCATTTGTTCTAACTTTTCAGTTATATCATATTAAACTTCAATTATGAAATAATTTACAATTTATTTCAGGTATTTCTTAAATATTTCCATACTGAACAGTTAGACTTGTGTTTGGAAAATATATACGAAGACATTATAACTGTTCAAAAATGTGTGCGTGGATACTTCGCCAGAAAGTTCTGTCAAAGGTTGAAACACATTCAACACAACCAGCATAGAGACCTGGCTGAATTCAGTATATTGTTAACCAGAGACTGTGATAGAGTTTATCATATGATGCTTTCTTCAAATGACCACGATCACCACAAGTTTCAACAACTGGTAGGGTTTACTGTTCAGTGCTAATCTGCCTAAGAATCAGGCAGTGGTGAAAACATGACAAACAAAAACCCCGCTCATGTTTATATAAATTAAGTTCAAAATGTATGATGGTGAATGAATATAACATTTGTTTCTTTTTCCTGTTCTGGTATTTCAAGATATGATTTGGTTGAAAAGCACTAGAAACTAACAATTAATGGGAGCTAACTGCATAATTTGCTATCATTCTAATGAAAAGTTATCCAGATATTTCTTGAATTACCAGACACATATAAACAAAAGACCTACCATTTCTAACTCAGGATGAAGGTACAAATATCAAAAACAGGTCAGTAGTTTTGTTTCAGCCTGAACCATTGCCTTTCTACAAAGACTGATACTTAAATATTCAATATGACCTAAATAAAGTTTTGGAAAGAAGCTTTTGAAGCAACTATAGATATTAAAACATGGACATCACACCCATTCTCTTAAAATGTTCATGTCAGAAAAGATAAGTGATTATTGTATGATAAGCATTAGTTTAAAGGTTGCAAATTCTCTGGTCAAGTGTTGCAGATTCCCAAATAGCAATAAGGTTTCTGAAACTAACCACTGTGTGAAGATGTTTCAAAGCATAATTGTCTATGTAGTACATTGTCAATAGAACTCATAAAATATTCTGGGGAAATTTGATCTCTGTTTTGATGCCTATATTCAATGAAAACTAGAAAGTAGATAGACATTCTGGCTTACTTCCTTACATGGATTTGCTGTCTACTGTTTCTCTATTGTTATATATCAATGTATATGAATTATTAAAAATACAGTGACCACAATAAATTATCCTAACTATGGTTAAAAAAAACAATTTATTAGAAATACAACAATTTACTTAGAAAAACACACAATAATTAGATTGATGTCTCCACATCATCACACAAAGTATAATACATCTGTAATAAAAATTACTTATCATTTAAAGATGATGCCACAAAGGGAGGGTATTATTTTTTATTTTTTTGTAGTGTAATTAATGTTTTAATGTTATTTGATAAAACTAGGTAGAGGAGAGACGTTTAAGGAGACCAAACAGACTCAGATCTGAAGAGATTGAAGATTTTCCTGATTATGAAGAACCATCATTTAGGTAAAAGATTATAAGTTAGCTTGAAAAATAACAGACGTACAAACAATGAACAACACAATCCGGATATCCTGACATGGTACAGTCACAAAATGAGTGGGTTTGTTTGAAGTTCTCTAAATTATATATTGAACAGAGATATCAACTTTTCATCTTCAAAGTGAACATCTCCCTTTGCCAAATCACAATGGGAAAGTTTTCTAAAGTGATATTTTTCATTTAACCACTTTTATTTTATTTTTTCTGTAAACTGATCCCACAGTGAAGGACACTTTATATATTGTGAATTCATGATTCAGTATAGGTAAAAGATTATAAGTTAGCTTGAAAAATAACAGACATACACACAATGAACAACACAGTCCAGATACCCTGATATTGTACAGTCACAAAATGAGTGGGTTTGTTTGAAGTTCTCTGAATTATATATTGAACAGAGATATCAATTTTTCATCTTCAAAGTGAACATCTCCCGTTGCCAAATCACAATGGGAAAGTTTTCTAAATGTGGATAGTTGTGAAAACAACAAAGTCAATTTCTCTTAATTTTAGTTTCAATGACTTTATTAGTAAAAATAAAAACATTTTCACGATTCAAACTTGTTTCGAAATATTATGTGCATTTACTTTGTTTGTATTGTTTGTGCGTAATGTCTTTCCTTTTTAATAAAACAAATGAATACATGAGGATTGTGGCAGCTTTTCTACTCAAATGTATGGAATGCATTTCAATGTTTTAAATACCAGTTTGGTTAATTCTTTGTCCTTTTGCAGCCTTTCCATCAAAGAAAGTACAAGATTTATTAGACACTATACTAGAATTTTGTTCTGTACTTATAAGTAGGTCAAAATTAAACCCGATATTTTAGCTGCAGGAAATTCCAAAAACACTTATCTTTCATCAAAATCATAAAAGTGGACAAACACCCCTTTTTTAGCTCACCTGACCCACAGGACCAAGTGAACTTTTCTCATCACTTGGCATCTGTCATCCGTCGTCCTCTGTAAACTTTTACAAAAGTCTTCTCCTCTGAAACTACTAGGCCAAATTAAACCAAACTTGGCCACAATCATCATTGGGGTATCTAGTTTAATAAATGTGTCCGATGACCCTGCCTGCCAACCAAGATGACTGACATGTCTTAAAATAGAAAATAGGGGTAAAATGCAAGTTTTATCTATTATTTTGAAAACCGTTATAAATAGAGCAAATCTGACAGGGCAAAAATGTTTAGAATGTTGAGTTCTGCCAATTGTCTATTTGTGTCAAAATTGTCAGACAACTTCTTATAGGAGTTATTGCCCTTAAAAATGTCAAATTTTACAATTTTTTTTCATTTTTGCTTATTATCTTGAAAACTATAATAGATAGAGAGAAACTTTAAACTGCAAAAATGATCAGCAAGATAAATTCTACAAATAAGTCTGCATGGTCTAAATTGTCAGTCGACTTCTTATTAGAGTTATTGCCCTTTGATGAAGATTTTTACCATTTTTTTGCATTTTTGCCTTATATCTTAAAAATTATAATAGATAGATAGAAACTTAAATAAGCAAAAATGATCATCAAGACAAGATCTACAATAACTTCAAATAGAGGAAATCGTCCGACGACTCCTTATTGGAGTTATTGCCCTTTAATGACTATTTTTATCATTTTTTTTTAGTTTTGCCTATTTAAAAAAAAAATATAATAGATAAATAGAAACTTTAAATCGCAAAAAATGATCAGCAAGGCAAGATCTACTAAAAAGTCAAATTTTGCCGATATAGTTAGTAGACTGTCATTCTCTATAGGAGTGATTGCCCTGAAAAGAGGATTTTTTTTACCCTCTTTTGTGTTTTCAGTAAATCTAAAGAAGATAGAGAGAAACTAAACAGAGTAAGTGATCAGCAATACAAGATCAACAAAACAGAGATTTTTGTCATGAATTCTATTCTCGTCCACAATGTTGGAGAGTGTCCTTTGTTGAATATGCACATAGACCAAGATGAGCAACACATACTCCCTAGTTTTCCTTTGATTTATTTTTAATATTTTAACTTATTTTCGCTCATTTTATGTGTTCTTGCTCTAATCCATCAATCTCAAAATAACTGTTTAAATGTGTTACCCTCTCCTCATATTTACCAATATGAGTAGAGGGACAGCAAGTTTGCACTACAGCTATTGTATGATTGATGGATTATTATTTCCAATTTTATTAGTTACATAGTGTGCTAGTGACCTAATATGATATATGGTATTAGGTCACTAAGCACTGTGTAAAAAATTTATCTTACCGACTATCTTAACATGTGGTATTAAGACTAGTGGCCTATCAAAGTGATCAAGACTTCAATAGCGTTAGTATTAAGAACCTACTTCCATTAGTCTATACAAAAACCAATGCCAACAATAACAACTTGTTAGTTTTAAATGTGTTTTATGAATTTATTTCAATCATTCATCATCAATTTCTTCATCTGTTGAAACCTTTCAGATTTTTCCTCAACACCGTGTTGTATCATAAAGGGACGTAACACCACTACTAACCATGTATTGAAATAAGCCCTGCCTACTAACCCAATATGAAATATACATGGTCTCCATGCATTTGCTTTTAACTAATCATATTCCTAGAATTGTTAGGAGGTAAGATAATAGTTGATGCATCTATTAAGTAGATATGTTAATGTGAGGACAACCTATATCTCTTTCAGTTTAAGCCATGCATTTTACTGAAAATTCCTTTTTTTCCAGAAGATCAGAACCTGACTATTATAACCAATCATCCAGAGGTATGAATAGAGAATCCATGTCACCAAGAGGTTTGAGCAGAGAAAATGTCTACTCCCCAGTAATCCAACAAGACATATCTAACAAGGAATACTTGTATCAGGTAAAATAATCTGTAAAATAGGGATATGAATTGGAACTGAGTTCATTGTTTTATTGTCAATACCTAGCTAATTACATGGGTGTCAACTGTCAATCAGAGCCTTGTGATATTTATGAAAATATTTAAAACCTTGTCTTTGTACCCGTCTCCTTAACTGGAATAAGAATCTTTTGCTATAAAGCCTGTTTGGTAATTGTCCAGTGGCGGATGCAGAGGGGGGGTTCCGGGGATTGGAACCCCCCTTTTTTTGGACGATCAATGCATTTGAATGGGGACATATAGTTGGAACCGCCCTTTATCCTGGGTTGGGAACCCCCCTTTAAAAATGGCTGGATCCACTCCTGTTGTCACTCAAACATTTTGCATGTGTCCCAGTTAACTCATTTCCCTATTGTAAAGATTGTGAGAGTCTATTCTTTGTAGTTATTTTCCTGTAATTTTTTAAGCTCACCCAGCCCTTGAGTGGCTAATCATGTGAGTTATTGCCATTATTTGACATCCATGGTCATGGTTGCATTACCCTTTTCTGAAACTACCAAGCCAATCCTAACCAACAATTATCCTTAGGCTGTCTTCTTTATAAAATAGTTTCATTAAGCCTGCCACACACTAAAAAATAAAATGAAACATTTGAGTAAACTGCAAGTAATAGACGCTGTGTACTTATTGATTTCTAAAAGTGCGGGAAAACATGACTTATTTAATAATAGCTGTAATTATGATCACCCATAGTATGAAAATGTTCATTTCAAGAACAGCCAGGGAGCCCTTAGTCTAGTGGTTGTCACTGATCACAATCATCTCATACAGTTTTAAGTGGATAGCTTATTTACTGTGGATTCATTATTATTTGTTTTGTTTCAATTTTTGTAAATTAAAGGAGTATAGGCCTGGTAAGACCCTTTTTTGGTCCACAATAAAGCATTTTTACAAATTTGTTAAAAATGTAAACTATTAGCTATTTATTGAAAACTAGAATACTTTTGTTACATAAATATGGACTGTTTTTTTTTACTATACAATGCTCATGCATCAGGTACACATCATCATCAGTAAAATTACTGAAATCTTCACAATTTGGACCTTCTTCTTTGTCGCCAGAGGCAAATCATGAATTTAGATTTTCAACGAAGTGTACAAATTTCCTATAGTCTTGTATGGAAACTTTAGATAACCACAAAATCAAGTTACATAAATACGTTTTTTCTTCAATCCACAAAAATTGGTACACACTAAAATATAAGAATCCACAATTTATGAAACTTACATTTACTTATTTTCAATTTAAAGAGTTAGGACTATTCCATTAAAGTGGATGTTGAAGGATAGGAAGGGACTTTCAAAATTCCCAAACAACTAATATATTTTCTTTGAGTAATTTTACCTTTATTTTAATGAAAACCCATCATCAGATGACTATAGCCAAAGTATGATGAACTATTTTAGAACCAGATGAGGCAGATATTGGCTAAATGGAATGAGATTCCACACGATGCTTGGTGTAAGATAGTGTACATGGAATATGCCAAACCTGTAGCCAAATTCTACATTGTGGACAGAGATGTCGTGATTGATGGCACGTATGAGAGTTTTGAAGGTGAAAAGTAAGTTTTTTTTATAAGTATGTTTTGGGCTGTTTTCTGTCTTTGGTCAGGTTGTTTTCTCTTTTACACTTTCCCCATTTGCACTCTTAATTTTATTAGATGATAAACAGCATGCTGACCAAGTTTGGTTATAAGTGGACAAGCATTTGATTTTCCTGGGGGTTTTGGGTAGAGGTAATAGGATGATTTAGGAAAAATGAAAATGAATGTCCTGCCCTAGTAAGAGCTGAAAATAAATTACCTTGCAAAAGACAGGATGAAAATGACCCCCCCCTAATAGATATCTAATTGTCTTCCCCTAAGTATGATTAGATGATCAACAGCATGCTGACCATAAGTCTTATGTTTGTTTCATAATCATATAATCTTGATAATTAGTCTTAGTGGTTTTTTTTTGCACTTTGCTTTAGTCAAATTTGGGTGTAACATTTTCCTTGATGAAAAAATATGGGATATTGAAATAGGAAATTGCTGTATCCCAGCTTAAAGCATGGCATTAATGACTAAGAGCAACAACTGGATAGCTTGGGAGTTGGCACAATTTGTAAATAGCAAAATAATTGTTTTACGACAATACTATGAGTTTTTGTAAATGCTTTAATTGCTCCTCAGTAACCATAGTTTAAAATAGCTGAGAAATTTGCTAAATAGTCTTCTTAGGTCTTTTACAATTTTAAATCATTTTGAATGTGAAAAAAATTTGTACAAACAGTTAGTTAAAACCTAAATAAAATTAAAACAAAATTTATTACTGTTTGCAAGTTGTCCAAGAGCTGTTATGACCCTGAAATCACTTTTAAAGGTGTAAAAGAATTATTGTTAGCTGTAACAATGTACCTGTATGCATTATGGATCTGTACCTGACCATTGGTTCACATATGAATGATGTTGGTTTTGTAAGTCTTGTCTTTTGTTGCAGAATTGGACTCGGTGCTTTTAGAAATCCTGATAGAGATGCAAGAACTGAAGAAATTAGGAGTTATGTAGGAAAGGTGAGGAAGTTATATTTTACAGAAGTTTAAGGAATTTATTTGTAATGTTTTGATGTTTCAAATACATGTATATTTTTTTACACCATAACCTACATTTCATTTCACCAGTCAACATTTTTATCCATTTTTTCTATCTTAAGAGCATTACAGATGCTGAACCTGTTGTCAAAAGTTCCTTAAGTAGAGACTGTGGATTCATTTATTTTCGTGGATTAAAGGAAAACTGTATTTGGGTGGATTATTTGATTTTGTAGATTATCCAAAGTTTGCATACCAGCTAGCCTAAAGAAAATTTATACTTCATTGAACATTTTATTTTGTGGTTTACCTATAACCTCAAATTTCATGAAAATTGGTACCCTCCGAATAAAAATGAATCCACACTACTTAAATAACTGAAGACAACAAAAATTAATGTTGTAGAACAGTTGCATGAACAAATAAAAAGCTTCTAAACATTACCAGAACATTTGGTTAATGTTGTCTATTTCTGTTGAAAGCTGTGTTAGATTGACTGACAGAGTACAGAGTGCTGACCTCATAATTTAAAAGTGCAAGCCCAGAAAATGATCTCTTAGAATGTTGTTCTGACATGATAGAAAAGTGTATTGAAGCCTAGATGATAAAATGTTTTCTATGTAATGGTAATCATTTTTTTATTTAAATTTAGGTACATAATTTTGAAATAAAAAAAAAACAATAAGTGCTGTTGTCTGCTCTTTGGTCAGGTTGTTGTCTCTTTGACATATTCCCCATTTCCATTCTCAATTTTATTGTTTTGAAATTAAGTAATTTTTGTCATTTAATCACAGGGAATAATTCTGAGAAAAGAGGAGGAAGGAGGGATACTTGCCAGGAGGATTGGTAAAAATAGCTGTATTGTTAAAGACTTTAAACAACCACATGATTACTGTTTCTCGGAGGAAGTGATAGAGAAAGAAGGCAAAATACCAAAAGATGAATTTCTAAAGGTAAAGAAAAATCAAAGTTGAAAAATTGTTTGTGGTTGAGTATGGTGAAACTTCTTCCTTTTCTGTAGTGCTTTGATATAGGAATGGTAATCCCTATAGCTAGCAGTACTTGGTAATTTACAGTCTTTTAACAGGTTAAATTATAGACATGTATTTAATAAAGACCACAACATTATTGATACTGTCATTTTACAGTTTTATTTTGTGGAGTATTCTTTAAGTTTTGCATGGCTAATTGGCCGTTTCAGAATCTAAAGGACTATGGGTAATTTCATTGTTTGTACCCCAAAATGATAATAATGTCACGTCATTGGTTGAATGTCCATTGTTTAGGACGTTTTTAACCAATCAAAATGTTTTGGTGTACACTTTTCAAAAAGTTACCCAGAATGCAGTAGATTCTGAAACAGGGAATTCTAAAAATATCAGAATGCATGAATCACTCTTAAGTTTATAAGATACATGTACTAATAATATTTCATGTCATTTTTTTTTGACTGGAGTGAGAGGAGGTATTGATTGACATGATTGATGCACATGTTGGTCTTTTTATAGGTCCAACCTTGCTTTCATTTAAGTTGATAAAAAGAGTACTGCTTCATAAAATAATTAAAAATTTTACTGGAGAGTTTTGAACCACTATAAACACTGTTTATTTATTTATAATTATTTAAGCATTTGCTGTTTTAGTGTTTTGGTTATTGATTTTGTGGTGCAAGATTCAACATTATTTGGTTTCCAGGTGGTAAAAATTGGTCATTGAATTGAGTGTATTTGATTACTTCAACCTGTAACACATTAATTTTGAATTTTATCAATATTCACTTTTCATGTTCAAGAGTAATGGTCATTGATTGTTTGAAAAATTCAAATAATGTGGTTTTCTAGATGATAATTGGAAATTATTGACTAAATGTCCTCCCTTGAGTGTTGGGAAAATAGAACAGTTTTTGGTTTCCGGTTAATAAATAGGGAACTGTGACACAAAATGGACTGAAATTTTATGATTCAAAAAACTCAAAAATCATGTCTATGGTACTGTTTTCCTGTGTAAAAGAAATAAAACAACTATTTATTTTGTCGTCTGTTATGGTAGAAAACAAAAAACAAAAGACATTGCTATGGTGTATTAATTCATTGCACAAAATCCCTTCAACAAAAAAACAGATTTAAATACTGGGCATTCATCCGTTCTTCTGTCCCTCCAGTCTTGTTAGGGCTTTCACATGTACAATTCTTGCAGATTATTATAAATCTAATATCATAGGTTTATATCAGAAATGTCTCGGAAAAATTCGGAAATCAATGCAGATCAATTATCTTTAAAAGAGTGTGCCACTTTGAAATATTGATTATATGGAAAATTGCATTTTTATTGCTCTCATGTGTATAATTCATGCCAGATTTTTTAAAAACTTATATCATAGGTTTATATCAGCAATGTCTCGGACAAGTTTGAGAATCGGTGTGATCAAAAAAATTTAAAAGAGTAATGCCCATTGGAAATATTAATTATATCGGAAATTGCATTGTATTTGCTCTCAAGCCTTCATTTCTCTTAAGATTATAAAAAGTTTCAAAGAACAAAAAATTTTTTTTTTTATTTATTGCCCTTGGATAGATAAAATATGTGCAGTATGGGGGACATTGGAACTCTGTTCTTTTATAGTTTTTATGTTTGTCAAGCTTGCTCATACCAGTATAGTACGGAATAAATTTTTTTGTTTGGTATCTAATCCTGATAATCTGATTACAGTACTTCAGTTCCTGGATAGTCCGTTTTTCCTTGTTGGAATATTATTTTACACACAAAAGTAACGTGATAATGTCAAAAATCTATACTTGTTGAGGTCAGTACAACGTTTTCTGCATGAAAACATCCACATTTTGGTAATGTAAACTAAAGGAAGGTTTTAAACAAGGTTCAGGGAGAATGGTCGAATTTTTTAAGCAGAAATCTATTTAAATCACGCAATTTGCCTAATTTGCTTGTGTAAAAAACTAAACAGATGCATAGAAAAATTTCATGTGATATGACTTTTTCAACCTCCACATTGAAACAAGAACTATCCCAGAACTCTCCTATCCATATAAATGATATTTTCATTTTTTCAGATATTTGATGTAAATCAGTTACACAGTCACATGGGACTGGCTCTGGAAGCAACGAAGACATCATCAGATACTAGATCATTACTCAACAGGGCACCAGTTTTACAGCTGCACACCATAGTTGGCATCAGTTTTCTAGAGGACCATGAGGATATTAGCCAAACCCCATGTTGGCTGTTGGTCATTAATCTTGAAGCTCTGAGGGCTTTAGATGATCAAGATGGTTTGTATTTTTACTGAATTTACCTATTAGCTCAGTTGGTCACACACTATATTGCTTATCAATCTTTTGACTCTAGTGCCTAGTTCACACGTACATTTAATTGAATTGAATTCGAATCGAATGTGAATCGAATTAAATTATGTTCACACACTCTTCATTTTAATTGAATTGATTCGAATTGGCTTATTCGCATTAACAAATTCGCATTAGAAATCCGTTTTGTTGATACAATTAAAAGTTAACGTCGTTCGGACAGTAAAGCAAATTTGACGCGCATTGCAATTGAATTAGAATTTACGTTTGACGAAAACGTTCAATGCAATTAAACTTTAGAACAAAAACTTTAAAGTTTACAATACTGTAAATACAGAAATTATTGCAATGTTTTTTTTTTAATGCGAATGCGAAAGCATCAGTTGTGCCAAAATAAAAACTTGCATTCATAATTTCAGAAGTGATTTTCCTTCATTATATGTTTGCAATTGCATTAATTTATTATATTTCACTTTTTTGCCAGAGGTCAAGGATTCGCAAAAATGAATGCACATATTAATTTCTGAATTAACAGTATAAGAATAAAGAGATGTGATATGACTGCCTATGAAGCAACTATCCATAAAGGGACACAAATGTGGAAAACTAAAGTCATTGTTCGGACTTCAACAATGGGCAAACTTTTACCATATTGTAAGCTTATTAAAAGGCCCCAGTATAACAAATGCGAAATAATTCACAAGATAAAACCAACAGCCAAATTTACTTGAATAGGGTTTAATTCTTTGTAAAGTGGTAACAATAATCATATTCAGACTGTTTGGCTGATATATATTAATTATATTTCAGTGTCTCGCCATGTACTACATTGAATATATTTCAGTGGCTTATCAATTGACTTATTGGTTAAATTTCAGTCAATAAACATGTACTACATTAATTATATTTCAATGGCTAATCATGTCCAACATTGATTATGTATTTCAGTGGCTAACCATGTGCTACAGAAGATAGCCCAGATGAAGATCAGATCTGAAGAAGATGTAGAAAAAGAAGAAAATACAAATGAAATAATACACAGAGTATGTTTTTTTTAAGTTTAAAGGTTATGGTTGATTTTAATTGAGGTTGAAACTAGGAGGTATGGTAAGAGCTGCCATTTGGTTTCTAAAACAGAAAAAAAAACAGTGAAATTTTTCAATCTTTTTAATAGGGAATCTGTCCTGTTTTTTTCTTTCTTTAGAATAATTATAAAGGACCAGGAGCAATTTGGAATGTGTAAAATAATTGTATAAAACCATTATTGAAATTTTAAATCTCCAGAATTAAAAAGAATTATGAAAACTTTAGTTTCTACTTGATGATAAAATATGATTGTGATATCATACCTTTCATTTTAGAAGGATGTCGTTATTTCAAGCGAAAATAGACAGTTCATTTTTGCTAATTAAGAGCACATAGACTGCCTAAAATTATTTTTGACTACTGAATAGGTTAACGTGATATACACTTCCTGATTGAGGTATATAGGGTAAAGAGCAATGACAGAATGTGATAGAATATGATTGTGATATCATACATTGCAGGGTTGGACTCAGAGTAATGTTTCAAGGTGGGGTAATATGCTTACAAAATCAATACATAAAAAGTAAACATCAAAAATTTACAGCAATCTGTAAACTATTATTATATTTTTTATGAAGCATAAAGGAAGAGAATGGTCAAAACATAAACAAAGAGATGAAAAAAGTAGTAAAGCCCCGCTAAGAAAGACGAGGATAGAATTGAGACAGAAAGGACTGGACATTAAAGAGTTCATGCCTTATAGCTGGGATGATCCATCCAGTAAGTTATATCACCGTGGGTAAATTAGTGACGTGATTGGTCGAAGGCCGTCACATGGTGACCCCCTATGGATTCGTAGAGGGTCAGTCGATTTCATAGAGGTATCATGACGTCACATCTACTATTATGGTGACATCATCAATTAATGTAATTGTATTTCATCATTTATTTTTTATACAAAACTTGGCAGGAAAAGTCTAGCCTGTGCATAAAATTTGTTATGCTGTTCTCTACTGATCTGTAGGGGTCAGTAGCAAACCAAATAACTTGCATTATATTGCTTCCAGTGATTGGCAAAGTCATGCTTCAATGACCATTTTCATGTTTCTGAAAAATTGCCCGTTCAAGTGTCTACCTTATGGGCCCAATGTCAATATAAAAATAATGGAGATGTGATATGATTGCCAATGAGACAACTATCCACCACAGTTCAAATAAAGGGGATGTAAGCAATTATAGGCAACTGTATGGCCTACAACAATGAGAAAAACCCGTACCATATAGTTGGCTATAAAAGGCCCTTACATGAAAAATATGAAACAATTCAATTTAGAAAACTAACGGCCTAATTTATAACAAAACAATTTTCGAAAAACAAATATGACACATGAACAACGACAACCACTGAATTACAGGCTTCTGACTTGGGACAGGCACATAAAGAATGTGGTGATGTTTATTTGTCCCATCAATATTTTATTTAAGAAGGCAAAATTTGTTCATGACTACTGTGTCAGATCAGTGTCATTTTGTTGTCCTGTGTTATTGGGGTGCCTGTCAGATGAAGTTGTAGCAACAAATAGGAATCTCTTAATTCATTTCATGTCCTCGTCAACATCACACATTGTTAGTCTACAACTCCTTTGAAAAAAAGGCTTGACAGAATTCAACTTTACATGCACAGATTATTCTACAGGCAAGGAAATTTTGAACTAATATTTAAAATCTGTATTTGTTTTTGGGGTTCCTCATATCAATACATGGACACAGCTTATATAAGTTTTATTTTGCAACTCTTTTAAAAACGTCTTTACAGATCCACTATTACCAAAACATGGTTTTCACAATTTCTGCTTAATATTGTTTGGAGACAACATTGCACAGATGGCACATATCTTCATTGGAAGACTCACACATTATTTACTTTACAGTACCAGTCATATTATTGTCATTTATGACTATACTTGACTAACACTTACCCATACATACCTCTTATACTAGCCATAACCTAAAACAAACCCTTATCTAACCCTAAGACTAAAATGCTTCTTGAAGTTTAGGGTCCCTTAGAGTTAATGAAGGCTTACTTAATTTTTATGAAGTAAGTGACATTTTACAATTGACGGATTACGAGATACTGTAAATCAACATATTTTTGCAGATGCTATATATTGCTTTTAGTTCTTTCTAGCTCAGTTTGCAGGGATGTTTTTTTCGTGATTTTAGCAATCTTCATTATGTACATCTTAATGGGCAGGCCTAAATTCTATATATTTGGGACGATTTATTTCTGCGTTTTTTTTTTCTATTTGGGAAACTACATTGGAGTGAAAAGAAGTATGTTTGGAGTAAACTACATTTTATTGTTGATTACATCAAAACTAAATTTTGACATTGATTACATTATAAAGTACTCTTTGTTAATTGATAACATGAAAGCCAAACCATTGAGCACATGATAAACTGGTTAAAGTAGATTTATTTAAATTCAACAATTCTTATTATTTACTGTTACGCTATTATTTGAATGACAACAAAATCATTTTTCAGAAGCCAAGAAGAAACACAAGACTTTCAATGAGTTACAGGAAGAGCTAGATAATATTGATGACGAGCCTGAGTCAGTTATAGGTGGATATAGAGCTAGCAGAAAATCAGGTATTTATAGGTTGATTAGCGTCCTGCAGTCATTGGTGGATAAAGAGCTAGCAGACATTCAGGTAATGATAGATTGATTAGCTTCCTTCTGTCATTGGTGGATAAAGAGCTAGCAGACATTCAGGTAATTATAGGTTGATTAGCTTCCTTCTGTCATTGGTGGATAAAGAGCTAGCAGACATTCAGGTAATTATAGGTTGATTAGCTTCCTTCTGTCATTGGTGAATAAAGAGCTAGCAGACATTCAGGTAATTATAGGTTGATTAGCTTCCTTCTGTCATTGGTTGATAAGGAGCTAGCAGACATTCAGTTAATTATAGGTTGATTAGCGTCCTGCAGTCATTGGTGGATAAAGAGCTAGCAGACATTCAGGTAATTATAGGTTGATTAGCTTCCTTCTGTCATTGGTGGATAAAGAGCTAGCAGACATTCAAGTAATTATAGGTTGATTAGCGTCCTGAAGTCATTGGTGGATAAAGAGCTAGCAGACATACAGGTAATTACACATTTTTTAGCCTGCTTTGGATATAGGTGGATATAGAGCTAGCAGAAATTTAGGTAATTGTAGGTTTATTAGCTTTCTTCAGTAAATAGTAGTCAAACAGCTAGCTTCAGTTATATATAAATATAGAGCTGGCAGAAATTCAACTGTAGGGAATTATACATTGATGTGAGTCTGCTTTAGTTATAGAATGATGTAGAAATGCCAGAAAGTCAGGAATTGTAAATTGATTTTGAGCCAGCTTCAGTCATAAGTTGATATTGAGCTACCAGAAATTAACATAATCATTCATTGACAGAGTTAACAGAAAAAAAGTGTAAGAGGATTACTTTGAGTCAGAGCTAAATATACATTATATACTATATATATACTAGACCGTTGGTTTTACCGTTTGAATGGTTTTACACTAGTACTTTTGGGGCCCTTTATAGCTTGTTGTTCGTGTGAGCCAAGGCTCCGTGTTGAAGGCCGTACATTGACCTATAATGGTTTACTTTTATAAATTGTTATTTGGATGGAGAGTTGTCTCATTGGCACTCACACCACATCTTCCTATATCTATTGATTGGCATAAAATCAAGTAATGAATCTGCCTGAGATAAATATTAACATAAAATCAAGTAATGAATCTGCCTGAGATACATTTTGGCATAAAATCAAGTAATGAATCTGCTGAGATACAGATTGGATTCTATTCAAGTAATGAATCTGTCTGAGATACAGATTGGATTCTATTCAAGTAATGAATCTGTCTGAGATACAGATTGGATTCTACTCAAGTAATGAATCTGTATGAGATACAGATTGGATTCTATTCAATTAATGAATCTGCCTGATATACAGATTGGATTCTATTCAAGTCATGAATCTGTCTGAGATACAGATTGGATTCTTTTCAAGTCATGAATCTGTCTGAGATACAGATTGGATTCTATTCAAGTCATGAATCTGTATGAGATACAGATTGGATTCTATTCAATTAATGAATCTGCCTGATATACAGATTGGATTCTATTCAAGTCATGAATCTGTCTGAGATACAGATTGGATTCTTTTCAAGTCATGAATCTGTCTGAAATACAGATTGGATTCTATTCAAGTCATGAATCTGTCTGAGATACAGATTGGATTCTATTCAAGTCATAAATCTGTCTGAGATACAGATTGGATTCTATTCAAGTCATGAATCTGTCTGAGATACAGATTGGATTATATTCAAGTCATGAATCTGTGGTAGTTACAGATTGTTATGTGTAACTATCTAGAACTGGCATTACATTATCATGATTATGTAATAGATCTGCTTTAGGTAAAAATTTGGTTTGAGCTAGCATGAAATTATACAATGAGTCTGCCTCAACTCTGGCAGTGTATGTAGTTTGTTAATTGACAAGCCATTGCTGCTTCTTGAAAACTGAATCAGATAAGATTATAAATATCATGTACAGTCAAACCTTTTTGTAAGGGTCAACCTTGGGACCAGAGAAAACTGACCTTATGAAGGAAGATGACATTTGAATTGAGGTTCAAAATGCATAGGTATTACTACAGTGGGACAGAAAGTGAGTGACCTTTCAAGACAGGTTTCCACTAAACAGTTGTAAACCTAATAGCAGGTTTGACTGTATTGAGGTTCATAAATTAATGTAATGCCTATTTATTTTCATTCCAAGATTATGATGCCAAACTGATATCTGAGATGGGTGCAGCGTAGGTTTTATGCTATGAGCATTTATATAGGACTATAAGAAATGGTTACAGACAGCTCATGCTTGAAAATGTCTACTCAGATATCTAAAAATAATGAATTCAATATTATTGAATGTCTAGCTTGAAATCTTTTTATGTTTTGTTTTCTAAAATTTAATTGGAATTTGTGTTCTGATTACAGGTAAACATGGTACTGGTAGTGTTGTGAGTAGTATGGCCTGGGGTAAGACACCAGTGAGGAAGGATTGGGCCAAAATTAAAATTTCAATTCGAGAGGAGGAGGTAGAAAAAGAGGAAGATTGATTGACCCTCATTTTTACATTCAATAGGTTAACTCGTGAATTTAAATGTTCCATGGACTACAAATTTTCAATAGGCCTTTATAAAGACCTTGGCAAAACAACGAAATCTAATATCAACGAAAAATACAATTTTTCTTCAATCCACTAAAGTGGTACCGATGAAAATAGATGAATCAGCAGTAAGTGAAGATGCTACTTGTCCAAAGGACTAGCATGTCAGCAATAATGATGTTGTCATTTAAAAAAAAGAAGCAAATGTACTTTATATTGTTTACTTAACATTTTAATCAAATACATATTTTAATTTCTCATAATTCATAGAAGTAATCTTTGAATATATTTTTACAATCAACATTGATTTTTCTGTTCTTCAATTTAATTTATTTATTATTCAACTTCAAAATGACAGCAGATTTTGAAAATTGCTGAAATGTTAAGAAATCACCACAGTTTATCTCCCAACATAGTGTGAATTATGAAAGAGGACATTTTGCACATAAGTTGCATGGAAAGATATTTTTTCTTATACATGTTATAATGATGTTTTAAAAGCTTCTGTCATAGTTTTAGAATAACATCATTAGGATGGAATTGCACAATTTGTAATTTTCAATGAGTGCCAAAATAGATTTTTTTATACCCAACCTACTATAGTAGAGGGGCATTATGTTTTTTGGTCTGTGCATCTGTCCGTCCGTTCTTCTGTCTGTCCCGCTTCAGGTTAAATTTTTGGTCAAGGTAGTTTTTGATGGTTGAAGTCCAAACAACTTGAAACTTAGTACACATATTCCCTATGATATGATCTTTCTAATTTTAATGTCAAAATAGAGTTTTTACCCCAATTTCACGGTCCACTGAACATAGAAAATGATAGTGCGAGTGGGGCATCCGTTTACTATGGACACATTCTTGTTTTATAAAGAGTTTATTGGTTGTATTCATTTTATTCAGAGGTGTGTCCATTTTAAAGTTGGACTATAAATGTAAAATCAGGAAGGTATTTTTAAATAAATTACTAATAATTAAATAGCTATTTGTATTGTCTTAATTATTGCAAAAGCACTACAGGTAAAAAAAAATTGCATGCAGAGTTCTCGAAATCTTTTTTCCCTGGTTTTCCTTGAAGAAAATCTGCTGGCCCTATTGTTTTGGTGTTGGTCCGTTTGCAAAACCTTCGGACCACTGCTTTTCAATAACTATGTGCATGATAAATAAAATATTTCCTATTTGTTCTGGGAATTAGTTATTTAACTATCTGATTGCAAACATCATTTCCAGTTGTTATCAAGTATAAGAGTTGTACTCTGTGAGGTATTAACACCGGGGCTATTGGACCTTTCCTTGACCAACCGTACTGTGAGCTTTTGCCATCGCTTGGAATCTTGTCTATAAAAATAACATGGTGTATATGTGTGTAAAAATGCAGTTCTTGTCTTGTTTCTTATACACAGAAAACAGTTACAGAAAAACTGACAAATTTTTGAATGATCCGCTAGTCAAGATTTAATCAGAGCAATGGGAAAACCTCTGAAATGTCCATTTTTATTTATTTCTGCGTTTTGGCTAATAATTTTGAGATATTAGCACAGTGGTTATTTTTATCTTACCTTGGTAAATAGTACATGTGAGCCTTTGCCATCACTTAGTGTCACTTGTTGTCATGATTAGCATTTTAGAACAATGTAGTCTTCAGAAACTTGGGCCTCGGTGGCTTATTGGTCTAAGTAGTTCATCTACTGTATCACTATATCACTAGCCTGTCAACACTGGTGTTGTGAGTTGGACCCACACAAGTGGCAGGTGTGTTCGAATCCAATTTAATTGACTAGGATTGTCAGTTTTTCTGTCGAATGTCAGTGGTTCTCTCCGGGCACTTCAGGTTCTTCCAAAAACAAAAACGGACTGCCAGGATATAGCTGACAGTTGCGTTAAATCAACAATCAATCAATCCCCTGAAACTTGAATGATCAATGGATTAGTACCACGCTTGAACAAAACAATCATTGGGGTGTTCACTTGTAACATTATTTAGATTATAATTATTGACTAGTACACATGTCCATTGTTACTGTAAATAGAACAAAGGGTTGTGCATGTGTTGAACACAGTGCATGCCTTATATATCTTATACACATAAAACAGTTACAGAAAAACTGACATAGTAAAAAAAATTATCAGCTAGTCAAGAGCTAATCAGAGAAATGAGACAACCCATTTTTTGGCAATTGCTTCTAGAATGTCTATGTTTTGTAAATTTTGCATTTTAACCTAATTATTTTGAAAAGTATGTAATAGGCAGGCAGAAAGAAACTTAAAATTGCAAACATGATCAACTATATACAAGATCTACAAATAAGTCAATATAGTCAAATCCTCAGTTGAAAACTTATACATGTTGTAGGAAATCTTGCCCTCAAATGCCAATATTTCCACACTTTCTTGGTCTTAACAATATCTTACAAATGAGACGACATGACAAATAAATCAATATAAAAACAAGAAGATTTGAAAGGATTGCCAACTCTCCACCAGAGACCAAATGACGTAGAATTTTTACTGTGTATCAGCTCAAAAAACTTGTTTCAGCATTCTTTTTTTGGTCTTTTTCGTCATTTGATCTGTAATTTACCAATTATGTACTACTATTTATCCGAAATGATATTTTAATTGAGTCTCCATCCACACAGAATGTTATACCTGCACACCAGGAGACACTCGCCCTGTATACGCAACCTGTCCTACTCTATTTTTTGGGTTCATGTTATTCCTTTATTTTAATCTTACATTTTTTATAAAATAAGAAGATGTGGTATAATTGCCAATGAGACAACTCTCCATCTTTGTTTACACTTTATATATTTACTAGATTAAACATTAACTGTTACACATCTTGTATTTTTCGGTCAAGAGTTCATTTTATTGTTGATTGAGCATCAGTATAATACCTTTACATTCATTCAATTAATTTAAAAAAATCAATAAAATAGATTATTTTTAAACATTTTATAACCACAAAAATTCAATCAAAACTTATATAATTTTGACACCATGTGTCAGAAAAAAGTATAACAAAAATACTGAACTCCAAGGCAAATTCAAAAAGAAGAAGTCCATAAAAACTGACAAATTCAAATGCTATCAATCAAGGAAGAAGTGCAAAACAACGGAAACAAGACTTCTAATGATATGTTTCATATGTCTAGGTAAAAATGGACAAGAGAATGCTTCAAATCCTAAATTTGGATCATTTCTAAATATTGTTACCAGTGAAATACCGTTATCACAAGTAGACATTACAATAGTCAAATAGTCAAAAATAGTCAACAATGCACACTGTTCCACTTCCACCTGTGCTTGTTTTCCCTGTAATGAAAATAAAAACAATGTTTCAACCTTTATGTTCAGCTTGAATTTGAGTACAAAGGGAAGATAAGTCGAACACAAACATCTGTAAAAGTTCAGTAACAATAATACTTAGAGGATACCTTTCATTGTACCACATTAAAAGGAGTTTTATTTGGACAAACCTTTTGTAGATCTCAAACACTTTGGATCTCAATGTATAAACCCAGGCTATATGTTGCTTATCAACAGCAACTACTGTACACCAATTGATTTTCTCGAGCGATTTATTTTCTCGACTTTCTCAAGTAAAATAATGACATGAATATACTTCAGCTCGCATATGTTAAACTAGTGTCTTATGTAAATACATAAAAAAAAAAAGATAATTTTATTGGATAAAAATGATATTCATAGTCTGTGGGAATTCAGTTGTCTTGCAATTTTGTTGCAAATGTATTCTTCAATCGTGTTACATGTACCACATGTACCATAAATAAATCTATAGATGAAATATATATATTTCCTCTTATCTCAGGATCTATCATAAAATACAATGTCACTATAAATAATTGTTCTAGATAAAAACAAAAACAAAAAAAGAACATTCTTCTTTAAATCGCCATAGAAACATTCGACTTGATTTGACATATTTACGATGTTCACTATCCAGATAAAATATATATATTCCCTATTAACTAAGGATCTATCATAAAATACAATGTCACTATAAGTAATGGTTCTAGATAAAAATAACAAAATCATTGTTCTTTAAATCGCCATAGAAACATTCGACTTGGTAAGCATCTTTAACCATCCGTTGGAGAAAGTTCACCTGTTGGCAATCATACAGGACTTATTTTCCAAGTGCAACTGATGCCAGTGCTATATCTATTTTATTTGAAATAACTGTGTAAGTATAATACGTACGACTTCACTGTTCTATTTTTTCAACAACAACATAACTTTCCAATTTTTTTTACAAATTTTCACCATATGAATTTAATAAAAAAAAAAATTACAGCCCCAGGTTTTTAGTTGCTTCAGCACCCTTGCATTTTTTTACATGAGATAGGTAAACGCATAAGACATGTCCGATAATTTACATATAATTATGATAAGTAGCGAGGATGCATGTGAATCTCATCTAAATCACAGACCACCATGTCCAGTGTCGTCACAGCTTGCCTTTGGCATTTCGAAGGAAACTACAGGGACCTCAGTGGGATATTTTTTGATACATTTATAAAGGATTATACATCTATGCATATTCATCGCTGAATAAGGAACGACCATTTAACTTCAAGGTGTGTGTGTGTGTGTGTGTGTGTGGGGGGGGGTTATGGTTTTTTCCTAAAAAATATTCTGATCCCCAATTTGATGAAAAAAACATTGTGGTCAGGCAGATGACAAAAAAAAATATTCTGAATCCAGATTTACCCCCATACCTTATAATGTTAAATTTTGAAAAAAATATTTGATTGATAGCGTCGAAAAACTGGAAAAAAAAATCAAAAAAAATTCTGACTCAGACAAAAAACCACACACCCCTTGAAGTTAAATGGTTGCTACCTAAGTTGTATTGACAATAATTTTATAACAGACGTGAACTGAAATTCACTGAAATAGAATAGAGGATGGAAGCGGGGAATTTGTCCCGACCAAAGAGCAGAAAACTGCCCAAGGCCACCAATTGGTCTTCAACGCAGCGAGAAAATCCAGCACTAGAAAGCGGGCTTCAACTGGCCCCTAAACAATAATGTATAATAGTTCAGCGAAATGAACGCCGAAACATACAAATGAACCAAAAATCAAAAAAAATACACAAGACTAACAAAGGCTAGCGGTTCCTAACTTGGGATCGGCGCAAAAATGCGGCGGGTTTAAACATGTTTTGTGAAATCTCGACCCTCCTATACGTTTGTAGATGACACCCTCGTCTGACTTTCAAAATTGTAATCCCGGTATCTGTGATGAAGTTACCTATACTTCTAGCCAATGTAGAATTAACAAACACACAGTAATACGCACAGTAAAACTCATACTTAAACAAAAATGACCAATCAGATTCTAGTAAAAAGTTTTCAGCCTGCCATCATCAAGATGCGTGTAAAGACTCAATTGATAAGGCGTAGCAGAAAAGAGCTTAACGAACAAATTGACAAATTTTACAAATATACATATTAAGATTATAATCCAAGTATGTTCACTGAATAAAGATTATTCTAATGTTCATAGTACATGTAATATATCCAACAGTTATAAATACTTCTCAAAATTAAAGGCTTATATTATTTGATACACCAGATCTAGGTTTCGTCTACATAAAAAACTTCAATGGCCCTCCAATCAAAACATTTGGAAGGCCAACTTAAATATGAAACGCACAAATAAAAAATTTGATATTCCCGAAAATTTGTGTCAAATAAGTCTAAGGCTAGATAGCTATGCAGTAGCAAGCAAAGGCTTGTTGTTTCGAATAATTCTACATTTTATAACAGTAAATTTACAGAAAATTACCAAACAATGATATTTCATGTCATCACTTAAATGTTGTTTACTGATCTGGTGATACCCTCAGAAGATTTAAAAACTCATCAACTATCCGAGCTAATTTGATACACCAGACGCGCATTTCGTCTACATGACTCGTCAGCAGAATCTTGGACCTAGTTATTAATTCTTGATTGGTGAAAGTTGAAGGTGGCGGACATAGGTCAAGCGAAATAGTTTTATCGTTTACTGGATGTTAATAACATTTGATTGTGTTAAGAGTGCAGTAATACACAAACAATACACTGTTAACCCTGGCGTGAAATGAAATTCCCATTTATATTGTAAAATACCGATTTTACCCCCTCCCCACAAAAAAAGCATACGTGACACACAAATCATACAAATTGGCGGGCTTTTCTGAAAGCTGATTTCAAAGTCATGTGTGCCAAATTAATTGCTTTCTATACAATAAGTATATTTGTTTGAAGTTGATGATTTATGAATATAATTTATGTAAACCGTAAATTTCATTTGCACTTGTATATGTAAATGATATAGGCTCCAAGTGTGCAATCCCCTACTAAATTAAACCTTTAGAATTTATTATGCATTAGCTGTAGCTGTAGCTATTTTTAAAGTAACTGTCTACACTGGTCGTGAGAAGAACGTTCTGTCCTTGATTATCTTGAAGATTAATATTAATTCAAATGAATGAACACAAGCTAGAAAAATACCTTTAAAAACATTTACACCGCCTACTGATCCATCCAGTCTCACCCGGTTGTGTTATCAAACAAGATATCTACAAAGGGAATATGTATTATCCTCTGCTGTTGCAATTAAATTAGATGGTCTTGCTTGGTTGATAACAATTTATTTTCGAAAATAGAACATTTTGACAACATTTCTTTATAGGTGTGGATTGGTTCTTGTGATATCACAGATTATGGTCATGATTACACTAAAAGAAAAGTCAGAGGAAGCTGCTCAACAACTAATCAATAATCATAAGAAAGTTGTAACTTTATAAGCAGAATATCCTTGCTGTGCACTTTTTTTTTAGAAGAGATACCTATATTTTCCATCTATGTTTGGAATTGACTTCACGATCATCCTGATCCAAATACATTTCAAGCTAATTATGATACATTGTGTCCGATTCAAATATGTTCATGAAAAGTCAAGCATATTGGCGCCATAAAGCCGTGATATGCAACTTTACATGCACCGAGTTGACAGATAATTGAATCCAAAAATCAACTACGAAATTTTAGTGCGACTTTGCATTTTAGCGTTCAATGTCTCACTCCGATTGTAGATAAATTAACTTTATATTAATGATCATCCATCGAGTAGTCTCACATTGCTTTACGACTGATCATATACATATATAGAATAACGTTAACACAAATCTATAAGAGAAATTGTTCTCCTAGATATCACCCGCATTGTTCATTGATGATTTACATTTTTTCGGCTGTCATTAGAAACATAAGATGTGGTAAGATTGCCAATGAGACAACTCTCCACCAGAGACCAAATGTTATGTTCCCTTGGTCCAATTTCGTGTGTGTTTTACAGTGAAAGAGGATCTTCACATATACTGTGAAGATGTTTACTTGCGTAGTGGTATTAACCACATGTGGATTCTAAGAAACTCTAAAGAACTTCTGGATAATTTTGAATCTTGATCTTTCTCTGAAATTAATTTTATCAAAACGTTTGATTTTTCAACCCTGTATACCACCATTCCACATGTGAAATTGAAAAATCGTCTAAATGAAATAATCCACAATGCTTTTCAATATAAAAATGGCAACAAGTGATCAGTCTGCTGGAGCTTCTTATTGACAACATATTTGTTGAATTTGGAGGTAGACTTTTTCAAAAAATTGTCGGCATTCCAATGGGAACGAACTGTGCGCCTCTCCTGACCGACCTCTTCTTATTTTCATACGAGTCGGTGTTCCTTCAGACACATGTCGAAAACAAGAAGATCAAAGAAGCCAGATCATTTAATTTCACATTCATATATATTGATGATGTTCTTTCCATTAACAATCCAAACTTTTCTGATTGGAACTGGGTTCCATTGATTTATTCTCCAGAATATGAAATTAAAGAAAGAACAGACACGGCTTACTCAGCCTCATTTTTAGACTTATATCTCAAATGTGACTTAAGTGGTCATCTCAGTTCCAGAATCTTTGACAAACGAGACGATTTTAATTTTGAAATAATACATGATGGTCTTGAAGTATATATTCTAGTATATATTCTAGGTACTGACTTGTTTATCATCTTAATTACGTGTTATAGTGTTCTTTTTATTTGTCTTTGTATATTTTCAACCTTTACTGTTTAGTCCAGTTTTGGTAATATTTATTTTTTGCGTGGCTAGGTATTACATCCCGCCATTGTGTTATTGTTCTATGGTCATTTTTGTATTCTTGTCTTTCATTTTTGCTTAATATGTACTTTGTCTAAAGAGTGTCTATATGCCATTTTGTTTTTCTTTGTTGAAATAATTATTTGTTTTTATAATGACTAAGATTATAACACAATGTTGACTGCTGTACCACAAGTCTTGACATTTCTACCTATTATGTTTGTTTGTTTTGCTCGCACATTGTTGTAAGTATAATGGAATTCTTTATGACTACAAGTGAGAGGTTGAGCTAGCTATAAAACTGGGTTTAATTTACTATTTTCTACATAAAGAAATGCCTGTACCAAGTCAGGAATACAACAGTTGTTTTCCATTCGTTTGATGTGTTTGAACTTTTGATTTTGCCATTTGATAAAACACTTTCCGTTTTGAATTTTCCTTGGAGCTCGGTATTTTTGTTTGTTTGTTTGTTTTTTTTTTTTACTTTTCCCAAGTTGTTCGCAATGCCCATATCTTTATTTCTTTTTTAAACATTTTAATAAACATAACCAGTGTGTAACTGTATTGTTATAAATACAGGGTTTTCGTTACTGTAAACTACTGAAACCACTTTCTAAATGCTTTTATACGTCTAAGATGTGGTTCGAATATTTGGCTCCAACTTCTTTAACAATTAAGATATCACATCGTATTTTTACAAATCGTATTGTTTATAAGTTTTTAAATCACAGCAATTAAAATAGATGTATATAAAGTTGAATAATGTCTTTATCTGTACTTACATTAATTCAATATATCCAAGTCAAAATTTAATGATTAAATACATTACTAATGATTACATACATTACTAATCATATATTGTTATTTAGGTATTAGCCGCCTATAGTCTGGCATTCTTTCGGAAGTTATATTTCAGTTGGCATTGGACATGATCATGCTTTTCGCATACTGCTAATTACAAGTAGATTTAACACTAAATCAGTCGAAGTTGTACTTATTGACCTTTTTGAGCGCAGGGTGTATTCATTAACTGAAATTGGGTTTCAAACTATCGGTTGTTGTTGTTGTTGTGCTATCAATCCTCCTGACCCTCCTCCAACAAGATATCACATGGTCGCCGCAAAGTATCAATCCTCCTCATCCTCCTCCAATAAGATATCACATGGTCGCCGCCAAGTATCAATCCTCCTGACCCTCCTCCAACAAGATATCACATGGTCGCCGCCAAGTATCAATCCTCCTGACCCTCCTCCAATAAGATATCACATGGTCGCCGCCAAGTATCAATCCTCCTGACCCTCCTCCAACAAGATATCACATGGTCGCCGCCAAGTATCAATCCTCCTGACCCTCCTCCAACAAGATATCACATGGTCGCCGCCAAGTATCAATCCTCCTGACCCTCCTCCAACAAGATATCACATGGTCGCCGCCAAGTATCAATCCTCTTGACCCTCCTCCAACAAGATATCACATAGTCGCCGCCAAGTATCAATCCTCCTGACCCTCCAACAAGATATCACATGGTCGCCCCAAGTATCAATCCTCCTGACCCTCCTCCAACAACATATCACATGGTCGCCGCCAAGTATCAATCCTTCTGACCCTCCTCCAACAAGATATCACATGGTCGCCGCCAAGTATCAATCCTCCTAACCCTCCTCCAACAAGATATCACATGGTCGCCGCCAAGTATCAATCCTTCTGACCCTCCTCCAACAAGATATCACATGGTCGCCGCCAAGTATCAATCCTCCTAACCCTCCTCCAACAAGATATTACATGGTCACCGCCAAGTATCAATCCTCCTGACCCTCCTCCAACAAGATATCACATGGTCGCCGCCAAGAATTGATCCTCCTGACCCTCCTCCAACAAGATCTCACATGGTCGCCGCCAAGTATTAATCTGATGAATCAGACTTTCCAACTGATATGTACAGTTTGTTTTATGTTGTATTGTTACACGAATGTTCAGCGCTCACAAGCAAGTTAAAGCCTGTCATATTTTTTGTGCAAATACTTAGTATAATCCAGAGGAATTCGTTTGTTGCTCTCTACCATATAGGTTTTTTATTTAATGTTTTAAGATTTATTGTTGTGACATAAATTATTGTTGTATCACTAGTGTATTATTTTACCTAGGCCTTTTACAGCTAAATACGTTGTTGGTTTGTATTCATTGTTCAATTTATTATTTGATCGTACGGGCCCTACATTTGTTCACATTTTTGTCCGTTTGTCTACGAATAGAAAATCACATTGGAAATCATAATACACCCCTTGCATTTTAAATTACCATTTTTCAACACGTAAGGCACATTAAATTGCGAATCTAGTCATTTCGTACCTTTATTCAAACCGTTGCCATTTCAAATATTTCTTTCCATGTGTTACCAAATGGCATTCATATAAATCTTTCATATGGGACATATACATAATCCTTCCAGGTCGTACGAAATGGCACTCATAAATTGCAATAAGGTACGGATTGACAAAACATATAAATCCTCGATATGGTACGAAATGTCAGGGTACAAAATGGTTTTGGTATGGTGCGAAATATGACTTTAATTCTATTATTGCATAGTGTATATTTGTTGTACACTTATTTCAAATTCTTGCAAGAAAATATTCTACTATTTTATACATTTTTATTGTTTGAAATACATTTATGTGATTTTAATGATATCACATCGTCTAAAATTGTACACACAGATAAATTAGAAGTCTAAAGATTAAAGAATTTTATTTCTACATTTATTTGTATCTTTGCTCAACTCATTAGAATTTTATATTATAAATACATATGCATTGATTTAAGA
Organism: Mytilus coruscus; assembly: GCA_017311375.1. Taxonomy (NCBI): domain Eukaryota; kingdom Metazoa; phylum Mollusca; class Bivalvia; order Mytilida; family Mytilidae; genus Mytilus; species Mytilus coruscus. Next base: position 37,161,419 of record CM029606.1, on the reverse strand, counting down.
TAAACACGAAATCTCTTTTCAGATGATCAAATCATCTGTTCTAAAGACAATTTTGATTTTATTTTCTACATTAATGTACAATGCGGTGAACATATAATTGTTGTCGGTGAACTTTAATGACATATATATTATGTATACACAATTAGTTATGAGAAAAACACTAACCTACAATTGTCACATTTGCTATTAAACAAATGTAAATACAGTGCATAAAAGTCAAATAAGAATCATAAATAATAAATAGCGTAGTGTTTTAAGCTAGACTTGTTGTGAAACTAAGATTTTGCTACATTTTCTTTATCTATATTTCAATATATGAGCTGCGTCGTATAGAAATCGACCTTATGCAAACAGATATTAATCCATCTGTTATCCGTTTTCGGGTTGAAATAATCTCTTTGCAAAGTCTGTAACTCTTTGAAAATTGAGTTGTTATAACAACCCTACAAAACAAACCAAAATTGAATGTTCCAAAATGAATCAAGCTCATCTTATATAAAACCTCACTGTGGTGGTTACCGCAATCTATTTTACTTAGTACAACCAATACAAAGCTCATCTTATATAAAACCTCAAAAAACAAGCTTGAAAAACCTACAAAAATAAGGAGATGTGACATAACTGTCATTGAGACAAATATCCATAGATCATAGATCATAGTTATGTGAACAATTAAACTTCATTGAACGACCTTCAAAAATAAGCAAAACCAATACCACAAAGTAAGCTATAACAAAATATGCAACAAATTAAGAGAGAAAACAATGTCCAGAATTATACTACAACAATGAATGAAAAATGAATATTGTACAAAACATAGTTTTTAACGCACTTTTGTCTGCCCTGGTAGTGTAATAACACTAGGAACAATCTACACAAATCAGTTTGAAAGCACTTGATACATCAGATAGCTACTTAGCAACAAAACAAATAACAATGAGACATAAAATACACAAAGAGCCGATTTTAGAGACCTTACAGTAACCGAAATTTAAAAGGCCCATTTCAAGTTAAAAGTAATGAAGTCTTAATTTTTAGACCAGACATACCAATACGATCAACGAAGAGAATTAAAAGCATTTTGGTATAGCCTTAAAACGAAAATTGTATGTAAAGACAGTATGGCAAACTGAAACACTTGTATTGAAATCAATTTTATCAGGAAAGATCAGAGCTAAAAATTAAGATTCTTAGAAAGGGATAAATAAAACATGGATTCGACGAAATAAACATGAACGTAATAGATGGTTTTTGAAACTCTCAATATACAATTATGGCCCTCTGAGGAGGGCATCTAAAATTGTCAACCCTGCAATTCCCTTAGCAGGGCTGGCAATTTTCGATATCTCCCAAATATTGGCATTCAATTTGGCATGTGGAAAAAGACAAAAATGAACAACCGCGGTGAATAATAGGGTTATTCAGCGGATGGTATAATTTGTCGAGGTTATTCACCGGCCCTGCCGAAATAATTCACACCAAGTGATCTTTCATTAGCCAATAGATTTATTCAATTATAATGTGAGTTATTATATGATATTATATACAGATGAGTGTATGTATGAATAAGATACGTTTGACTTCACATCCAAACAATAACTCGATACATTATGATAATGCCGGTTTAGTAACTTTTTTCAATGAAAATAATTAAAACAATATGTACATAATTTGGCAAAAGTCAAACAGTCTTAAAGGTTACAGCTTGCTATATTTACATAAAATGAACTAACAGAACAACTGCAAAATGATTGACCAAGGGAAAACCGTAGGTCAAATTAAGTACGTGGCAACATTCAACCCATTCAAAAGTCAGTCAATGACAAATTAAACGAAAATTATACGTAATTAAAGAACACTTTCAAATGGCACAGATACATGAACATAATGAAAAGAAAAAAGAAACTAACTTCTTTTGTTTTGTCGTCAAACTAAATATCAAATCTGAAGTCGAATATTTTGATAGATGTTCACCATTGATGTATCCAAAGTTCCATCTACTCTTTGGTACTGAATGATATGTTCAGGTTTTTTGACGGAACCATTTTTCTGTTTTGATTTTTCCGATAAAAAGAAAGATACGTCTATCCCTTGTTCTATCAAATGCAGAGGTATCCTGTTTGGCTTTTGTTCCAAAACGGCAACCTAAAAGAAAATATTTCAATACTATCAGTTTTGTAGTTCAGCCGATAAATTATGAAACTTGAGCAAGGTAATGCAGTTGTAAATTCCAAATTGACTCGTATCGTCAATTTTATAGTCTCTCATGCGATTCTGATAGTACTTATAAACATCCAAACTTTGGATCAACGATTTATAAGATTGCATGCGATCCCATATGGATCTTATAAATAATAATGGAAAATAGGTAAGCTTTATTGAGTATCAGATGAACATTAACTTAGGTCATATATGCAGATATTTCTTTTGATGACGTAAACATGGTCCACTGACAAAGTATGAAATATCTAAAAACTTTATATAGATAGGTACCTATAATTTCTGCGATAATTTCACTAAACTTTACATGCCGTTTTCGAGACAGTGAAATCAAAAGGAAAAAAACCTTCCAAGCGTAAAATTAACATTGTACAGCAATATTTTCCATGTTACATGCATAATTAACAATGCAGCTGTTTTGTTTTCCTTATTGTTTACGGTCATATTGTGACGTGTAATTGTTTATATCTTTGTCCATGACTCTTGATGAATATAATTGTCTCATTGGAAATCATACCACATCTCATTATTTATATATACAGATCACACCCAAAAGAAGAAAGAAAAAAAAGAAGGCAATACAGACAAACTCATTATTATCTCTTGACTTGAATTAAACATCTTAAATTTAAATATACGTGAGGGCGGATAGACTTGTCAACTTGATGTTTCATTTATGAAATAAAACATATGTGTTTCAAAAATTATGTCAGTGTACTTTAAAACCTCACTATTATATAAGCAACGACATGGCCTGTCAATATATTTTATATAAAAAGATATGGATTTAATTACCCTGTTTATCAAGATACGAACAAGTGATGTCTTCATATGCACAAATATCAAATAGAAATTAAAACAGGAGTTTTTATTTTACTTTAATTTTGGACATAAAACCGCTGAGTACAAACAATAAATTGTTAACTAACTATATATCATTAAATTTTGTTTTAAAGAAAAAACCCTTCATTTCCAATAGTGTGTCAAGTTGCAGTGAACATAAATGATAGAAAGTTATTATTTTTCAATGAAAGATGATTTCTTTTTTATGCCTTATTGAACGAGTTGAGACAATTGTTTTTGTTTAAATTTGAGAATTTATTTTTATTTATTTCCTTAAATACTAAACATACAGTTATTCTGTTAAAACACTTACTTTTTATTCAGATGCCTAGTTAAATATCTTGAAAAATGTCAAATGCAGCAATAGAAACAAACGTCAATACGGTTAATCAACAGTTTGCCTTAAACATTATTAAACAAAAATGATCCTACCTGGAGACAATCTGAAATCTTTGAAGTCTTCCTCGACATCTGAGTTCTGCCTTCATCCCCATACAGAAAGTATTCATGTCGTCCGTTGCTGGGTTCGACAGTCATATCAACATGTTTGTATAATGGAATATCGTCGGCTATTACTTTGACATTTGAAAGAAATGGACGATTTTGAGCAGAAGGAACATCAAAATAGAAGTTGACCGTAAAAGGAACGTCTTTTGAGTTGTCTAACAGCTTCCCAAGAACTTCTGGTGTATCAATTTGTATAATAACTTTACTTTCTGCCCTTTGTTCTTTCCTTTGAATGTACTTTTCAGCATCTGATTCTTCAAGAAACCTCAACTTCACTACTGCTTGATACTGATGACTTGGAATTTTGAGATTTGTTATATAATCACAGAAGACTGTATTCCCGGAAAGATTTCCTACTGCCATAAAACTGTGCAAAACAGGCTCATCTGTAATCTACAAAAGTACATATTTCTTGGTTTTTATGCTCTTATCGTCAAGGACATATATAAGGTTATCGAAATTTTGGTCTTTAAGGATACATGCAAGTTATGAACACGTGTTGTTTGAAAATGATCTCTGGATTTTTAATCGCTGAAAATGTAGCTCAAAGAAAAACTAGCAATCAATAAAGAAGAAGTAATGACGTCAGTTATGCGTGTTTAAATCGAGGAACAGTAGATTTACCATCGGGAAAGGCATGATTGGATGATACAACCGAACTCACTCAGACTGTGTAGTTCGGAATGGGTTTTAAAATGTTCAAAATATATTTGAATATTCCATGCTGGCCATGGAAAGAATTATTTACAGAAATAAATGAAATGAGGAAAGCAGAAATTAACATGACACGTCATACAAAAATGTTATGCCATAGGTGCAATGTCGACTTTTCATAGTATGTCACTATCATCAGGATTTAGATAGAAAGCTTTTTGTTAGTGTACAAAATTATAAGACTGGTATCTTAGGTGAGGATTTTTTTGTCCAAGATCATAATTGTGTCAAATGTTATGTTCAATTACAGTGTTGATCGTTTCAAGCGATGACATAGAAATCTCCTTCAGCTTATAGCAGTCGCATAGCATATTGACACTGTTTGTTAACCTATAGATGTCTTTTGGAACTAGTTTCTGTTTTTTTTATGTAATCGGCGTATTTAACAATATGTGTTCTATTATAAGATTACATGAGTTTCTGTTATGATTCCAATATCGGTATACTACTTTTGCTATAAATGTATCATACCTTGCCTATAGTATCTAGTACTATCTGTCTGAATGTTGACGAAATCATGTCTATGTGGTTATTGTAGACTAACCAGGGGCTCAACACGATATGTATGGAGGCTTCTAAACCCCCACTTCCTTTAAGCTGGAATATCAAAATATGATTATACGATTTTTGTCTGAACTATATACTTTTATACATTAAAGAATAAGTCTCAAATTCAATCTTTCGTTCTCAAATTATATAACGTGGGAATCGGAAAAGTTGTCTCTTATTTAGCCCATGCTCAAATCAAATAAAATGTTATAACAATTTAAGATTTCATTGTAAAGGCGTTCACACCATGTGTGCTAGAAGAGAAATATACATAATACAATAAATACTAAGACAGCGGTGGACATACTATAATAAATTATAAATTGTCGATGTACTTACTTATAAATAGAATTTGAAGGCCTGAGAAAAAGTATACTAATTTATTTTATTTTTTTCTACATAAAGACAAAAAATAGTGTCGTTGATTTCGTGTGAATTTATACGATAACAATGTGGTACAATTGTAACCGAATTCTTTCAATTTATGCATAACTATACTCACAAAACGATGAAGAAATTCATCGACAATATTATTTTCGATCTATAAAGTACGCTACTAGTTTGATTTTAGTGCAGGTATCCACTGAGCGCTTTCAATTTGAATTTATCTGGACATAAAAATCTGCATAATTGAGTTTTGTGTTTCCTTTGAAGATTTAGTAAGTTTATTTCAGGAAAAGATCAGTTGTGAATATAGAATAGAACCTTATACTATACGTATGATGATTCCTGGGACCCTAAAATCTTGTCAAAGCAACACATATGAAAATACCAGGAATATGAATGAACATATTCTCGAAATCAAATTTCAAAATTCAACTTTAAGACAATTTACTAAACGTCATTAGAATCAAAACTTCTATGAAAATTGCATATTTAGAGGTTTCAGTGTTGACTTATCTGTTTTTTAACTTAACTCTATCTATGTCTTGTCTTCTGTGAACATTGTATTACAAAACAGCCTTTTACAACCCAAGTCAAGAATAAAAACGAAGCAGTTTTAACAGTCTTGTCTCTAATGAAGATACTCTGATAAACAAGTGCAATCGGTCGTGTAGTGCAGGTAAGTAAAACTTGGTCTCAATCAATGATGTTGCAACTGAGAAAAGAGGACGGGAGTGTGGCTACGACAATTGAAAGATATCCGTGGTCATCTGTGACACAAATGACACAAATATTCCAAAACCGCCAACAAATTCATGATGGCATTCGTAAAACATTCCAAGGGATTAAAATGTACAAATTGTTAGATAAAATTGCCGAAAAGAATAGAAAAAATCACAGGATAAAACACATACACACCACAAGCGAAACTAAAGCTTAGAAAATATGAATGCGTATAAAGAGAGTGGATTAATATGAAGTACTCTGTGTGTTGTTTAAAAGAGAGGCGAAAGATACCATAGGGATAATCAAACTCATAAGTCGAAAATAAACTGACAATGCCATGGCATAATAAAAAAAAAAGACCAAAAGACCTACAACATTACACAAAGCACAACATAGAAAACTAAATACTGAGCAACACAAACCCCACCAAAAACTGGGGGTAAAATCAAGTGCTCTGGAAGGGTAAGAAGCAGATCCTGCTCTACATTTAAGGTTATACTTACATTAAGACTTTCCTTAAGAAGATCAAGCATGACTGGATAAGTATCTTCGTCGATCACTGTATGAAACACCGTCATAGGTACTCTATTGTTATGTTCTGTTTTGTTGGTGAACGTCATTCGACGAAATATTTCACTGTTCAGCTTATTACATAGTCCAACATCATCATTTATTGCGTTCCCTGTTTTGAAATTTACAACAAACGGGTTCTTTACCAAATCTGGACCAATCTGTTTCAAAAACTCCATTGCAGTTTTGTTCTGTAAAGATATAATTTGAATATTTCCAATGTACATGTATATAATAGAATGATCTTTTTTCTATTAAATTTTAATACAAATAAAGAAGTATTAATTTAATAATAGAATTGATTGATATTTTTTGGAAACAATTATTATTTCGAAGGCTTGTTATGAATAATGCATGGTATTTTGTACGAACCTCAAAAGCCTGTCATTTAAAACATGAAATAGCAGGTCTATGCATAAATTGGGCAGGTTAAATACGGCTTTTATCCGTAGACAAAGGATGTAGAGGAGTTTCAATATTCAGTTTACACTAAAATCTACGTAAGATATTGATCTCTTTCATAGTTTTTGTAATCGTCCGATATGGAAGACGTGATATATATTTATTTTTATACTTATATTTTTGTGACTGACAGTCTTCTTAACATCTTGTTTAGGCTTTATTGCGCCGTAAATGTAAACAAATAGTATCAATTTGAATTTATTTTCTAAAAATTTGCGAAGAATGAATTGAAATTAGTTTTGAGAAGATGAAAAGTCTTGCATTAAATGATTTTATTTACATTCATATAGATTTACCGGTGTTCTTTTTGAGCAAAAAAATAACATGCCTATGCTTTTATATATCAATAGGAATGTGGCTAGCTTTACCTTTCTGATTTTTTCAGCGGATTTTCCTTCGATGTATTTCTTGATGAACAATTTAACACTCTCCAGTGCTATTCCAGTTGGCAGTGGTTTGACGGGGAAGCAGACAAAATTATCGTCCTCCTTGGCGAGCGTAAGCCATTTGCAAAACATAATTTTAGCGCCTAACAAACAATGTTCTAAGATTCTACCATATCCATATTTATGTAATCCAATTACCTGAAATTTTTACAAGACATTAATGATGTTATGTGTGATGTTAAATAGCTATGATCATACAATTTATAGATACAACCTATAGTATTTTAGGTTTTCTATTTGAAAATATAACTTTCTCCGTTCACTTAAAAAAACCAACATAATCTTGATTAAATAATCATACCCGAAAGAGCTCGTAACATTTATAAACAATTAAAAAGCCGTTTAATTTGATTTTAAACCAGAGAATTAGGAAATTTCCTAGCTGTATTTGGCAAATAATTTAGGAATTTTGGGTCCTCATTGTTTCTCAACTTCGTACTTTATTTGGCCTTTTTAACTTTTTGATTCGAGCGTCACTGATGAGTACAAAATTTCAATTCTGGTATCTATGAAGAGTTTATTTACCTTGTGTGTCATCAGCGCTCCAACTGCAGAAGCGCTTTGTCTTGAACCTTCTAATGTAAACATCCCTGTGCTTTCATCGTTCCCTGAATCTGTATAAGATGTTTTCAACATATTGAAATGTTTCATTAGTCCATTTCTATAACAAATGACACTTGTTGGTAAGGGTGTAAAGCCACATTTTTGTGGATCGACCGTAATGGTATCTGCTTGTTTCAAAAAAGAATACTGCTTTTTGGCATAATCACTCAGAAGTGAATGAGCACAGTAATCGTCAGACCGAAGCTTGTTAGGCAAATTCTCGCCATCCTCTCTGAGCATTGAGGCAAAGTATCCACCAAAGGCAGCGTCTGCATGAATGGAAAAGTAGAGACCCTACAAAAAAAAAAATCAATACGCATATATACAATTCCTATAAAATTTTTACAATATAGAACTAAAACGCATGAATAGAAAACAGATTGTTCATATAGATTTTTACAGACAGTTTCAATGAAGAAAGTAGTTATGATAATACTGTATGTGGGATAGAGAGTAAATACCATTTCTATTTAGGAGGAGTTGATAACAGAAGCAGAATGCATTAACAATACAAACTTATATAGATTAACCTTCACTGCTTTTGAAAAAAGATTGACATATATATAGTACGCCACTGGAAATAGAAATGCAAAGGATTTAATCTCGATAATTACCTTGTCCATATACTTATTTCTTAAGTTAACGATTTCTTCCAGTGGATCAATGGCTCCGAATTCTGTTGAGCCATGGTTTACAATTACTGTGATAACAGGAACATACCGCTGTAGACAATCATGAAGAACTTTATCTAACTCTGAAATTAACATCAAATATAAAGTTAAAACAGGTGAACCGAAATTGATGAAAACTAGACAGAAAACATATGACTGATACCATAAATATTTAAAATTAGGTCAAAGCCAATAGAACGAAACTGATGAAGACCAGAGGGAAAACAATAGATTGATAACTTTACATTAGTTTTAAATATGAAGTTAAAGCAAATGGAACCAAACATAAATATTTGATATGAAGTTACAGCAAATAGAACCGAAACTGATGAAAACTGGAGGGAAAACAATAGATTGATAACTTAACATTAGTTTTAAATATGGAGTTAAAGCAAATGGAACCAAGCTAGAAACAATTGATTGGTTAAATTTCTTCTATTCAGCAACGCACATACCTTGCACATCTATACGGGCATTTCTATCAGTCTTTATTCGAATGATGTTGTCTCTACCTAAACCAAGCAATGAGGCAGCTTTCGGCAACGAATAGTGGCAAGCACCGGACCCTATAATGACTGGTTCGTTTAGTCCGTGCGTTTTCAAGAATCTGTTCCATCCAAGATACGAAACTTTGTGTTTTTCTATAATTTTAATGTATTTATCACTTCTTATATTTGAAGCCATATTGACAATGCTGTCAACATCAAGATTTGTAGCATTCCAAGTAGACATATCCTGAATATTTTGATGCAATGTCTTTTCAGGAAGGTAAACCTATAAGAAATTAAAATGTGGTACAGCTGAATTAAGACGACATTCGTTTCTCGTAATTCGAATAAGAAGAGACAAACCAAGGCACCAATCAAAAACCGAATACATTGCATGAACTCCAAAAGGAGCGAGGCCAGATGGGTCGACAGGGTAAGGGTCTCCTGCTATGCATGCATCACCCGCCATGCGAATCCATTACGCTATATTAGTTTTACATTACTACAAGTCTGAAAGATTGCATGTTAAATGTTCATAGCTACTAGGATGCATGAAAGAAGGGTGTTGAAACGTGACCGTTGTGGCTTTATCTGAACAACAATTGTTTTAATTGGTCTAATATCTAAATTTCATTGTAATAGCGTCAGTTCTGTTTGACCGCTTCTAAAATTCAACAATATAACAACATTTTTTATTATATAGATAATGTATCTTCAATAAAAAATTTACAATACAATGAGTTTTTGGAATAACAAAGATAAGTTGGTATACTACTTTAAAGAAGTCTTTGAAAAATCATATTTGAAAAATAAAAAAAGGTACTAGATTTTTCGTCTGGAAATACATGGGACAAATATTTATTTTAAACTGTACGAAAACTATATAGGAAATGATAAGAATTTCGTAATATTTTACAAAAAGTGTATTTTGAATGTAAGTTTTAAATTATATTGATGGATGAAGGGGTAACTGGACATACATGTTTCATGCATAGCCTTGGAAAAAATCCAGAGATGTTGCATAACTTAAGAGAAAAGTTATCATCATTACAGACGGATCACCTGTCCTTTCAAAGTCATATCCAGCAGTAAATGTTACAGCCAGTCACGTGAAAAATTATCTACATATGTAATATTAACCTTACCAAAACATTGCTTAATGCATTGTATTTATTCTTTTCTTGAAACTAAGGACAGACGTGCCCATTAACGCACAAAGCTAATGGTAAAACTTAAAGATTTATTTGTTTACCTTGTTCCCAAACATGATGTCAGCTATCTCAGGACAGTCGTCAATAGCCTTCTGTACAGCCAGTGGATAAAATTTAAGATTTTGTGCTGCCCAAAATGCTTCTATATTAGAGATACTACCGCAACTTGTGACATGTCCCCAAGGTTTTGGAGTAATCTTTAAGTCGTATCCCAACATTTCACATAATTGTTCTCCGACTTCAATCTCCATCTGAGTGACTGCTGGGCTATGACTGCCGATTATGTTATTTGGAGTGTATAACAGTGCTGCTAAATAACCCACAACGCCTGGCAGAGTTCGATCACCTTGGGGAAGTCCCTATAATTTAAAAAATCAATAGCATCAGCTAGAACATCAGAAAGACGAGGGTTAATTTATATAGCCTGATTTCTAAACCAAATATTTGTATCTATGAACGAATTTAGTAAAAGTTTTGAATCATTTGTGGTGATGAAATCTCTAACTTAATAATTACATACTTATAGATGGTTTTGTCATTCTATTATTTAGTAAACTTGCATTATTTTTTGACCGTGATGTGTGATGTTTATTACCTAACTTAAGGGAGTCCAGTACTCTTCTAACAAAGTATCAAAGGGAACGAGACAGTAAAAAACTTAACAATTTATATTTAAAATAATGTTCCTATTTTATATTTTTTTCTATAAAAATTGCATTTTCTAAATATATGATAAACAATAAAATGTCAATTAATTACAGAAACTAACGGACAAGCGAGAAAAAAAAAAAAAAAAAAAAAAAAAAACAAAAAAAAACATGTGGTTTACGCTACCACATTGTGTAACCGCTATGAAATAAATCATTTTGTCATCTGAATCGCTTACTGATTGTATTTAAGTAATATACGTCATTTTAGGTGTTACGAAACAGAAAACTAATTGACAAAATTTAAACACAATGTTGACACATAAGGTCATGTTATTTAAGCATGTCTTGCAATAAAGAGGTTTTATCCATGTATGTATGTAAAAATAAATACAAGAGTCAAATCGTATGATAAATTTGTGTTCACATTTAGAACGTTTTTTTGCGGTCACATTTTAATATCATTTGTTACGTTTATTAAAGATAAAAAGCTCTTGTTGATATTTATGAATCGGCTATGTTATGAAACCTTATCGCTGAATTTACCTTACCTGATTTAACATGATCAGCACGACGAGTGTTACAAGAGGAGAAGGAACTACTGATCCGTCCGGAGCACTTGATTACTACTCCCGCTTTGCTATTTTGCGAAGTTCGTGTTCTAAATCTTTAGTTTTCCGTGTTCTGTGGTGGAGAAGGAATTGTTGATCCGTCCGGAGCACTTGATTAGTATTCCCGCTCTGGGTTTTTTTTTTTTTTTGTGAATTTCGTGTTCCTTTAATCTAAGGTTTCAGTGTTTGTAGTACCTAGTGGACGTTTATCGTCATATTTAAGAAAAAATCTTAAGTTTCAGTTTTTGTAGTACCTAGTGGATGTTTATCGTCTTATTTAAGAAAACTATAACCTTTCGGAATTCGTTCCCTGCGATAAGAACAAATACAGTTTATCATCTGTATATAATAGCTGACTCATAGTCTCCCTTTTGACGCTGTTCTAACAATGATTTATTTGGTTCAATAGAACACACTTTCAATAAACTAAATTATATAAATCAATATATATTCGTTTGGTTGCAGTCTCATTGGCTTTTTCCCAAAATTCATTGTTTGCCTTCGTATATTCAAGAAGTAGAGCCAGTCACCCCAATAAACGGCCCTGTAAAGATTTTTTTTAAACTTCATTTGTTTGTCTTAATCTAATGTGTATTGATTGCTAAATGTACTATTTTGGAAAATGTTATAAAAAAAGTTGCGTATCTGCTTCAAATATTATAAATATATTAGCCTGAAATAGGGATAATATCATTTTAGTCCTTTTTTCTAGAAACTTGTCACCTTTTTTTTACCTTTATCGATGATTTCAATATGTGGTGCCAACCCTTCGTTCATTCAAATTTTGGTTGAAAAGTAAAGAATATGGTATATAAAAAATATTTCAGCAAACATATTTGTGGGCGAGGGGTGGCGCCACCCTTAATATTTCAGAAAGCTGTCATAAATTTCGTCAAAATAAGAAAAACATAAAGTTTTAAAGGATATCACCTACATTTATGACGTCACAAATACATCACCAATGACGCAATTCGTGAAAATATTCTTTAACTGAACCAATTGGACATTTTAACATATGTTTCCATCAAATTCACACAACATTATCGTAGTTTCAATTTTCAGATTTTTAGGGCCAAAATTATGAGTTAGTGAACCAAATAAGATTGCCGTGTACATACATTTCGTATACTTGCAAAGTTGTGTGATTTCTTTAGATCCTTGCATACTATTGCCAATTCTTTCTCCAACTGTTCAGTATAATACGTGTATGTTTCACTTCGTTTGGTATCGCTGGTAATACATTCGAGATCTTCAGCATGCCTACACTGTCGAAAATTTGCAGCTTCAGCAAATGCAGATTCACACAATTTTTGTAGGATGTCAAGATTTTCTAACTTTGGACCAAGAAACCATGATCCCAGTGATTCTTTTCCTTGTACTCCAGTTAAATTCTTCTCCATGTGTACAAGAATGGCTTTCTTGTGGACAACTATTTCCAAATGAAAATTGTCTTTACTGTAGATTCTGCTTCGCTAGACTGGAAAGGAAGATCACACACTGCTAACAAATTTGTCTTTCGTGTAGATTCTGCTTCGCTAGACTGGAAGGGAAGATCAAACACTGCTGACAAATTGTCTTTCAGTAGAATTTATAATGACATTGTAGATATAATTTATTACAAAATAACTTGTCATGTTCATTCATCTCTTAATTAAGTTTTTGTACTTTTAATACATATTACATGTATTCATATATTGTTGAGCTTGCGGATTTTATTATAAAAAAATATGGATTTACATGTATTTGTCGTTTATTTATACGTTGTTTTCATCGTAAATTATTTTAAAATGAATGACACTATAAATTTTTTTTACAAACATGAACATGTTGGTTTCGGTGTACCAAGTTACGTACGCTTAAGCATGAGGGTCTTGATGATGTTTACAGAATAGAGAATAATGGGCCAATATTATAGAAAAATGGACCAAAAAATTAAAGAAATAGAAAGATTTAGGCCCAAAAAAATGAAAAATAGAGAATAATGGGGTGCTGAAATATACAAAATAGAGAATACTGGTAAAAATTTAGAATGAATAGAGAAAAATGTTTTAAAAAACCGAAAAAAATACAGATTTGAAGGACCCCACATCCAGATCCTAATGTATCACATGGAAAAAGAAAGTATAGCGCGCATATAAAAAAATTCTGACAAACACAAATTTTCAAAAACAAAGTTGTCATGGGTCCCCTTAACTATTGCAATTTTCAATGGTGAATGATACGAAAAACAGTCAAAAGAAATACAAGAACAATACACTATCTATGCATTACAAAATTACCAGATACCAAAGATGATGTAAAACTGGACTTGATGCATGTTACAGGGGATGAGAAACGCCATATATACAAAATTGCAGGTTACCGGAGATAAAAAGATGTAGAATCGGCCTAAATTCAAGTATTTTGTAAAGAGTGAAAACTAGTCTAAAAAATGAAACCAACACGTTATAAATTTCATGCGTCCGAAGCACTTTTCTAGATTTACCTTCATCAGGAACGCTCAAAGCCGAATATTTGAAAGCCAAGAATATATAATAATCTAAACTGTTGAATAGGGTGTTGGGGAGGGAGGGGGATTTAAGCTTATACAAAAATACAATACACCTAAGATAAATATATGTAAGATTGGCCTAGATACCCGTATGTTTTAAGGGGGATAGAAAACGACAAGATATGATACAAAACTAAAAACAAACGGTCTGATTTAAAACAACACAATAAACGAACAAAAATATGACAAAATGATAAGCATGTACAAATAAGCATGTTAATGAATGAAATATATATGATATAAATAAAAACTTATGCAGCAAAAAGAAAAACATTCACAAATTGACACAAGTATAGAAGAAAAGCTACATTTTAAGCACGAAAACAGCAAAACAACGTGATCATTTAAAGGAAGACAAGAGCAAAACCACGTGATCATTTAAAGGAAGACAAGAGCAAAACCACGTGATCACTTAAGGTTTGTCATGCTGCTTCAGGTCAAAGGTTAATCTAGAGAGAAAAATTATCAGATCCAAGGAATGAGACATTTAAACTGATTTCATGTTTAAGACTTCAATGCTGTTTAACATACCTTGTTATGTTGACAGTATATGTGAATTATTAGCTCATATATGTAATCATCTTTATAATAATTCATAACAAGTTTTTGCACCAAATCAGCTAAAGATATGTGCATTCTGCTACGAAATGAAAATTAAAAAAAAAAAATCTCAAGAAATGTTTTAGTTGTTCTTTGTTTCTTAAACTTCAAATTAACTTTTTCTCTTTTCAAAAAGATGTCTTTTTGTTATGGAAGAAACTACATAAATTGTACATTTCACGGTATTCTTTAATATATTTTAAATAGACTAAAAGAATCAACAAATCGAGAGAGAAAAAAATGAAAATGTTACCCCTCCAAAAAAAAAAAAAAAAAAAAAAACAAACAAAAAAAAAAAACAACCCAACAAACAGCTACAAATGTGTAGCTTGACTGTTGGAGTTGCAGAAATTATAACAAATGTACCTTTAAATATCAACAGTAAAGCTGTTACATCTACTCCAGAATTCTTACAAGTAACACATTCACTAGATTTAATCGTTGTCTCTTGAATGAGAAAGACTGAAGATTTTACAACTAACTTAGACATATATATATCCATTGATATCCTTGAAACCACATTTTTTAAATGACAAGTAATTAACACTTTTTTGTCAGTGACCTTTTAACAATTAAATAATACATATTAAACGGCCTATAGCTAAATATGTGTGGTTCAATTTTTCAAAAACAGTGCACAATACCTTGTTTTCTATCGACTTTGACGTGATCTAAATACATGTAACAACATTTCCTTTTGACATGCAATTAATACATTCCTTTTTTTCCCTTATCATGTAAAATAAATCTTTCAGTTTACGATGTTTCTGAGAATTTGGTTATTTATGATGATATGTTTTCCACAAACATTTGTTAAAAAATATACATTTCAACTATAAAGATGTGTTAGGTCACACATGGGGATGCATGTGCACAGAGTACGTGACAATTTTAAAAAGTTATACAATTTTTGCTAGTTTATGTATTCAACTGCCAACTGCGCAATCACTTGCATGGGTGTTTCCTTGTTATTATTTTTTGGGGACTAAATTTTTAAAACAAATAACTTTTTCTATTTCGTGGAAAAAATTTACACATACATTCGAATGACTTTCAATTGAAAGTTATTAAAATTAATCTTATTTTGTTTTTAGTTTTAATTTTTGCTTAATTTTTATAAGAGATTAAAAAAAAAAACATCGTGGTGAACGGTCTTCATATAAATCCGCTTGACTCTTAACTTTTGCAAGTCATTTAAATTTATATGAAAATAGAAAAAAATACTAAATAATTACTTAAGCAATTTTACATATATATATTAAGTACAAGTACCTGCATTGCCGTTTGACATGCAATTCATACGTTTTTGTTCATTCTTTAACATTATAATAAAAAACGAAATAAAACATAATTCGATGGGAGCGTGTGCATAATTGCTTTCTGTCCAGCAATTTCTATTTTACGATTATTTAAAATTCAAATTTTGAATAAGTTTTCGCCTTTTTCTAAAGATACCGATTGCAGTACATTCAACACGTGTTTCTATAAATAACTGTCACAAGGTAAACAAACACATTTCCTTATTAAGTAAACACAAGTTATAGATATACGTGACTATTTTCCAAAGAAGACGTTTCCGTCTTTTCTTGCGACTAAAACTAAGGCTGAATAAGTTCATATCCAATGATTTTTATAAAGCCTTTATTTTGAAAAGGACATAATTAATTTGCATTTAGTTTATTATGCTCCATGGAGAGACCTCCATATTAGTCTATGTGACCTTACGACATTAGAGGGTCTGGAATGGGGCCGTTCAGTTCTGTATTCTTTAATTGTTTATGTCATTTTTCTTTATTCTTTATATTTTCTGCCCATTATTCTCTATTCTTTATATTTTAGCATCCCATTATTCCCTATTCTTTATTTTTTTAGACTGTTTTTCTCTATTGTTTATGTTTTTATACCTTTATTCTGCACTTTTTAACTATTATTCTCTATTCTGTAAACCCCATCCATATCATCATATTATTATCACTAAATATCCTATGAAAATACACAAGGATTATAACATAGGCCCATGGTTTTGGTGTTTTTCTGGTAAAGATAGATTGTGATGTAAAACAAATCAGATACACAACGAGCACAACCCACTGAATTCCCCCGCCCAATGAAAAGTCCACGATTTGCTCAGGAAAACACCAACAATGATTCTTTTAAAAAATGTAATATGTAAAGATACACAATGCAATTAAATGATGAAGATTTTTAGAAAGTTTCATTAATTCTGACCAGGGAGCGAATATAAAAGTGTATCATAGTGTGCGGAAAGGACAAAATACATCTGATGCAAAAGTAAACCATAGCAAGTTATTCGGAAGAAGAAACAAAGCAGGTGGTTCAAACGAACATGATCTGAGTAAATTGGCGATAGATACAAACCATTTGATTTCAGGACCCACAAATACGAATGTATATTAGTACTTAAATAATTTCTTAACTGATGCTTATTGTTAAGCTGCAAAAAAACCCAAGTGACTATAGTAATAATCGTCATTTGTACTAGAACAACATACTATTCTGTATTTTTTAAAGTTATGGTGTATCACTGTGACTTAGAGATGAAGAACAGCAATAAAGCGCTGTTCCTTTGCTTTTTATTTGTTTGATCTATGCATGTACTGATTTTGTGTCATGGATGGATATCCCATATCCTTTATTTTTCTTTTATGTTTAGTCGGACATTTAACGTTCTAGTTCACATTATGGATGGATACCCCATATCCTTTATTTTTCTATTATACTTAGTCGGACATTTAACGTTCTAGTTCACATCATGGATGGATACCCTATATCCTTTATTTTCTATTATACTTAGTCGGACATTTAACGTTCTAGTTTACATTATGGATGGATACCCAATATCCTTTTTTTCTATTATACTTAGTCGGACATTTAACGTTCTAGTTCACATCATGGATGGATACCCCATATCCTTTATTTTTTTATTATACTTAGTCGGACATTTAACATTCTAGTTCACATCATGGATGGTTATCCCCTTATCCTTTATTT
Organism: Mytilus coruscus; assembly: GCA_017311375.1. Lineage (NCBI taxonomy): Eukaryota > Metazoa > Mollusca > Bivalvia > Mytilida > Mytilidae > Mytilus > Mytilus coruscus. The sequence continues at coordinate 37,143,604 of CM029606.1, read as the reverse complement.
TTTCTATTACACTTAGTCGGACATTTAACGTTCTAGTTCACATCATGGATGGATACCCCATATCCTTTATTTTTCTATTATACTTAGTCGGACATTTAACGTTCTAGTTCACATTATGGATGGATACCCCATATCCTTTATTTTTCTATTATACTTAGTCGGACATTTAACATTCTAGTTCACATCATGGATGGTTATCCCTATATCCTTTTATTTTTTCTATTACACTTAGTCGGACATTTAACGTTCTAGTTCACATCATGGATGGATACCACATATCCTTTATTTTTCTATTATACTTAGTCGGACATTTAACGTTCTAGTTCACATTATGGATGGATACCCCATATCCTTTATTTTTCTATTATACTTAGTCGGACATTTAACGTTCTAGTTTACACTATGGATGGATACCCCATATCCTTTTTTTCTATTATACTTAGCAGGACGTTTAACGTTCTAGTTCACATCATGGATGGATATCCCTTACCCTTTATTTTTCTATTATACTTAGTCGGACATTTAACGTTCTATTTCACATTATGGATAGATACCCCATATCCTTTATTTTTCTATTATACTTAGTCGGACATTTAACGTTCTAGTTCACATCATGGATGGATACCCCATATCCTTTGTTTTCTATTATACTTAGTCGGACATTTAACGTTCTAGTTTACATTATGGATGGATACCCCATATCCTTTTTTTCTAATATACTTAGTCGGACATTTAACGTTCTAGTTCACATCATGGATGGATACCCCATATCCTTTATTTTTTTATTATACTTAGTCGGACATTTAACATTCTAGTTCACATCATGGATGGTTATCCCTATATCCTTTATTTTTTCTATTACACTTAGTCGGACATTTAACGTTCTAGTTCACATCATGGATGGATACCCCTTACCCTTTATTTTTCTATTATACTTAGTCGGACATTTAACGTTCTAGTTCACATCATGGATGGATACCCCATATCCTTTATTTTTTTATTATACTTAGTCGGACATTTAACGTTCTAGTTCACATCATAGATGAATACCCCATATCCTTTATTTTTCTATTATACTTAGTCGGACATTTAACGTTCTAGTTCACATTATGGATGGATACCCCCCGATCCTTTATTTTTTTTATTATTATTAGTCGGACATTTAACGTTCTAGTTCGCAAGATTAGTGTTCCCATTGAGACCCTATCTGAACAGATTATTATGACTCTGAACTCAGCAGGACAGGATTGTTGTTAAGATAAGTGGAACATATCCGTGTACATCTGTTTTCTAAATGTACCAAATTATACATGATTATACACAATATATAAAAAAAATAAACTCATCATAGAAACCAGGATTAAAATCTGATACGCCAGATGCGCGTTTCATCTACAAAAGACTAATCTGTGACGATTGAATCAAAAAAGTTAAAAATGCCAAATAAATTTCGAAGTCGAAGAACATAGAGGTAGGGTCAACTTTCTGTATATATCTTTCACTCACAAGGTCAAATCTTACAGGAAATTGAATATAAAAGAGTCTATAATATTTTCAATCAGTTTTGGATATTTCCAATATCTAAAAACACTATTCACCACTACATGTTGTTGTTGAAGGTATTTTGATACAAAAGTGCAAACTTTTTTCTCAAATTGTGCAGCGAAAGACGTCGCGAACAAAAAAAAAAAAATAATTTCTATCAGAAAGACAATACATAACTTTACTTCAAACATAATTTTAGTTTTGGTTAACTACTTTCTTTTTGTACATGATGTAAATACTTAATATTTACAAGATCTGTCAAAATTGCGGTTTATGGCTATTTTTAGGCGTTTTTTTTTTTTTATTTGGTGGTTTGTATAGAAATAAACCATACTATTGTTAGAACCTTATAAGACACACATTGATACTGTAAATTTAAATAACAATTGAAATACTTTTTGAAAATGACCCGTGCTAAATATATTGAGGGTAAATTGGCCCTACCTCTTTGATTTTTCATATGGATATATTTGGATACATGTGTAAATATAGACCTTAAAGGTGTATTTGTTTTTGCTTCGCATCACAGTGCGAAGCTACTAGTTTCATACGATATTCACGCCATCTTAAATAATTACGTAACAAATAACGGTTTTCATTTGTTGTCTCTTGGGTGAGATTCTATTGCCTAGAATAAGATATAGAATTGGGAACATGTCTCGGACAGGAGAAGATATCAAATACGGAAAAAATTACAGTATGGGTATTCAAGATCTGATCCGATACCCTATGAATGAATACTTTTTGCTTTAATTTGTATACTTTACTATAAAGTGTCACGGTGCAAAGCTATTAGTTTCATTAGTGTCATTCGATATTTACGCGATCTTGAAAGTATTAACAAACAAATATCGGTTCTGATTGGTTTGCCTTATGATGAAGCTAAAATTTTATTGGCTAAAATGAGAACATGTCCTGAATCAACTCCCGAAGCAAGGTCGTCGGATCTCTGAACTATCCCGAAGTCATGCGTTCGACTGTCGAGTTTATGAGCTTCGGTCTTTGCTTGGAAGTTGGTACCTGATAGGAGAAAATATGACATACGGAAGATGCGGAATAAAATTAAAGTATGGGGATTTCAGACCCGATAAAAAAATGTATTGCTTCATGTTGACGTTTTTGAGATACTGCAAGCACTCCGTGCCTTTCTAGAAAGTTAAACTTGTAATTGGTTAAATACAGTGCAATTTCTATGTCTAGAAAACAAAGACAGATAGTACCAAAGGAACAATCAAAAACCAAAAGTCGAAGAAAAACAGACACTACCATGACCAAAAAGAAAAACGACTAAAAGATAAAGAACAGACTACATAACACGACACAAAAAACTATAGACTGAACAAAACGAACCCTAAAAAAAAAAAAAAAACGGCGTAACCTGTCGTCTTCATCAAGGCAAGTACAAGTTCGGTTATTAGACGCATTCGGTAAGTTCACAATAGAGAAAAGTAGGACAATAACTACGACAATTGGAATATTTCTTAATGTCAATAATATCATGATGCCAACCGGTTAACCGTAATTTCTATAATTCTATCATAGATCAACAATTTACAATATGTTTGATCCATATCATTTCCATTACCAGAAATACTCTTTTACTATACGCTGATTTCTCACGTCATTTAAACGTTTTATTTGCTAACTGGATCCCTGCATCTTTGAACTGATAAAGTAATTGTGACTGCTTGACATTTTTCAAACTCCTGTCTTTATCATTATGTACATGATCCAACCTTGCCTTAAGAAGTATATTAATTTTATCATTTAAAAACAGTTATCGAAGCAGTCACAAGGAAGTTACCCCCATTAGAATATTCATCCCTTAGCTCAACGTACTGACGTAGATTTTATGCCAAACAAACGCAAAAATGACGTCAAATAACGTAACCTAAAACCATACACTTTGACGGAAAGATAACGATTGGAATCAAGCGCTTATGATTAACAGTGTGGGGTTTTCCCAATTTTGTATAATAATGACTTCCATTGTACATGATACCCTTAAGCAAGACAAAATTAGCTCTTAAATTATAAAAATAGTGTATACATGTATTTAACACTTCCATAATTATTAATCAATATTAAATATTCAATATGATGTCATTTGATATAATTTTAAATTAAAATTTACAAGTCTATGAACACCATGCTACATCTGTCTTCAAATTATTGCTAGACGTCATTGTCTTACCTCCATGACAAGTTGGTTATTGTCCCTGCAGAATAAGTCCAAAACAATTCAAATAGCAATCAACATTTACAAGACAGGCAATCCTGAAGAATAGAAGGGTTGTTTTATTTTCATTTTGGCATTTCAATCAAACATAAAAAAAATGGATCTTCTTTCATTCTACTGAATACTCAAATTACACAAGAGTCCATACACAGTACATTTTATTGCTGGGTCTGCAAAAATGCTCCACAAAACCAATATTTCCAATATATATTTATCAGCAATAAAAAGCGGGCTTCAGAGTTACTGTGGAACTACCTACACAAAGGAGCGCTGTAAATCGGATGTGGATACTGGAATTTTTTTCTAAGATCTGTCATAAATGTAGTGAAAATCCATATGAGTTCTTTTTCTCTACAATAATATAATAATATTTTGACACAAGATTTGACCATATAATTAATTGAAAAAACTTATTTTATTATCAAAAAAAGAACGAAATTCGTAGATACAAGGAAATGATAGGAATCATTCTAGAAAAATAATTTAAAGTTACAAAATGCAAACACAAAAACAAGGTAAATAAGAACACTTTTTGCTCAAGGAAAAACCCAACCATAATTACCTAAACATGTTCCATAAATGAGCACATTGTATTCTATAAAGAATACAGTCCTGTATTTATTTTTTTTTAGTTTCCAAATGATCAAACATTTTTATTATACATTTATTATACATATAAATTTAATGATTGTGCTATTCATCATGTGAGTGTACATGTTTTTTTACTTTTTGACAGTATATCACTAAAAAGGTCATTTACGATTACAATCTTATTTATAATGCAAGAGTCATTCAATTCAATATCAAGTAAAGAAAATACGAGACAACTAAAATAACGAAAGCCTGTATATATAAATAAGAAGATGTGGTATGAGCGCCAATGAGACAACTCTCCATCCAAGTCACAGTTTAAAGTAAACAATTATAGGTCAAAGTACGGCTTTCAACACGGAGCCTTGACTCACACCAAACAGCAAGCTATAAAGGGCCCAAAAATGACTAGTGTAAAACAATTCAAACAGGATAACCAACGGTCTAATCTATATAAAAAACGAGAAACGAGAAACGCTTATAAACCACATCAACAAACGACAACCACTAAACAACAGGCTACTGACATGCCTGACCAACCCCGCCTTTTGTCAGTTCAAACCCAGGAACCTGTAATCCAGTTTTGTCGTTATTTGCAGACTAACATTTTTTTTTTCATTGTTATCATATTATATATAAATCAGGCCGTTTAATTTCTCTTTTGACTTGTTTCTTGTTTTGTAATACTTTACTATACGGTTTGATTTTGATTACTTTTGACGGCCGTACATCTCTGTCCTTAAATGTCTTATTGGCCATCATACTATATCTTTTTTTTCTTTTGTTTGGTGTTGACGGCCGTACATCTCGGTCCTTTAATGTCTTATTGGCCATCATACTATATCTTCTTTTCCTTTGCTTACTGTTGACGGCTGTACATCTCTGTCCTTTGATATCTTATTGGCAATCATCGTATATCTTCTTTTCTTTTGCTTACTGTTGACGGCTGTACATGTCTGTCCTTAAATGTCTTATTGGCAATCATCGTATATCTTCTTTTCTTTTGCTTACTGTTGACGGTTGTACATGTCTGTCCTTTGATATCTTATTGGCAATCATCGTATATCTTCTTTTCTTTTGCTTACTGTTGACGGCTGTACATCTCTGTCCTTAAATGTCTTATTGGCAATCATCGTATATCTTCTTTTCTTTTGCTTACTGTTGACGGCTGTACATGTCTGTCCTTAAATGTCTTATTGGCAATCATCGTATATCTTCTTTTCTTTTGCTTACTGTTGACGGTTGTACATGTCTGTCCTTTGATATCTTATTGGCAATCATACTATATCTTCTTTTCTTTTGCTTACTGTTGACGGTTGTACATCTCTGTCCTTTAATGTCTTATTGGCCATCATACTATATCTTCTTTTTTTTTGCTTACTGTTGACGGCTGTACATGTCTGTCCTTTGATGTCTTATTGGCAATCATACTATATCTTCTTTTCTTTTGCTTACTGTTGACGGTTGTACATCTCTGTCCTTAAATGTCTTATTGGCCATCATACTATATCTTCTTTTCTTTTGCTTACTGTTGACGGCTGTACATGTCTGTCCTTTGATGTCTTATTGGCCATCATACTATATCTTCTTTTCTTTTGCTTACTGTTGACGGCTGTACATGTCTGTCCTTTGATATCTTATTGGCAATCATCGTATATCTTCTTTTCTTTTGCTTACTGTTGACGGCTGTACATGTCTGTCCTTAAATGTCTTATTGGCAATCATCGTATATCTTCTTTTCTTTTGCTTACTGTTGACGGTTGTACATGTCTGTCCTTTGATATCTTATTGGCAATCATCGTATATCTTCTTTTCTTTTGCTTACTGTTGACGGTCGTACATCTCTGTCCTTTGATATCTTATTGGCAATCATCGTATATCTTCTTTTCTTTTGCTTACTGTTGACGGTTGTACATGTCTGTCCTTTGATATCTTATTGGCAATCATCGTATATCTTCTTTTCCTTTGCTTACTGTTGACGGCTGTACATGTCTGTCCTTTGATATCTTATTGGCAATCATACTATATCTTCTTTTCTTTTGCTTACTGTTAATGGCCGTACATCTCTGTCCTTGAATGTCTTATTGACAATCATGCTGTATCTTCATTTCTCATATCAATTTAAATATTTGGACATTGAGTCCGTATTTTGAGACTTTTTGTTTTTTCCCTTCGCTATGAATATATTGAAACCGTCTGTTTGACCTACACTATGAGAACCGAATCACTTTTTAGTGATAGATTTAAAATCGCCTGACTTTATAGTTTGAAGCAAACTATCCTTTTTAGCTTTCCCCTTTTCTTCATTCTTTTGAGAATATCTACAAAAATATAACAAGAAGAGAACAACAGACTACTCCAACCGTCAACACTAAATTCCTACGAAAAATAGAAATTATGCCATGATAAATAACGAACAACACATGATCCAGATTATCCAATGATAAACAACAACGAACAACACACGGTCTATATTATCCAATGATTAACAACAACGAACAAAACGAGGTCTAGATAACTTGCCTTGGTACAGGCACAACATGTGTTAGGATTATACTAATCGTGCATGCGCAGAAAACGCATACTTAGTATTACATCATCTCTTTGTGCAGATCATGGAATTCTGTTAGCATTTTGAGGTCAAGTATATTGATTGCGACATTTGGAAGTGAAAATTCCACATTGCACTGTGTTATTTTGTGATAAAATAGCTAAATCTAAACTCTACTAGAATCTAAATAGTGCGCATTATGATCTATTTTGATGAAAGCACTCGATAATGCTAAGTTTTTTGTGAGTTTATAGAAATCAATTGTTCTCCAATGAGCTTACTCGTTCTTGTGATTTCACGAGCAAAATAAGGAATCATTAATGGAACAATTCAGAAATTCAACTCCGGTCCTTAAAAAAACAAAAACCCACAGAGTCGGTACCCCCTAATTTCTCCCTGGGTCAATTAGCCCGTTCAAAAAATATCGAAAGCCTGTCTCCATTCGGAAATTTGCAGCAATTTATGTTCTTCAGTACGTAAAAAGTACGTGAAAACCACGTGATCATTTACAGTCATATATAAAATAATCGAACTTAAGTTATACGTCAAATAGAAGACTGCATTCTCATTAATTTCAACTATTTGTTTTTGTCGAGCAAATAACATGACAGACTTGGTATTTAAGAGATGTATAACATTAACAAAAAGAAGATAATCAAATACATACGTAACATTGGCTCTCTTTCTTTGAGTTCCCGACCCCGGCAAGAAAACTTCCCATTAATGGAAAAGGCAACATTTACTGGGACTACTTTCGGAAAATTTAAATGTATTGAATGATACGTACGATTTTTAAAAGAAAATTTTAACTTTTCATTTCAAATAGTTCGTAACCGGAGAGGATGATATTTATTTTTTTACTCTCTGAAAAATATCAAGAAATGCATTGAAAACTGAAAAGTTCTCTTCCGCGATTTTAAGTTTTTTGTTATACAAACTATTTTTGTTATTTATATCAGATTATCTATATGTAAAACAAGGGAAATTAAAACTTATATAAAATGATAAATGGGGTTTTATATTTGCTCCGCCAGAAATAACTAAGAACTTGTTTTAAAAATATAAAAGTAGATGTTGATATGCAAGGCACATGTGACAGTTTTAATTAAATAGTATATCATAATTATGCAACTTCCACTCTACGGACGCTTCCTTTGTTTTTCTTAATTCTGACAGCAGACAATTATTCTCTGTTCATACGAGACTGTCGCCCGCTACATTTGTAAATCTCAATAGCTCTCATCTGTGAAAACCGCGTTAGTGTGTTTGAATTAATGGACAGTTTCCGTAAACTACGTTGAACACGCCCGCGACATCGCGGATCCGTGACTAAATTAAAGTACATACGCCTTATTTTTTGCCTGGATTTTTAGTAGTCGTAGTGTCATCTGATAAAGTCATGCTGATTAGGTGCACAGTTTTCTCTGCTTTCAAAATCTTTCTGGTTGAATAGTTTCCGGTTTTCTTATATGACAAAACCGGAAACTACATGTGACATATACTGTTGGTATCAGTATCGGATTCGACTCGGAACTTGTTAATTATTGCTAATATTGATTATGTGGAAACAAAAGGGCATGGAATGGTGTAATTGTTTATCAACATTATTGTCCTATATTAGTTATATATAAAGTTGAATACTTTGATTCGTCGTTTTTATGTCATGCCGGCTAACAAATTGGACCTCTTTATTTTAGTAGTATAGATAATTAACAAAAATAATGTTCTCCCGTTATATTCTAATCACTATAGTTACGGTCAATATAAAAATAAAGAGATGTGGAATGAGACAAATATCCACAGGAAACCAAAAGTAAATGTAAGCAACTAAAGGTTGTCATGGAATAAAAGTTCCTTTATGATATTAGTTCCAATAGATCAGTTTCACATAAGCGACTTATCCATAGCCAGAAATTTGTAGTACTTTTGCTAATTAATATTCATAATATGTAAATGAGAATTGTACCACGTGATAATAGTTTGAACTGGACTGGCTTGATATCATTAAAATCTTTAAGACACGGATATTATAAGTTGCCCGTCACAGAGTCCTTGTTTATAATCACTCTGATATTTCCGTAAAGTTGTCAGGCGGTCAAAATCAAAACAATGAACGCGAATTTAGTGAATTTTTCGTGTTTTCGTGAGTTTATTCTTCTTGAAATAGGGTCATTTTAACTTTACGTGGGAACCTAGAGTTCAACGACTACACATACAAGGTTTGGACTTGCTTATTCTTTGGACATTCAAGTTTCAAGTTTCATCCCCGCAACCTGTTTTTGTAATGACCTTGTTAGCCAATTTTCAACACGAAGTTTGCAAATTTGACGTTTCAGCTATTTTAGCCTGTATTCTATACTGCAAAGTTAAAAGCCTTTCGCTTCGATTTTTAAAATAGCTCAGGAACCGAACCTTGATTTTTGCAACGACAGTCATTATGTTTCGTTTAAATGGTGTTTTTTGTTGTGTATATTTATTTTCTGTCCCCGCAACCTGTCTATCACTTAAATTAGAGTTAAAACAGACTTTTTTTTTCAAAATTCCCTATCATTTCAATACAATTTCCGTGACCCGTATCCGATTTCTTTAGTATAATATCCAAATAAGCAAAGTGGCGTTGATTTCTGGATATGCAACGCTGATGTCGAATCCTATGCGCGTTTTGTTTTAAATCCCGCGATAATTAACGATATCATACGTGACAGGGAGCTATCAGATTGACTCTGATATTTAGCAACACAATAATTGATCAACCGATAATACACATCTCTCTCTCTCTCTCTCTCTCTCTCCCGTGGTGTATGCTAGAGATTATTTAATTTTAAGATATTAATAATCGTTTATTTTATTTTATATATTCAAAATAAATAGTTTGACCGTTTATACAGAGAATAACATATTAAATTTAAATTAAAAAACAAACGAGACAACTATCCCTCAGAACCAAATGACAGATGAAAGCAACCAATGTCACCATACAGCCCTCGACAATGAGAAAATCCATACCGAATAGTAAGCTCTAAAAGGTCCCGACACAAAACAATTCAAACGAGAAAATAAGTCTTCTTGTTGATGTAAAGAGTTCATAACAGTTATATTTATGAATGAAATGGTTTTAAAAAAAGTATAAATCTTGTAATTGCTATCTTTTGCTTACTGCGCTACATTGCTGTATGTCAGTTTGATTTTTCGTGAAAAGAGAGAAATATTTTGTTATAAAGAAAACCTAAATATCAGAAATACATTTAATATCAGTTCTGTTCCAGTATCAATTCACAGTTTTTTTACATCTTCTTGTGACATGTAAAGGGTTACGGTCTACATAAAAATGTACAGTTAGGTTTAGTACCATAGACTCGAACTTTTAGATTTTTTAAAAACAAAAACAGGTTACTGTTATGGTGACTTTTGCGTGAAATGTTATGGGTACAAGGACAAGTTACCGGCACTACTCAATAATCGAAATTTCCACTAATGGTAGTATGGAAGTATAAACGAAAAATGATAGAATTATCCCTTATATCCTTTGTCAAAGATGTAGTATATATTGTTATAAGTTACAAATATGAAAAACACAATGACTAAGGTCACCGAGTTTGTTTTCAAGCTACCGGCTGTGAAAATATGAAACATTTTGTATGGATTATACAGAGAAAAGGTATCATTATATGAAATTTGAAGGTAAAATGAATGATAGAATTTCAAAATAAAATGTGAGAAGACAGCTCTTATAAAATGCTTTCAGAATACCAAAAGAAAAAATGGAGTCACCATGCATTTTGTCCTGTTTAGCATACATGGCATATAACATGATAGAACACTTTTCTGTAATAGATATGTAGTAGACAGGGCCCTGACTCCGTGTTGAAGGCCGTACTTTGACCTATAATTGTTAACTTTTTATACATTGTGACTTGGATGGAGAGTTGTCTCATTTGCACTCATACCACATCTTCTTATTTGTATATACATTTGTTTCAACTATTTCTGCTTCAGTGATGTTTAGACGGTCATGATAATGAAGTGAGATAAAAGGCAGTTTTAAAATACGTATCAGAAATACAGGTTTATCTTACATTTTCAAACATCAGACTATAATACAATACATTCAATACCATTTCATTTCTTGGCTATGTTCATGATCGACTTTGTCTAAGCAGAGGTTCTGTGCCAACGGCCAGAGTAATTTTCTACATGATATTTTCAACTTTATCATTTTTCATATCATTAAAAGTAATTGAATATCCATTATTTACCACGCTTTACCATAAAATAAGATCAAATTGTTGAATGACCCCCTCCTAAATTATTAAAATATACCCAGTGGCATTAACCTACTGGCCATGATATCTCAGTGTAAATTAGGTACCTGGGTTAACATTTTTAACATCTGTATTAAGTGATGACCATTTGATTTTTGGGTGAGGGCGGGGTGGGGGTGAGGGGGTGGAGGGGATTTTAGAAATTTAATATCCTAGTAGGAGCTAAAAATAAATAGTTTTGACCAATGCAGGATGAAAAAGAATAATCTGCAACACAAAATGCAGGAAATAATTGTGTACAAAAAGTTGAATAAATTAATCAAGTGGTCGTCCCCTTTTCAGTAACTGTATGTAGAAAAGGGTACGTTTTTATCAATTGTCACCTGGTGAGATTGTACCAGGTAAAACGAGGATTCCACATGGCTAAGGGGTTAATTGACTTCTCAATTTATGACTTAATACTATGTATATGAAGTGAGCCCCGCTTATTTATCTAATTTATTCTTCCCGCTAAGTGAGCGACCTCATCGTGAATCCAAGTACTTCTTCGTGACAATTAAAGGTACCATGAAAGCCAGGCGGCATATCAGATCGTTTATTACTGCACAACCAACAACACAGCAGTAGTCCGTTTTAAAATCTTTTTAATGTGTCATTGTTAATAAAGTTGTCTGGTCAATATATATTTTTTTTTTTATTTTGATTCAAATGATGCATGTAAACGCAAACACTTAATCAGGTGATTGTTTTTCCAAGTCTGCACGGTCACTGCTTATCAACCATGTCAACCGTTTCATAGTTTGGCTAATTAGTTTAATAGACATGCGCAGTTAAATGTGAAACTGGTGTATTATCATTTAAGGTGGTACACTTCAGGAGATAACTCTTAAGCTTCTCAATGATCAAAATTAGTGTTTTTCAAACTGCTTTATATCCAATGAAATTTTTTCGATAAAGTGTCTGGTTCAAGCTTTTTGAAATTTTTGTAGTTTTGTCGAAGGGTTAAAGTAAGTATATTGTAAAAATTTTATGAAAATTAAACGAGCCAAATTAATTTAAGTCAAGGTGTTTAGTACTACCTTAAAGCTGGTTGTGAAAATACGCCATTAAACAAAATAAGCTACAATAAATCCCACATCTTAGTTCCTCTTCTTGTTTTGTTACCGCCCTACGGCAAATATAACATGCTATTTCAGGACGTGAATAAAAAATTAATCATAAAAGTAGAGTGAGCAAAGTGGGTCTATCGGGAAAAAGGGCGGGAAAATATGGACTGCCACTGTAAAAAGTGTTTGATAGAGCTAAAATAGCGTCTGGAAAATTGCCACCTCAGGACCTTTAAAGAAATGTTGCAAGGATTCTTTAACTTGACGTGTAGAGAGCGTGTCACTGTCTTTACACCACACTGTCTTTACACGTGTCCCAGACAATAGGACGCTCCTTCATACTTGTTTAACTTGCGAAGTCTAGGTAACCACATTTCTTTTCCGTTTTAAACTCTTGTGGTAAATTTCTAACATCTTGCATGAATTGTTAACTTATTCTCGTCCTTAAAATGCATGTAATATTTGTATATGATTGTTAGGCAACCAATATTCAATCAATCTGTTCATTATTCTTTATCAGCTTTAACCAAAATTTAGTATATCATTGAAGTCTTTTATTTTACAAACAATATGTCAGATTTAAGCTTCTTATCAATATCATTAGTATCTAGATTCCAATGAAAATAGTTTCGGAACCATTGAAACTTCCATTCTGTTAATTCAAAAGACAAAAATATGTTAGATAGAGCATTGAGCGCTGACAAACATGCTTATCCTCTCGGTCTTAATTACAAGATTTAGGACAGGGGAACATAACTAAAACTTCAATCGATGTCATTAATACTGTCGATAAACGACTTAGAAATAAAAGGTCTCATGGCAAACGCAAAAACTGTAATCAACGTATTACACATCGTATAAATTATACACTTGCTGATCTGTTATCTATAATAAAAAATAATGGCAGACATCAAGCATTATGCAAACTGGGTCAGATACCAATAAGTAAATTATATGCTATTTTTCTGGAGTGTGATAAAATTTCTTTTTTAGCCCAATGTATGAATACACCCGTATTATTACAGCCTTTTGTCATCATAGGCTGTTTCCTAGTATCGATAAACCTAAAAATCATAAACGGAATTTTCTTAAATTAAAATATATAAATAGAGGTATTGATTTTATTAACTTATCTAGTATACTCAATGAATCTACCATCCAAAGCCAAATACCTCCATATTTTGATAATATAGAACCACCTATTTTTTCGTATTCTTATAAAAAAAAAACCATCAGAAGTTTGATTCTTAATTATACAATGTACGTCATTTACATCAGACGTCAATATAGAAAATAATGTTCCTTCCACTTGAGACTGTGAAACATCTAGTTTTAGATATGTTCCCTATGGTCATGTCCTTACAGGAGACCTCAACATCGTCGAAGACCGTGAGGTCATAACTTTTCTTAAAAAAGGACCAAAATATCGTCCTCCATCTAAAATAGATTGGAAACAGTGTCGTCAGGTCATTAAAGACGCCCTGTCTGTCTACTGTTAAAATTGGTGTAAATGTGAAAAATCTGACAAAAAATCTTTTGACAGTTATTTGAATAAAATTATGAATACTGTTAATATTCGTATATCTCATTTTGAAAACAATTCTGAAATTAGTAATAGAGTCCATGATATTCCCATTTCTAGAATAAAAAATAAACTCAAAGTACTCGCAAAGCGGTTTGTGTTCGTACCGACAGACAAAACAGCAAATAATGTACTGGTGGTGTGACGCATATACTACACGGAAGTTCTCAAAACGAAATTATAAATTCTTCTACATTCAGGTCCGTACGCTCCACAGAGAGTCAAATTGTAAACAAGCACATCACTGCCACTACCCAGCTTAAAGCCTCTTCTGAACATTTGAAAGTCCCTACCATGTACTGGTTACCTAAATTGCACACAAAACCATTTACATTCCGTTTCATCTCCGCATCTAGTAAGTGTTCTACTACCAATCTATCAGTGCTTCGAACTACCTCCATTACTACTATCAAAGAACTTGTTATTAACTTTTGTTATAAAGCTTATGAAAATGATGGTATTAATTATTTTTGGAGTGTTAAAAATTCTTTAGAGGTTTTAGATAAAATACATGCTTTTGATGGTCCTTTTAATTCTGTTGACAGTTATGATTTTTCTACTCTCTATACTACACTTCCACACAATCTTATCAAGAAAAAGTTTTCATATTTAATTAAATGGTCTTTTGAAAAATCTCATTGCAAATTTATTTGCTGTAACTCGTTTAAAGCCTTTTCTGTAACGAAAAGGGAAAGTATGCTAGATACACTAACTGGAAATGTGAAGATATGATTGAAGCTTTAAATTTTCTCCTGGACAACATATATGTACGTTTCGGCGATAAAGTGTATCGACAAGTAGTAGGTATTCCTATGGGCACTAACTGTGCCCCTTTAATAGCAGATTTATTCCTGTATTGCGATGAATCTCAGTTTATGACCAAACTCAGTAAAGACACGTCATTTTTACATTTGGTTGATACATTCAACAATTACTTCCGTTATCTGGATGATATTTTTTCGTTGAATAATCCAGAGTTCTCTAACTATACTACCGAAATTTACCCAAAAGAACTTACTTTAACTAAATCTAACATAAACAGCAGTAGTTGTCCTTTTCTAGATTTGGACATTTCAATCACTAAAGGAAAACTCCATACTAAAATTTACGACAAAAGAGACGACTTTTAATTCCCTATTGTTAATTTTCCTTTTTAGACAGCGATGTTCCTTTGGCTCCATCATACGGTGTTTATATATCCCAACTCATTCGTTATTGATTTAAAATTCGTTAAATTGATTTTTTATTAATTGTTTTTGGCTTTTAACTAGTTGTCAGTAACTGCGAGTACTCTCAAATCGCACTTTCTTGTTTATTTGACCTGTTGATACTAATTGTAATGCTTTTTTTTGTTATTTGATGTTTACTTTTTCAGGGTTATATCTGGTCTATATACCAGCTTTGATAAGTGTTTGGTATTACTATAAATTTTCACTTCTTCGTACTATGAACATTAAAATTATTTATTTTGTAAAAATGTTTCCTTTCTCCATTTGAACTGTACACGTATACCTAACAACACAATTATTTTCATTTACCTGTGTTTAAAGTAATTGCAAATGGCTGATATTTTTGTTCAAGCATATTGTTTTTCTTAAATTGTTTAACATTTCACAGCGGTATAACATGTTACTTTAATTATTCTTCCCTTAGTTCATTTATTTTGTATTTACATTGTATCATAGATCAAATTTATTTGTTCACTTTATGTTCACTGGTGTTAATATGTCTTTTGATTGAGTTAAGCCATTTCAATTGATATTTTATAGTGAGTCTTTTTATGTTGTGATGTTACACTATTGTTTCAGATAAGGGTAAAGGTTTGGTATACCATTAAAACGTTTAAACCCGCTGCAATTGTTTGCACCTGTCCTTAGTCAGGAATCTGATATCCAGTAGTTTTCGTTTGTTAATGTGGTTCAAAAGTGTTTCTCGTTTCTCGTTTTTTATATTGATTAGACCGTTGGTTTTCCCGTTTGAATGGTTTTACACTAGTAATTTTGGGGCCCTTTATAGCTTGCTGTTCGGTGTGAGCCAAGGCTCCGTGTTGAAGACCGTACTTTGACCTATAATGGTTTACTTGTATAAATTTTGACTTGGATGGAGAGTTGTCTCATTGGCACTCATACTTCATCTTCTTATATCTATCAACCTTGC
Source organism: Mytilus coruscus (assembly GCA_017311375.1). Lineage (NCBI taxonomy): Eukaryota > Metazoa > Mollusca > Bivalvia > Mytilida > Mytilidae > Mytilus > Mytilus coruscus. The sequence continues at coordinate 37,127,571 of CM029606.1, read as the reverse complement.
AATATTCTGTATGTGCCTGTCCAAAACCACGTGCCTGTAATGAAGACTTTAGTGGGTGTCGTTGATGTCCGTTTTGAGGGTTTTTCAGGATAGAGAATAATGGGCAAAAAGTGTAGAATAAAGGGCAAAAAATATAAAGAATAGAGAAAATAGGCAAATCGTAAAATAAAGAACAGAGAATAATGGGGTGCTGAATATAAAGGATAAAGAATAAGGGTAAAAATAAATCAAGAATATAGAAAAATAGTCTAAAATAATTAAAGAATAAAGAAATGAAGACCCCCCACCCCCATCCATCCGTTATAGTTGTAGAATCAATGAAAATTTATTTTTTTCTTTTAATGGTTGCACATCTTGTCATCACATGAACTGTTATAGCTTACTCTGCGATATGGGTTCTGCTCATTGTTGAAAACCGTACAGTGAACTGCAATGGCGCGCCCAAAATGTAATTGTTCACAGCATTTGACATTTGATCTTTAATAGATAGTAACTTGTCTCATTGGCATTCATGTCACATCTACCTATTATTATACCAACATGTACAATTTGGATTTGTAACAATTTATTGTTTATGTGTTGACTTTAATAATAGCGTGACCTTTTAAAAACTTTGTAAACAACAAAGTCTTTTTATTTCCCCTCAAAATACAATAACCATTCTATTCTTTCTTTTTTTCTTTTTTTATCGAAATTACACGTTGTTTTTTTTAACTTCCGAGCCTTAAGATCATAATAAGCTGCAGTTGAAAGCTATGAGAGAAGAATTGTGAACTAATTTCATTTGATTAAAAAAAAAAAAGAAACAAAAAGAATGAAAAATAGATAAAAGGGAATATTTCTTTAAAGAATCATAACGGGTTCTCTCGATGGAGACGACACAATTCTACCTATAGTAAAGAAAGTCATAATGGTTTGGTTGGATCAATACCGAAGCAACTTTGTGTCAAGAAATCATAAAAATATTGGAAGTCAACTCGAAAATAAAATATCATGTCAAACATGGCATAAACTTAAACACACATAATGCATAAAAAAGACATGCGCAAGTGTATCTCCTATATCTGTTAGGTACAGGTACCTAACAGATATAGGAGAAAAGTAAAGATTATGTTGTACACCTTTTTATTCAGCTTTCTTCCATTTTTTTCTTTTTCAGCATGTTCAGTAAACGTTCGATATTAGATTTGCTTTTATACACGATGCCGTAACATTCTTCTCGCTATAACTACTCAGCTTAAACAGATATAAGAGCATAGAGTAAAATAAAAAACAAAATCGGTCAGAGCACTTGTCCATTATTGAATATTAACAAGTTAAGCGATACACATTATATACTGGACAACATAGTGAGTGATACAGTATAAGCTTAAGTTAAAGAAGGTAATTGATGCAGTAAGATTAACACTATACAAGTAAATAGACAATTTTTGTATAACCGAATTTTGACTCCGGAGTTTACAATTTTTCGACTGCGGTTACTAGGACATTCTGGTATTTGGTCAAGTAAGAGCACCTAAAAAGAAGTAACATTAAGCTTACAATCGGTGCAATTTTGGGGGAAAAATAACTATTTTAGGTTTTCTATACACGACAAATCATCGGAAAACAGTTATTTTCCCACCAAATTGCACTGATTGCAAGCTTGATTCTACTTTTTTGGTTGCTCTTACTTGTCCGAGTACTAGAATGTCTTACCACAGAGTAGATAACCTGTTAAACAATTATATACTCCAATACGGGAACCCATTTAGGACCTTCCAAAATATAACTTGAATTCGAAATCACGAATTTAAATCGTTATCACGAATTGTATAATTTGTTATAACAGATTAAATTTGTGATAACAAATTGTTGGAAATCGTTATAACAGATTTTATAATTCGTAATTATGAATTAAAAACTCCAGAGTCAAAAGTCGGTAATATGAAAATAGTCAATTCTATTGAGACAGTATTTGGTTCAGGTTTTTTTTAAATTACGGGAACTCGTATAGGATAAGTTATACCGACAAGTTTATCAATATGGTAAGGTTCAAATCATACCGACAAGTAAATTGATGTAGTAAGGTTCAAGTTAAAAAGACAAGATATGTGAAATGGTAAGGTTCAAATTATACAGGCATGTTATGTGATATTGTAAGATTCAAATTATATACAGACAAGTTAGGTCAAATTATACAGGCAATGCATTTGATATGGTAAGATTCAAACCATACAGGCAAGTTATGTCATATGGTAAGATTCAAATCATACAGGCAAGTTATGTGATATGGTAAGATTTAAATTTTACAGGCAAGATATGTGATTTGGCAAGGTTCGAATTATACAGACAAGTTATGTGAAATGTAATGGGTAACATTATATAGACAAGGTATGTGAAATGGTTATGTTCAAATCATAAAGACATGCAATGTGATATGGTAGGGTTAAAATCATTCAGACCATTCAAATGATCTAAGGTTAAAGTTATCGATTTTGTCATCACTAACAAACATAACTAAATTTGTATTCTTTTCAAACGGGATGTATAAAGATACACCCACGTTCATTTTGATCTATAAAGAGGTTATAACTCCTAACTATCCTACTCCCTGTCGATACATTTAATTTTTGCATTGCACAAGTCATGTCTTCTTTGACTGTCCATGACGTTAAAATACTAAATCCCTGGGATGTGTTTTAGTTGATTTTAGTCTCTGATGCATGATTTTTTATTATTAATTGTTTTTCGCTTTGTACTAGCTGTCAGTAACTGGAGTACTCTCAAATCGTACTTTCTTGTATATTTGACCTGTTGATACTAATTGTAATGCTTTTTTGTTATTTAATGTTTACTTTTTCAGGGTTATATCTGGTCTATATACCAGCATTGATAAGTGTTTGGTATTACTATAAATTTCCCCTTCTTCGTAATATATACATCAAAATTATTTATTTTGTAAAATATTTTCTTTCTCCATTTGAACTGTACACGTATACCTAACAACACAATTATTTTCATTTACCTGTGTTTAAAGTAATTGCAAATGGCTGATATTTTTGTTCAAGTATATTGTTTTTCTTAAATTGTTTAACATTTCACAGCGGTATAACATGTTACTTTAATTATTCTTCCCTTAGTTTATTTATTTTGTATTTACATTGTATCAAAGATCAAATTTATTTCTTCAGTGTACAGTGTATGTTCACTGGTGTTAATATGTCTTTTAATTGAGTTAAGCCATTTCAATTGATATTTTATAGTGTGTCTTTCTATGTTGTGATGTTACACTATTGTTTCAGATAAGGGTGAAGGTTTGGTACCATTAAAACGTTTAAACCCGCTGAAATTGTTTGCACCTGTCCTAAGTCAGGAATCCGATGTTCATTAGTTGTCGTTTGTTGATGTGGTTCATAAGTGTTTCTCGTTTCTCGTTTTTTATATTGATTAGACCGTTGGTTTTCCCGTTTGAATGGTTTTACACTAGTAATTTTGGAGCTGTTCGGTGTGAGCCAAGGCTCCGTGTTGAAGACCGTACTTTGACCTATAATGGTTTACTTTTATAAATTTTGACTTGGATGGAGAGTTGTCTCATTGGCACCCATACCACATCTTCTTATATCGAGGTAATGCGATATGGTAGGGTTAAAATCATACAGAAAAGTTATGTGATACGATAAGATTCAAGTTAAGCAGACAAGATATGTGATTTTACAAGATTCAAATTATACAGACAATTCATGTGATATCGTAAGGTTCAAATCTTACGGACAAGTTATGTGTTATCAGAAGTTCAAAATCATACAGACAAGTTATGTGATATGGTAAGGTTAAAACCATACAGACAAGTTATGTGATATGGTAAGGTTAAAACCATACATACAAGTTATGTGATATGTTAGGTTAAAACCATACAGCCAAGTTATGTGGTATGGTAAGGTTAAAACCATACAGACAAGTTATGTGGTATGTAAGGTTAAAACCATACAGCCAAGTTATGTGGTATAGTAAGGTTAGAACTATACAGCCAAGTTATGTGGTATGGTAAGATTAAAACCATACAGACAAGTTATGTAGTGTGATAAGGTTAAAACCATACAGACAAGTTATGTGATATGGTAAGGTTAAAACCATACAGACAAGTTACGTGATATGGTAAGATTCAAATCATAAAGATGGTAAGATTCAAATCATAAAGACAGGTAATGTGATATGGTAAGGTAGAAACCATACAGACAAGTTATGTTATATGTTCAGGTTCAAATTATGCGATCACAAGTTTAAGTCTTCAAGTCAAAGTCTAAGCTTTACAAACATAAATGTAAATCATACAGCGATTTAGTGACTATGTTGTTGTACTGTAACAGTTTTAAATAATTTCCACTCTTAAATTGAACAATTTTCCATTGTTAATAATTGACTAGGTTAATTTCTATCGAGTTCATGATCCCAACAGAACATCTGACGATAGAACCTGGTTTAATTTCCCTCGAGAACGGGTGGCTAAATAGTACAATTTAGTCATGCTGATTTTGATGATGTAAAGAATTTTCAATTGTATATTCAAACGTACTGATGTCAAGAAAGATAGGTTATTAAAGTCAAACAGTCATCTTCGAGGAGCAGGTTCAACCCAAAAAGTCATTTTATACAGTTTCGCAACTGGAGAATCATGTTCCATATAAAATGAAATCTTTACTTAAAGTATCCACACAAAAACCGATAGTGCACCTAAAACAGTCATGCAGTGTTCTAACTACATGTACATATGCTTCAAATTCCGGTATACATGTTTTTAAAAGAACATAAGTGAGCAAGGTAATCATTCTAAGGCCTTCTATCTGAAGAAACCCCTTTCTTCTACAAACCTATGTCAAATTTAATGTGTGTGACCTTGACTTTAGACGATATGACGTAGGAACCAATATTTATCCTTTAACTTCTCTTATTACATGCATATGTGGGGGATATTGATGGGGTTTACAGAATAGAAAATGATGGATGAAAAGTGTTGAATAAATGGCCAAGAAATAATGAATAAAAAATAAAAAAAATAAATGTATATAGAATACAGAAATGAAGGGTACCTAATATCTCGCTATTATACTTTATAGCTCGGGGCGGATCCAGCCATTTTAAAAAGGGGAGGTTCCCAACCCAGGATAAGGGGGTTCCAACTATATGTCCCCATTCAAACGCATTGATCGTCCAAAAAAGGGGGGTTCCAACCCCCGGAACCACCCCACCCCCCTTCTGGATCTGCTACTGTAGCTCTCCGATATAAGGTTAGGATTTTGATATGAAAAGATAAAAAGAAGAACGGGGAAAAAGAGCTATGCTATTGACATGTTGCCTTCTATTTTAGAAATTATTCATTGCACTCCCCGATGGTTTATTAAATCTTGGTAAGTCCAGTATTGAAAAAATATTATAAACGGTGGAAATTTTAAACAGTTACGTGATGAAGGAAATGTGGACATTATGTAGAAGGCGGTTCAGTGTCAAATGTGGTTACAGGTAGATGTATAAGGAAGGTTGTTTCACAAAGACGTCTATGTTACTTCCTTAGGTACATATGTTTTAAAGTTCAATTCAGTATTTTAGGGAATCCCCCGATAACTAACTAACAAGCTCTCAAACACGCCATAAATTATACATAACTAGTAGTGCACTTATTTTTAATGTTAAAGAGATGAATTTAGATTGAGTAATAGGTTAAATGTAATTTATTAAGAAACAAGTGTTTTCGGGAATCTGACGAAATTCTTAAATACGAAATTTTTGATTCGTGCGTTTTTATACAGTTAATTCATAAAATCAGCGCAGTCGACATTTGATATAAAATGATAGAGGAAAGAGAAAGACTAAATCGCAAAATGAAGCTTTTGTTGAGGCATATATTGATTTCATCATAACTAGAAAATGAACAAACAGAGTAATGTTTAGCAGATCATTTCACAAGTTATGCCACGGTGCGTTGGCTGATTTAATGAGAATTTCGTTCATACTCTCAATAAATGTTACTAATGATTATAACGCCGGCTAATGTTTGTTAAAAATAAAAATAAGGAGGTGTGGTATGATTCTCAATGAGACAACTATCCACCAAAGTTCAAATGAAGTTGAGTGAGGTAAGCAATTATAGGCAACTATTCAGCCTTGGATTGAAAGAAAATTATATTTTCGTTGCTACATGTACTTGATTTTGTGGTTATGCAAAAGTCTGCATACAATTCGATGAACAATTTATAATTTTGTTCAACGTTAAAATTGTGGTTCATCTTTATAAAGATAAGAAGATGTGGTATAAGTGTCATTGAGATAACTCTCCACCAGTGACCAAATGAGGTAGAAATTAGCAACTGTAGGTAACCTTACCGTCTTCAACAATACCCAAAACCCATACCGCACATCAGGCTATAAAAGGCCTGGAAATGGCAAATGTATACCAATAAAATCCATAAAAATTGGTACCCAACAAATGAGTCCCCAGTATGTGACATATAAGGAAAATATGTACTGTGGATTCATCTATTTTCGTGGGTATCAAATTTCGTGGATAGAGAAAAAAGACAGTTTCAAAAATAAAAATAAAAAAAATGTTTCAGATACGTAAATTCTTGGATATCTGTTTGAATAATAAAAAATAAGGAGATGCGGTATGATTGCCTATGAGACAACTATCCACCAAAGTTCAAATGAAGTGGAGGTAAGCAATTATAAGCAACTGTACGGCCTTTAACAATGAGAAAAACCAATACCGTAATTGTCGCTATAAAAAGGTCCCGACCTGAAAAATATGAAATGGGGTTTACAGAATAGAGAACAATGGGCAAAAAGTGCAGAAAAAGGGCCAGAAAAATAAAGAATAGAGAAAAAAAAAGAACCAAAAAAGGAAGAAGAGAAAAAACGAACCAAAAAATAAAGAATAGAGAATGATGTTCAAAATGAATAAAGAATAGAGAATAATGGTCTTAAAATTTCAAGAATACAGAAATGAAAGACCTTCATACATACTTTATATACAATTGTTTAAAACGATTGCAGATTATTATAAGGCATTTCCAATTTCGGCCCCTTAACCGTTAAGTACTTAATCCCTCAAAGATACAAAGATTAGTTTTTTTAAAGTCTTGCTGTACCTGTAGAAATCTTATTACAAACGGGAAAGCACATTCTAAATTTTACGGAGCCCGTAATTTCATATACGATCTATGTATAGTTATTGTTAAAGGTTATCATTTCAACATTGGAGAAAAATATTTACATATTGTCTTATTTATTTTGAACCATAATTGATTATTGTCTTAAAAAGTTATTAGTTTATTGTTTGGTTTGTTTATTGTTATGAATAATTACATTGTCATTAATCTGCCCTTCAAAGGGCACCTTGATTGGTTAATAAATTTATCTGTATATGTATCTGTATTACGTGTTGCTATACAGTTATGCACACTTTTTTTTAAAGTTCCTTTACCGTGTCGAGCTTTGCATTTTTTGCATTTCAAAAGGTCGTCAGTGCTTTTCACAAATAGTTCATAACTTCTTTACACTAAATCCGTTGAATGCTTACTGATTAATGTCTTAATGAGTCTGGGAAAACTTGGTTTATTTGACCGCGCTGAAGTACGTTCATTATTCATTTTCATTATTCAAAATTCAATAATGAATAATGAAATAGTTCACTATTCACTATTCAATGTTAAGTGATGAATAATGAATAATGAAATAGTTTATGTTTCATTATTCAAGTTGAAGCGGTGAATAGTGAAATAAAAATAAAAAATTGAGGCTGTGACACTATAGCTATATCCCGTATTTCTAAATTAGTCTTTTGGTGTTATCTAACAAATATTCAAATTGATATCAGAAAAAATAAATAAAACACTAGCTCTTTAAATTTTAATTTGATTTATTGATCTGGTTCCTACTTTCGGAGGATAAACTAGTGGGTTTTCCTAACTATTTTTAACAGAAATTCCTTGGTTCAATGTATGGACGACCTGAATACCAAAACATATATATATAAATTAAAATACTCTACGTCGTCTTTTTATTTTCACTGGACCTTTGCTATTCTTCATCCTCTTATTATAGATATAACAAGTCGATTGTTCAGCAATGACCATTAGAGGGGTTACGGAGGACCTAAATGCCAAAATACGCGTGAAAATTAAGAAATAGCGAATTTTGAACAATGAAATGGATATTTTGAATAATGGAATGGACTGCTGCGACCCTTTAGCCCCTAATTATTGATATACCTTATACCTCATTCGAAAGCTTATCAATAGAGGAACAAAAGGTATATAGTCAATAAGTTCCGCAACGCATATTAGAGGAGTAACGAAGGACCTAAATATCGAAATACGCGTGAACATTAAGAAATAGCTTATTTTGAATAATGGAATGGACTGCTGCAACCCGTCAGCCCCTAATCAAGGAACAATTTATACACCAAATTAAAGCTTATTGATCGAGGAATAAACTGAGTATAAACGATATGTGCCGCAATGACCATTAGAGGGGTTAGGAGAACCTAAATGCCAAAATACGCGTGAAAATTAAGAAATAGCCAATTTTGAATAATGAAATGGATATTTTGAATAATGGAATGGACTGCTGCGACCCTTTAGCCCCTAATTATTGATATACCTTATACCTCATTCGAAAGCTTATCAATAGAGGAACAAAAGGTATATAGTCAATATGTTCCGCAACGCATATTAGAGGAGCAACGAAGGACCTAAATATCGAAATACGCGTGAACATTAAGAAATAGCTTATTTTGAATAATGGAATGGACTGCTGCAGCCCGTCAGCCCCTAATCAAGGAACAATTTATACACCAAATTAAAGCTTATTGATAGAGGAATCAACTGAGTATAAACGATATGTGCCGCAATGACCATTAGAGGGTTACGGAGGACCTAAATGCCAAAATACGCGTGAAAATTAAGAAATAGCCAATTTTGAATAATGAAATGGATATTTTGAATAATGGAATGGACTGCTGCGACCCCTTTGCCCCTAATTATAGATATACCTTATATCTCATTCGAAAGCTTATTAATAGAGGAACAAAAGGTATATAGTCAATATGTTCCGCAACGCATATTAGAGGAGTAACGAAGGACCTAAATATCGAAATACGCGTGAACATTAAGAAATAGCTTATTTTGAATAATGGAATGGACTGCTGCAACCCGTCAGCCCCTAATCAAGGAAAAATTTATACACCAAATTAAAGCTTATTGATGGAGGAATAAACTGAGTATAAACGATATGTGCCTCAATGACCATTAGAGGGGTTACGGAGGACCTAAATGCCAAAATACGCGTGAAAATTAAGAAATAGCCAATTTTGAATAATGAAATGGATATTTTGAATAATGGAATGGACTGCTGCGACCCTTTAGCCCCTAATTATTGATATACCTTATACCTCATTCGAAAGCTTATCAATAGAGGAACAAAGGTATATAGTCAATATGTTCCGCAACGCATATTAGAGGAGTAACGAAGGACCTAAATATCGAAATACGCGTGAACATTAAGAAATAGCTTATTTTGAATAATGGAATGGACTGCTGCAACCCGTCAGCCCCTAATCAAGGAACAATTTATACACAAAATTAAAGCTTATTGATCGAGGAATAAACTGAGTATAAACGATATGTGCCGCAATGACCATTAGAGGGGTTAGGAGGACCTAAATGCCAAAATACGCGTGAAAATTAAGAAATAGCCAATTTTGAATAATGAAATGGATATTTTGAATAATGGAATGGACTGCTGCGACCCTTTAGCCCCTAATTATTGATATACCTTATACCTCATTCGAAAGCTTATCAATAGAGGAACAAAAGGTATATAGTCAATATGTTCCGCAACGCATATTAGAGGAGTAACGAAGGACCTAAATATCGAAATACGCGTGAACATTAAGAAATAGCTTATTTTGAATAATGGAATGGACTGCTGCAGCCCGTCAGCCCCTAATCAAGGAACAATTTATACACCAAATTAAAGCTTATTGATAGAGGAATCAACTGAGTATAAACGATATGTGCCGCAATGACCATTAGAGGGGTTACGGAGGACCTAAATGCCAAAATACGCGTGAAAACTAAGAAATACCCAATTTTGAATAATGAAATGGATATTTTGAATAATGGAATGGACTGCTGCGACCCTTTAGCCCTAATTATAGATATACCTTATACCTCATTCGAAAGCTTATCAATAGAGGAACAAAAGGTATATAGTCAATATGTTCCGCAACGCATATTAGAGGATTAACGAAGGACCTAAATATCGAAATACGCGTGAACATTAAGAAATAGCTTATTTTGAATAATGGAAAGGACTGCTGCAACCCGTCAGCCCCTAATCAAGGAACAATTTATACACCAAATTAAAGCTTATTGATCGAGGAATAAACTGAGTATAAACGATATGTGCCGCAATGACCATTAGAGGGGTTACGGAGGACCTAAATGCCAAAATACGCGTGAAAATTAAGAAATAGCCAATTTTGAATAATGAAATGGATATTTTGAATAATGGAATGGACTGCTGCGACCCTTTAGCCCCTAATTATAGATATACCTTATACCTCATTCGAAAGCTTATCAATGGATGAACAAAAGTTATATAGTCAATATGTCCCGCAACGCCTATTAGAGGAGTTTCGGAGGACCTAAATGTCAAAATACGCGTGAACAATAAGAAATAGCTTATTTTGAATAATGGAATGGACTGCTACGACCTTCAGCCCCTAATTACAGAGAAACCTTATACACCATTCGAAAGCTTATCGACAGAGGAACAAAATGGTTATAATCAATATGTGCCGCAATGCCCATTAGAGGGGTTACGGAGGACCTAAATGCCAAAATACGCGTGAAAATTAAGAAATAACTTATTTTTGAATAATGAATTAAACGTCTGCGATCCTTCATTATTTGAACTTACAATAACTTTTGACCTGTAAACCTCAAAATTTATTCCTTACATCAACCATCTGTATAATTAAAAGGACAAGGTACGATAAGGGGCATTTTTGGCCCCTCTCCAAATAAGTTTATATTCATATTATTGATAGCCTTTGAATAGGAACTTGAAAAATAATGATTTGTTTATGTTTTGGTGAATGGATGGTTGTGTGATGTTAATATTACATTGTCAGTGTCGTCGTCGTCGTCGTTGCCATCGTCCAAAGACATTTGGTTACCAGACAATTACTTCATTATAAGATTGATTGATTGATTGATTGATTGATTGATTCTCTTTATTTCCTCCATTATACTGAAGATTTACATTTTAAACACAAGTATACTAATTACAAGAAATGAACAAAATATAAATACAGACTACAATTAAAGCACACACACAAAAAGTACATTTTACATATATATGTATATATCTACATGCTGCATTTGTTTGATGCAAATATTTTAGTGTCCAAAATTAAACCTATGCTCAGATAATTCACCTTTAAATTTTCCGTACAGATGAAATATATGGATCTCTATGAAATTGTACCAAAAGGTTCCATACCACAAAAGGAAGACTGGGATTGATTTTAGGGTTATTATCCCTACTGTTTAGAAAATAGCGGCTAAAAGGAGCCAAAAGAAGAATGTTTCTTGTCTCAGGACACTTACTTGTGTATAAGTGTATGGATATTTATGAAATTTTATCACAAGGTTTCATACCTCAAAAGGAAGGTTGGGATTGACTTTGGGGTTATTGTCCGAATTGCTTTAAAATTAAGGACCAAAAGGAGCAAAAACAATACTTTTCTAATACTTTGTATGAATTGTTTATTTCTTGACCAAATTCAATAGGGTTTAATTCAAAGTCTTGAATTGTCGGGGTTCTTTAATATGCTGAATATAACCGTGTTTTTAGATTTTGGATTTTGGGCCCCGTTTTAAATTGGTCCACATTGAGGTTCAAAGGGTCAAAATTTAACTTAGTTTGATTTCAGCGAAAATTGAAATCTTGGGATTCTTTGATATACTGAATCTAACTGTGTAATTCAGATTATTTATTTTGGGCCTGGTTTTCAAATATCTTCTGTAACTATTGTAAGACTTCAATGGGATGACCTGCTTTTGATATAACTACTGAGCCAAATTAAACCAAACCAATCATTATTATGGTATCTATTACTATTAATTATGATTTTAGCCTTATTTTACATGATTTCCAAAACAACAGTAGATACACGTGAGCGACAAAGGCTCTTGAGAGCCTCTAGTTTTTATTTTCGGTCCAATTTTAAGTTAGTTCAAATTGGGGTCCAAAATTAAACTTTTTGATTTCAACAAAATTCAATTTATGGGGTTCTTTGATATGTTGAATCAAACTGTGCATTCAGATTTTAGATTTTGGGCCCCGTTATCAAATTGGTCCATATTGAGGTCCAAAGGGTGAAATATTTAACTTCGTTTGATATCATCAAAATTGAATTCTTGGAGTTCTTTCATATGCTGAATCTAACCAATGGCATGTATACAGATTTCGGATATTGGACCATAATAGGAAATGTTCAATTTCAAATTTTCAAGTTATTTTAAGTCAACATTCATTCTGAGTTAGAAACCTATGCTTTGTCCAATTTTCAATCCCAATCCCAATTCAGAGCTGTAAAGCACAATTAATAGAAATTGTTAGTAGATTCATAATTAAAAATACATATAGCATCAAATTTTAATTTTAGAAATTATGAATAAATATAGTTTGAAATTTACTGTTAATTATTAGATATTTTGAAAATTAATTAAAGGAAAGTTTTATAGATTTTTGTTTTGAAAGACATTGTATTAATGATAAATATTATTTTGGATTTTTTCTTCATTTTTGGTAAAAGTAAAGGTAAACATCAATTATTATGCAAATGCCAATTAGTAAATTGCACAATATTTAAAACGAGTGTGATACAACATCGTTTTTCAGTCCAAAATATGAGTGTAAACGTATCATTACAGCTTTCTGCCACCACAGACTGTTCTCTCGAATTGACATTTACCGTTCAAAACATAGAACCACCTTTAATTTCTGAAAAATGACCACTATCCACCGTCGAAAATAAACTGGAAAGTGTGTTATCAGGTCATTAGAGATGCTCTTTCATCCTGCATGTATTGTAAAAATTGATGTTAAAAAAAAATCTGACAAAAAATCACTTGATTCCTATTTCATTATCAGAATGTCTGAATATTGTTGATATCCGCATATCACATTTTGAAAATAATTTAGAAATTAAAAAAAAGTAAGTTATACACCCATTTCTAGGACTAAAGACAAAATAGTGGAGTGACAGATCAAGAAAAAGGTGCTTATTTTACGACTTTAATGGACCGGCATACCTGCAGGCTAAAACGATTTTTTGCAAAGCCAATACCCTAAGCTAACTTTTTGCCCGGTCGTAGACATTTCATGCAGTGCAGTTTTTATAAAATGGAAAGAAAAAGACATTTGGATTTTTTCAATTTCAAGATGGGAAAAATTTGAATTTTGTTACTTTTTTGTCTTTTGACATATGATTATGCATTTTATACAGAGTTTAATTGTTTATTCATAACGTAAAACTAGAATTCCTTATTTATTTTCTAAATTTTGTCCATTTTCACTCAGTTTAGCGAAAGCACACTCTGTATCATTTTAAAAGTGGTACAACATTTGTAAATTTAGATTACATTGATAATTTCATGATTTTCCGAATTAAAATGTTTTAAACTTCCTATTGTAAAGTTTCGAAGTCATTCCAAGTCAGTATTTCTTATAAATTAATTTTAATGAAGATTTTTAACTTTGCATTATAGTTCAATGAATATGATATGGACCTCCTCTTTATTTTGATGCTCATTGAAAGATTGTAGTAATGTTTCTAAACTTCCTGTCGACAAACTGCGAAAAGTCCTGGCAATAACAAAATGCATACTTGCTCTAAACATATACCTGTTAACCCCATTTCATCTTGCTTTGGCATTGCAATTACACCATGAGTTTGGCTCTAAAAAATTTATTGAAAATCAAAACTCTCATGGTTTTTGTGCATCCTATTCTGAAGTACGTAGATATCGGAATAGTTTAGCAAATTTGGAAATAGACAGCATCCAAGACATGTCCTATGTACCTAATGGTATTGCTGTATTTAGAAAAGGTGGTCGTATTATACAGGAGAGAGCAGAAAATATTGACTTAAATGCTGAAACAATCGATGGTAAAATACATTTCATTCCATGGCTAGAGTTGTATTTCAGTATCATAACGAATCATCAAACGCCCACATGAGTTCCATAAAGGTTAAACGGGGACTAGAAAGATCTTTGACGTTGAATGATTCGAATACCAATCTTATGGCATGTTTACCTTTCTTTCGACAAGCCAACAGAACGGTATGGACCTCCTCGTTATTATAATGTTTATGGGAAGATTGTGTCTTGTTTCATCGAAAACCGAGATAAATCTGTCATGTCTTTGGTATTTACAACTATGAAACAATGTTTAGATATGTCAAAACGTGCTGGTCAACAATATGCTGTGCAAACATTTGACAATCAATTGTATGCTGATGCCCAAATGTAAAATAGTCTATTCCAGGCGTGTTCGAGGAATAACTTTGGTATATGAGGCTAGCTCTCATGGCTCTTTTGTTTAATTTAAAAGCATTCTTCAATTGGTGTTAAGACGATTTTCGTTAATTAATATTGAACCAAATGTATGTCACAGTTCATTTGCTGAAACACCCAAAAGCGCTGAAGGTATTGCACAGTTTTTTCTAATTTTAAAGAACATATGCTGCCATTGTTAGAAGAATTCAGAATACACTCTTGTAAACTATCACCAACCTTCGCATTTTGGGATATGTTTCTTTGTGCAGTTGAGATATTGTTACAGAACATTAGGGCTGAACAGAATGAGTAGTGGCTTTTACATTTGAAAATGGTAGCTGCAATGTTGCGATGCTTTTACATCACTAATCGGACGAACTATGCTAGGTTGACACCAGCCTACGTATTGGATATGTTGAATCTGTCTCAAACGGTAAAATCTGTCTTTGTGTCAAGTGAGTTTTCAATCAGACATAAACATGGAGCCTTAAATAGTATCTGGAGTGATATGGCTACAGAGAAAACTATTATTAAAGATTCTAAAGGTTGTAAATGC
Source organism: Mytilus coruscus (assembly GCA_017311375.1). NCBI lineage: Eukaryota > Metazoa > Mollusca > Bivalvia > Mytilida > Mytilidae > Mytilus > Mytilus coruscus. Next base: position 37,112,406 of record CM029606.1, on the reverse strand, counting down.
ACCATAGGACTGACAAGGAAAAACCGCTGTACTTCGATGGATGCTTACAAGACACATCCTTGCGCATTTTAGTTCTGAAATGAGATAAAGATCGGGATTAGCCACAGATGCAGAAATTGAACACGAAGAAAACAAGCCAACGGCAATGACACGAGACAAGAAGAATGTCTCTGATTTGATAGGGTATATGCATTCAAATATGACCGATCCATTTAACGTTGCCGATCATCCTTAGCCATTAATAAATACTAGTATTTCTACAGAAATGAAAGCCTCAATGTACAATTTGAGTTTAGTATGGCGTTCATTATCACTGAACTAGTATATATATTTGTTTAGGGGCCAGCTGAAGGACGCCTCCGGGTGCAGGAATTTCTCGCTGCATTGAAGACCTGTTGGTGACCTTCTGCTGTTGTTTGTTCTATGGTCGGGTTGTTGTCTCTTTGACACATTCCCCATTTCTATTCTCAATTTTACTCAATAAATGTTCATGATTCTCTTCTTAAATCTCTTGCACGTGGCAACCAGATGGTTAAATCTTATGTGGAAGGCTGATCTAATGAGTCTGAAACCATGTCTTCTACTGTCCTATTTCGAGGTCTCCTCACAATACTTTCGATGATACGACCAAGACCTCAAAACTCAAGTGTAAATCAGGTGACTTTGTTAGGGCACATATAAACCCAGTCAAAATAGTTGTGAGAATGAGACTGTAGTCAGGATATTGGCATATCCTATTGGTCCCATACCTTCAGCTCTGTTCCATGATGATGGTACCATGTGGAAATGTTGTAAATGAGATATAATTCATCTCCTTGAAGAGGAAATTTGCTCTGCTTTCAATCTTCCAAGTTATGATAATATTTATCAAAGGTACCAGGCTTATAGTTGATACGTAAAGTACGTACGTATAGTATAAAGTTGAAGAGCATTGAGGACAAAAATAACAAAAAGTTGTGCCAAATGAGAAAAGTCTTCAAACGGGAGATTAGGAATCGCCGTTAACATTGGAAGTGCATTTATCGCCTCATTGTATGATCATGTTGGGAAAGTTCATGTATCTTCATGATGATTTAAACAAGCTAAGGGTGGAGTTTGCCGCCACAAAGGATGCCAGTCTCGTGAAAATTCCCCCATGTGAAAACACGTTTTTACAGCACATCCCACGTGCAATGCTTCAAACGCAAGGTGGATGAACTCTCATATTGCTAAACCAGTGATCATACTTTCAAAAGACTCTGGTTGGCAAGAGGGTAAAAACGGTTTGCTTTCTGTTTTCTTTGAGGGACCTATGTCAGTAGATTTCCTTCAAGATCTTGTTTGTACGTATACGTGCAAGGGAAAGACAGCTTGCAATAACAACTGTGCATGCAACCAACAGAAATCAGCGTATACCAATATTTGTTCATGTGAAGGGTTTGATGGTTGTAAAAATTATTTAACTCACCGAGCAACATTGGAAGAAAACGACGATAAAAACGATGACTAATGTCAGGTTTTCGAAAGTTGTCATGCCCTTTGTTTGTTAAAATACCCCATACAACCACTCTTTCTGAGGGGTCCATGTGTGATTTTGTAAGGCAAAGGCACATAAAACCTAAAAAGTTCATAGAGCTAGAATACACGCTTAAACTTTAGTCCATCATTAAACTCATTTGATTTAACTGCCTGATGAAATATTTGTGACTGGCAATAAATATACATCAAAGCAAAAACCAAATTGACTTCGATTCTTTTATAAAAAGCCGTAAAATTCAGAAATATATCTTAAGAAGTACATGTGATGTAAAAAAAATAAATTGAGAGTCGTTCGTTGTTCCATCTTCTATTTTGTTGCTAGTCTGAATTCCCTTTAAAATGTGCATTTAGAGGTTTCATTATTTTCAAATTAAGTTGAAAATGTAGTGTCACAGTTTACTTCATTATGAATTTCTTGTTTAGTAACAATTCAGATATTTTTGGAGACTTTTATAACCTCTTGTGAAATAAATTGACAATAGTGAAAAACTCAATCACTAACCTTTGACCTTATTTAAAAACAAATTGCACCATATTTCAATTCTACGACCAGGCAAAAATTAAAGAATAAACATTTCTCTTTCCAAAAGTCATAATTTAGCCTGCAGGTAGAGTGGTCCATTAAAGTTGAAAAATTGTTGGCTTGGTCACTCCACTAAAATGTAAGTACTCTAAAAGCATTCATACCGGCTGACAACTATCTTTCGATACCTATATTTTGGCATTGCACAAGGTCATGAATTTCTCTGACTGTTAATGATGTCTTTACGCTAAATCCATTGGATGATGGATTTGTACTGATCGATACATTTTTTTTATTAGTTGTTATTGGCTTTGAACTAGCCGTCAGTAACTGCGAGTACTCTCAGATCTTTACTCAGTGTCTTTTTGTTGTGGGATGTATAGATACGCTTCCACGTCCGGTTTGTTTTTCGCTAGATGTTTTCTGCATGATGTGTATCGATCTGATGAGTTAAGCCCTTTTCAACTGATTTTTAGTTTGTATTGTTACACCACTGTCCCAGGGGGATGGTTAGGCGCCAACAAACTAGTTTAACCCGTTCTATATGTGCCTGTCCCAAGTCAGGAGCCTGTAGTTCACTGGTTGTTGTTGGTTCATGTATGTCATATGTTTTTCGTAAATTGTTTGGTTATAAATCAGGCCGTTGGTTTTCTCAGTTGATTTGTTTTACATTTTTCCTGTCTAGGCATTTTAGAGCCGACTATACAGTATGGGTTTTTCTCATTGTTCAAGGCCGTACGGTTGCCTATAATTGCTTAAATCCACTTCATTTAAACTTTGGTGGATAATTGTCTCAGATGCAATCTTACCACATCTCCTTATTTTTATAAAGCAGCCACCAATGTGGTGGTGGTATGACGTAAATACTACACGGAAGTCCTTAAGAATGAAATTACTCATTTAACTACATTTAAGGCCGTGCGCTCCACACAGAGTCAAATAATCCTAACGGGGCTCCGATAAGCCGCGACTCACGTCCATTTCTTATCGTGTGGTGCAAGGGGTGTTTTGCATGTCACTACCACCGGTCATCTTATAATAAGCTCTCCTCTGAAAATTTGAAAGTCCCTACTATGTATTGACATCCTAAACTACACAAAATCCGTTTATATTTTGTTTCTTCCAGGCTTCTAGTAAATGTTCTACTGCTAATCTTTCTCGGTTTTAACTAGTTTCCTTACTTCTTTAAAAAACCTGGTTATTAATTTTATAATAAAGCATATGAAAAAATGGAACAAACTATTTTGAAGTGTCATTAACTACTAGTATTTGGGTGTTTTGGATACATTAAGTGCTTTTGATGGTCCGTTCAATTCGGTTGACAGTTATAATTTTTCAACTCTATACATTACACTATCACATATAATGGTATCATAATTGGAGTTTTTTAAATTTTTATATCAAACAGATGTTCTCTAATTTATTTAAACGGTCCTTTAAGAAATCTGGTTGAAGAGATTTGTTTGCTAAAACTCATATGAAGCCTTCTTCTTTAATGAAAACGAGAAATATGCTACTTTCCAGTATGTTTTTTTACTGGGCCCGATTTGGTGGTGTTACATCTTACAAAGTCTATCCTAATTATTTTCCGCTCAAACCGGTGATAGGGGCCGTCTTAAACTTGCAGTGGGGTGAGATTTTTTTTTCTTTCTGCTCCGTTTTGAATGCCTCACTGTGACCTTGAGATGAAGAACAGCAATAATATTGCTGTTCCTTTGCTTTTTGTGTGTGTGTTTTTTTTTTTTTAGCTTTGCATGCACTGATTTTGTGTCATGAATGGATAACCCATATCCTTTGTTTGGTGGTGTAACATCTTACAAAGTCTACTCGAATTATTTTACAAAGAATTCCGTTAAAACCGGTGATAGGGCTCGTCTTAAACTTGCGAGATTTTTTGTTGTTGCTAAGTGTTGAATGCCTCATTGTGACTTTGAGATGAAGAACAGCAATAAAAGAGCTGTTCCTTTGCTTTTTGTGCGTGCTTGTTTTTGCTGTGTCATGAATGGATAACCCATATCCTTTATTTTTCTATTATATATACATACTGGAACTGTGATGAGATAATTAAAGCTTTAAATTTAGTTTTCTTCTTGACAACATATAATAATGTACGTTTCGACAATACAGTTTATCGACACGTTGTAGGAATTCCGATGGTTACCAATTACACCCTTTAATAGCAGACTTGTCAAACTCTGTCTAGATTACATTTAATTTTATAGATCTAAAACCCTTGAATATATTTTTGCTTTTTAAACATAATCAAAATTTTCTAATTTTACTGCCGGAATTTACCCAAAAGAAATAAATTGAAATAAATCCAATACAGACAGCAATACTTTTCCTTTCTAGATCTGGATATTTCAGTTTCTCTATATAAAGAATTTTGACAAAAGTGACAGTTTTCCTTTCCCGATTGTTTATTTTCGTCTTTAGCACGGCGGTGTTCTTTCCGCCCTTTTTTACGGTGTGTATATGTCACAACGTGTTCGCTATGCCCGTGTCTATAGTCGCGTTTTAGATTTCAATGAACACAATTTATGTACAATGATAAATTATTAAGTCAGGGATTTCGTCACCAAAAAAGAAAAGAAGAAAAAAAAAGAATATAATCTTTAAATTACCAAATTCTTTCATTATAGATACAAATATTTAGTTTTAAAGTTTGGCTGTACCTGTAGAGTTCTTATCTAAAGCGGAATATCACATTCTATTTTTTACGGCGATGTTGTTTATACAGCCCGTAAATTTAAATACGATCCATGTAAACTAATTGACCGTTGAATAATTTCATTCTTAAACGTTATCAATTTACCGTAGTAGGAAAATGTCTAAATATTGTTTTATTGGTATTAACATTAATTTTGTTTTGAAAAGTAAAACATAAATGAATGTATATTGCTGTATATGATCCTACATCCAGTCGATACTGTTAACTTATATTTGGGTATTGCACAAGGTCATAGAATTGAGAATGGAAAAGGGAATGCGTCAAAGAGACAACAACCCGACCAAAGAGCAGAAACCGTTCAAGGCCACCACTGGGTCTTTAACACCGCGAGAACTTTCCGCACCCAAAGGCGCACTTCAGCTGGCCCCTAAACAATAATGTATACATGCATTTCTCAGACTTTTATGACGTCTTTACACTAAATCTGTTGGATGAATGATTGATATTTTAGTTCTGGATAACATGATTTATTTATTAATGGTAATTGGCTTTGAACTAGCTCTCAGTAACTGTAGGAGTAGGTCCTCCGTAACCCCTCTAATGGGCATTGCGGCACATATTGATTATAACCATTTTGTTCCTCTGTCGATCAGCTTTCGAATGCTGTATAAGGTATATCTATAATTAGGGGCTAAAGGGTCGCAGCAGTCCATTCCATTATTCAAAATATCCATTTCATTATTCAAAATTGGCTATTTCTTAATTTTCACGCGTATTTTGGCATTTAGGTCCTCCGTAACCCCTCTAATGGTTATTGCGGCACATATCGTTTATACTCAGTTTATTCCTCTATCAATAAGCTTTAATTTGGTGTATACATTTTTCCTTGTTTAGGGGTTGACAGGTTGCAGCAGTCCATTCCATTATTCAAAATAAGCTATTTCTTAATGTTCACGCGTATTTCGATATTTAGGTCCTTCGTTACTCCTCTAATATGCGTTGCGGAACATATTGACTATATACCTTTTGTTCCTCTATTGATAAGCTTTCGATTGAGGTATAAGGTATATCTATAATTAGGGCTAAAGGGTCGAAGCAATCCATTCCATTATTCAAAATATCCATTTCATTATTCAAAATTGGCTATTTCTTAATTTTCACGCGTATTTTGGCATTTAGGTCCTCCGTAACCCCTCTAATGGTTATTGCGGCACATATCGTTTATACTCAGTTTATTCCTCTATCAATAAGCTTTAATTTGGTGTATAAATTGTTCCTTGATTAGGGGCTGACGGGTTGCAGCAGTCCATTCCATTATTCAAAATAAGCTATTTCTTAATGTTCACGCGTATTTCGATATTTAGGTCCTTCGTTACTCCTCTAATATGCGTTGCGGAACATATTGACTATATACCTTTTGTTCCTCTATTGATAAGCTTTCGAATGAGGTATAAGGTATATCTATAATTAGGGGCTAAAGGGTCGCAGCAGTCCATTCCATTATTCAAAATATCCATTTCATTATTCAAAATTGGCTATTTCTTAATTTTCACGCGTATTTTGGCATTTAGGTCCTCCGTAACCCCTCTAATGGTCATTGCGGCACATATCGTTTAAACTCAGTTTCTTCCTCTATCAATAAGCTTTAATTTGGTGTATAAATTGTTCCTTGATTAGGGGCTGACGGGTTGCAGCAGTCCATTCCATTATTCAAAATAAGCTATTTCTTAATGTTCACGCGTATTTCGATATTTAGGTCCTTCGTTACTCCTCTAATATGCGTTGCGGAACATATTGACTATATACCTTTTGTTCCTCTATTGATAAGCTTTCGAATGAGGTATAAGGTATATCTATAATTAGGGGCTAAAGGGTCGCAGCAGTCCATTCCATTATTCAAAATATCCATTTCATTATTCAAAATTGGCTATTTCTTAGTTTTCACGCGTATTTTGGCATTTAGGTCCTCCGTAACCCCTCTAATGGTCATTGCGGCACATATCGTTTATACTCAGTTTATTCCTCTATCAATAAGCTTTAATTTGGTGTATAAATTGTTCCTTGATTAGGGGCTGACGGGTCGCAGCAGTCCATTCCATTATTCAAAATAAGCTATTTCTTAATGTTCACGCGTATTTCGATATTTAGGTCCTTCGTTACTCCTCTAATATGCGTTGCGGAACATATTGACTATATACCTTTTGTTCCTCTATTGATAAGCCTTCGAATGAGGTATAAGGTATATCAATAATTAGGGGCTAAAGGGTCGCAGCAGTCCATTCCATTATTCAAAATATCCATTTCATTATTCAAAATTGGCTATTTCTTAATTTTCACGCGTATTTTGGCATTTAGGTCCTCCGTAACCCCTCTTATGGTCATTGCGGCACATATCGTTTATACTCAGTTTATTCCTCTATCAATAAGCTTTAATTTGGTGTATAAATTTTTCCTTGATTAGGGGCTGACGGGTTGCAGCAGTCCATTCCATTATTCAAAATAAGCTATTTCTTAATGTTCACGCGTATTTCGATATTTAGGTCCTTCGTTACTCCTCTAATATGCGTTGCGGAACATATTGACTATATACCTTTGTTCCTCTATTGATAAGCTTTCGAATGAGGTATAAGGTATATCAATAATTAGGGGCTAAAGGGTCGCAGCAGTCCATTCCATTATTCAAAATATCCATTTCATTATTCAAAATTGGCTATTTCTTAATTTTCACGCGTATTTTGGCATTTAGGTCCTCCGTAACCCTCTAATGGTCATTGCGGCACATATCTTTTATACTCAGTTTATTCCTCTATCAATAAGCTTTAATTTGGTGTATAAATTGTTCCTTGATTAGGGGCTGACGGGTTGCAGCAGTCCATTCCATTATTCAAAATAAGCTATTTCTTAATGTTCACGCGTATTTCGATATTTAGGTCCTTCGTTACTCCTCTAATATGCGTTGCGGAACATATTGACTATATACCTTTGTTCCTCTATTGATAAGCTTTCGAATGAGGTATAAGGTATATCTATAATTAGGGGCTAAAGGGTCGCAGCAGTCCATTCCATTATTCAAAATATCCATTTCATTATTCAAAATTGGCTATTTCTTAGTTTTCACGCGTATTTTGGCATTTGGGTCCTCCGTAACCCCTCTAATGGTCATTGCGGCACATATCGTTTATACTCAGTTTATTCCTCTATCAATAAGCTTTAATTTGGTGTATAAATTGTTCCTTGATTAGGGGCTGACGGGTTGCAGCAGTCCATTCCATTATTCAAAATAAGCTATTTCTTAATGTTCACGCGTATTTCGATATTTAGGTCCTTCGTTACTCCTCTAATATGCGTTGCGGAACATATTGACTATATACCTTTTGTTCCTCTATTGATAAGCTTTCGAATGAGGTATAAGGTATATCAATAATTAGGGCTAAAGGGTCGCAGCAGTCCATTCCATTATTCAAAATATCCATTTCATTATTCAAAATTGGCTATTTCTTAATTTTCACGCGTATTTTGGCATTTAGGTCCTCCGTAACCCTCTAATGGTCATTGCGGCACATATCTTTTATACTCAGTTTATTCCTCTATCAATAAGCTTTAATTTGGTGTATAAATTGTTCCTTGATTAGGGGCTGACGGGTTGCAGCAGTCCATTCCATTATTCAAAATAAGCTATTTCTTAATGTTCACGCGTATTTCGATATTTAGGTCCTTCGTTACTCCTCTAATATGCGTTGCGGAACATATTGACTATATACCTTTTGTTCCTCTATTGATAAGCTTTCGAATGAGGTATAAGGTATATCTATAATTAGGGCTAAAGGGTCGCAGCAGTCCATTCCATTATTCAAAATATCCATTTCATTATTCAAAATTGGCTATTTCTTAGTTTTCACGCGTATTTTGGCATTTAGGTCCTCCGTAACCCCTCTAATGGTCATTGCGGCACATATCGTTTATACTCAGTTTATTCCTCTATCAATAAGCTTTAATTTGGTGTATAAATTGTTCCTTGATTAGGGGCTGACGGGTTGCAGCAGTCCATTCCATTATTCAAAATAAGCTATTTCTTAATGTTCACGCGTATTTCGATATTTAGGTCCTTCGTCACTCCTCTAATATGCGTTGCGGAACATATTAAATATATACCTTTTGTTCCTCTATTGATAAGCTTTCGAATGAGGTATAAGGTATATCTATAATTAGGGGCTAAAGGGTCGCAGCAGTCCATTCCATTATTCAAAATATCCATTTCATTATTCAAAATTGGCTATTTCTTAATTTTCACGCGTATTTTGGCATTTAGGTCCTCCGTAACCCCTCTAATGGTCATTGCTGAACAATCGACTTGTTATATCTATAATAAGAGGATGAAGAATAGCAAAGGTCCAGTGAAAATAAAAAGACGACGTAGAGTATTTTAATTTATATATATATGTTTTGGTATTCAGGTCGTCCATACATTGAACCAAGGAATTTCTGTTAAAAATAGTTAGGAAAACCCACTAGTTTATCCTCCGAAAGTAGGAACCAGATCAATAAATCAAATTAAAATTTAAAGAGCTAGTGTTTTATTTATTTTTCTGATATCAATTTGAATATTTGTTAGATAACACCAAAAGACTAATTTAGAAATACGGGATATAGCTATAGTGTCACAGCCTCAATTTTTATTTTTATTTCACTATTCACCGCTTCAACTTGAATAATGAAACATAAACTATTTCATTATTCATTATTCATCACTTAACATTGAATAGTGAATAGTGAACTATTTCATTATTCATTATTGAATTTTGAATAATGAAAATGAATAATGAACGTACTTCAGCGCGGTGTTTATTTGTTGAAATTAGGTTTGAACAAGCTTTTAGTAACTTCGAGTACTCTTAGATTGGTACTTTGTGTACAGTAGTCCATCTGTTATTAATTGATTTTTTTTTCGCTTCGCGACGATGTGATGAATCAAGCCCGTTCCAATTGATCTTTACGGAATGTTCTTATATTGTGCAGTTACACTGCTGTTTTATGTTAAGGTAGGGTTGAGCGCCTGCACACATGTTTAAGGGCATACGATACAGTTTTGATCCCACGGTGATTTTTTTTTTTACGAAAATTTGCATACAAGGTACTTTTGACTTAGTTAATTCAAATATGTTATAAAAATTTACCTTCATGTGCTACTTTTAGAGATACATGAGGTCGAAAATTTTAGACATTTACCTGAATTTTCGGTTTCTTGGACATTTCTATCCTTGGGACAGACATACTTAACTTTTTTTTTGTTTCAAAAGATAAACACATGCGGATTTTTGTAAAACGATTTGGTATATCTTCTTTACAAAAGTATCTTCTTAATTTGTGTATTAAACAAATCTTTGGAAATAATCAATTTTTACTATATTTTCATGATTTTAGAAAACAAAACCGCATTTTTTGCTGTATATTTATCCAATTTAAAAAAGAATTCATTGGTGATTTCTCCCTAAAATTGGAATAAACAATCTTCATACAATATGACGTCAAATGTCATTTTGAAAAAGAGGGGTCCTTGTACTTGTAATCAAGCTAATTATTAAAATTACTCGAAAAATGCATCTTTTCCAGATATATCGCAGTTTAACGTCACAAACAATAACATTTTGCGTTAGCAACGTGATTACCTCCCCTGTAACTGTATCGTATGCCCTTAACATGGCTACATTCTTTAAGGATCCTGTTATACAGTGGTTGTTCTTTGAAGCTGTGTGTTTTTTGTTTATTGTTTTATAGCATAAAACAGACGATTGCTTTTCTCTCTTGAATTATTGCACATTTTTTCATGCCAGGGCCTTTTTCTTTAGTTAACTAATATTTTAAGCATGGGTTTGTGGTGCTGAACACCAATATATGGACCTCATCGTGAACCTATGACGTAGTGCGCATAATGATACATTCTGACTCTTCACCTTTAACCACATGTATTGATTGTATATTGATTGCATTGATTGTTTATTATTACTGTTTTTTGTGTATAATTGCTGTATCACCTGAATAAACCTTGGTGAGTTATCATATATTGTTCATATATTATCATTTCATGCTCGGATCCCACGACATTGGCGTCGACGACAGCTCGAATCTGCTCACTTTAAAACAACCGCATCTGCACGTTTCGTTTCACATCATTTGCTTTAAATTATTGCAAATGTCAGCGGAGGGTTTAATATAAACATAAACCTCCTACAATTTTGGAGAATTTTAGTACTTTTCCACGCAGCTCTGCATAGTAGATTCACTGTTTGAAATTTAATTCTTGCCTAGTTTCTCGTTTTAGTGAGTCGCCATTTTTGATCGCCATAAGCTGCATCTCGTCCAATTTGAGCAGGACGGAAGTGTATTTTTCTGCGCATGCATTGGGTAGAAATACAGTACGGACAGAGTGTCAACATTCAAATACGGTGTCAATGGTTGAAATACAGTACGGGCAAGCTGGACGATTCCAAAAACACCGATCCTCTCGGAAAAATACAGTACTGTTACAGAGAACATATTCACGATACGTATCCACGGTTAAACTACTGTACAGTTTGAGTTGACAAATTCCTAACACCGACAATCGGCGGAAACTTTTAAACTAGAATACCAAAACAGATATAATAAAGGATGACAAAACCTGTTAAACTTATGGAGGCCACTATGGAACAACTGCAATCTATTGATGGTATAGACAATAAATTGGCCATACAGATACTTGAGGCTAGAGATTCCTCACACTTCATGTACTTTAATGAATTTTTCGGCATTACTGGTATGCCCAGATCAACATTGAACAAACGTCTTGTAGAATCTGGTATGTCATTCTTTTACCAAATGACACACACTGAGATAATGAATTAAGGCAGGTATTCAAACAGGACATTCCACTGTCACATCAGGACTGCAAGAGGAAGATAAGAAAGTGTCAGAAATTGACAACACGAAAGAGACGATTGAAGACTTTTGCATCCGCCCGACTAAAATGGAGCAAACCCAGTTCAAAAATCCAATACCATTATTGCAGGAGGAACATCCTAAACAGTACCAGAGGAGTAAGCTAGTGCTTTTGGTACTACAATAGACACTTTGATAAAACATAAAAACCAGCAGGTTGAGGAACAATTTGGATCTAAACCTAAGTTACTTAGCACTCCAGTTAGTTCAACAACATATCCAGATTTTAGTACGGTGTCACCTATCAGTAAACCTACTGGACTTTCCAGGTTGAATGAGTCATACGTCACGAACAAAAACATTGCTTCAGCAGCATCCACAGCGGCCCTCGGCTCCGCCTATGGTTACTCCTAACATTGGGCAAGCTCAGTCGAATATGAAAGTACAGTCGGACGCGAAATTCACAAAACAAGGACAGTTGGATAGAATATCTAAAGTTGGACAGGGGCCTTTGGCTCCGCCAGTATCCCCAAATAATGAAGCTTACTAGTATTACATAACGGGAACCTATGAGACAAAACCGAATTACTTTGTCTCACAGGGTCACACTGGAATGGGGACTTTGGTCCCGTCTTATGGTTATGACCCTATCTTAGTTGAAGGTTGTCCTGCACCGAAAACGTCACCAATTTGGTCTTGCAGTCATCTGCTACCGGGAGTCCAGCACAATGTTGGATCAGCTGTACCGACAGCTCCAGCTTTTTACTCGAGATTAAATACGGACACTCCAAACATAACTGCAATATCATTGCAGTGGACGACTCCAGTTGTTATGCCTTCTCATAAACAGTTTGCAAGTCAGTCTGCGAATACCACTTCTATTCAGACAAATAGTGAAATAACACCTAATAGACAAAAAGGGAGAGACAGAAAACGCTGCCAGGGGGAATCCTCTTCATCAAGTGAGGACTCTTTGGACAAAGAATCATCCCGTTTGAAGGAGTGTCATGCCAGGGGAAGGCGTAAGAGTGCTCAACCGCCGAAGGTGCAAGTCTTTACCGGCTCTGTCAATTTATTTTGGGAAGACTTTATTTACCAGTTCAAAAGGACTGCATGTCGGTGTAATTGGGATGACACAAAGAAAACGTTTACGGAGGAAGCATCTGCAACAAGAAGACCGCTGCAATACATCATGAAGATAGACGGAGAGACTTTAGAGGAATTTGCAGAGCAAGTTCATTTGCTTACAAAGAATATGACTTTGTATTTCCGAAGCAACGATGACATCATTGACCAAATAGATACCGAGGCATTCCTGCGTGGATGTCAGGAGGATGTTGCCCGGATAGTCATAGAGAAAAATCATAGAACTATCAATGAAGCATTAAAATGGATTACGTTTTCATTACTAGCTAACCGGAAAGCCAGTTATGGAACAAGTAGGTCTTACTCTGGCAGTCCTCAGTCATATTCCCAACGGCAAGTTACATTTTCTGATATGAATGACTCTGATCCTTCTCCCCAGAGGCTCATGGCCTTGCAAAACAGTCAGAGGGTTGAAAAAGTACATAACTCTTTACAATCTGATATTATAGACTTAGTATCTCTAGTTGGCCAGTTATATAAAGAGGGAAGGACTAACTGATCATAATCTCCCGAGGTGCACCGAGAATATTACAACTCGCCCTCCAGGTGCATTCAGAGCAATGATGTCAGATCACCAATCCCACCAAGATCACAATCGAAATTCCGGAGTCCTCCGAATTCACGCTCCCCGTCACCACAAAGAGGTTCAAGGTCAAGTAAAGAACAGGACAACATACCATTCAAAAGGGCAATATCACTTACTTTTCAGAGGACCTCGTCCTCAAAGTCATCAAAAGACCAATCTTTTAACAGGACAGGGTCAGGCCACTAGGCTCACGTCTGACTCAAGAGGAAAAAGAGCCTAAATAAGCTGGTTGTTAAAATAACTGTTGGTAGAAGTTTAATTATACCTGCAGCTGTAAATTCCAAACCAGTCAAGGCTACCATTGAAACTGCTGCTATGATTACTTTAGTTAGCAGTTCGCAAATATTCAATGAAACTGCGAATCAGTACTTTTACAAGGAATTGGACCTCAACAAGTTACTGATATCTTTCACTATGCATTTAGGTGTGTGTGTCACATATTTGATCGGTACAATCATCCTTGGCCTGAATTTTCTGAATGCATGCAGCGCAGTAGTAAACTTGGTGCGCATGCCCGTTGTTTTAAATGGAAAATCAATTCCTCCACAACTAATAGGAGGAAAAGTTCAGTATCTGTTAGAAGCTCTATTGAATACACATGTTCTAAATTCATGTATGTTTAAAACAGTGGAGGTCATACCACCACCGGATGACTTGGATGAAAACGTCGGGAACAGTGGACAACAATACGTTGTAAATATTTTCCATGATAATGAACGTCATGTAAAGATAAAGATATTTTCTTATCTAGGCTACGTTGAACCAGTAAATGAAATTATTGATGACACCTCATCTATCAGAAGGACTTTCAACATCAGGCAAGTGCATCTGCAAACACTGAGCATTTATGATCTGGAAGATAAACTATCTAAAACCCGTCAAGGTTATGACGACGGAGTATACACACAACATTTTCACCATTCGATATCTGCAGGGGCCCATGGTCCCGCACCATCTACTGTCACAGCATCTTGTTCAGCAGCTATTGAAAGTAACTTGATAACCACATTTAGGAGTCGACCACATCAGTGTTTTGTCTGTGGATTAGTGACACATGGCAAGATGAGACGCCATGTCTTAAAGACACAATTGCCATGGTATTGGGAATCACACACGACCTGCTGGAGCTGTGAAGTTCAAGAGGCTCAAGCAGGTTCTTTGGTGCACCGACATAAAATGGAACATGGGGTAGAAGGTACCGTATTTGACGAAGACTATATGTATCTTTGGTTCCAGCTTATTTTGGGTTCACTTCATCAAATGAGGGAATGATTGGAATGAACTTTACACCTTCGTGAAGAACCAATTTTTACCTGAAGAACTTCAACTTTTGACCTTTTGGGCCGATAATTACTGTCCTTCATCAGTGCCGATTTATATCTGCAATCCACTAAATCATCCCATTTGTATTTTCAACTTGGAACTGATAGCAGTTCTCCTATCCCGAGTTGGGGTAGTGAAACAGCAAACATTTCTACTACAGAAACAACGATTGACATATGAAGGTGTTAACATAAATGACTCAGTTTCACTGTCTGAGGAGCAACTTGTGTTCGTGGATAGCCGTTTTCACCTATATCAGATATTCAAAAGGATGGGTCTTAGAAACTTTCAACACCTGCAACCAGTAGTGGCACCTGGCTGCTCTCAATGTTTCTACTATAGAGTGGCAAATTACGTTTTCCCGTCAAGATGGAACAACTGGGCTTCAGACGTAGGCTTTGCCCATGGTGTTTACGTCTCTTTCGGAATACACCCACGTCTTGCAGCAGAAGGCATATCCAAGAGGCAAATGGATCAACTGGATTCCCTTACAGATAACAATTCATGTGTTGCCATAGGTGAAGATGGACTTGATTACACTACAACCTACATTTGTCACAATCTTAGCATGTGTAAAGAAGAGGCATCCGTAATCAGGAGGAGGCCTTTATACATATGCTGCTCCTAGCCAGGAGGAAAAGTTTTCCCGTTATAATTCATTGCATAGATTTCGGTGACGGTTCGACCGCCAAAAGGAGTTTGGAAATGATATTTCACCATGACCTCGCTGACATGAAATTTTACGGCCACTACTTTAAAGGAACTATCAAGGAATTGACTGCTTAGCAACACCTATCAAGTATAATTTTCGGAGTATCTGGCAAGTTCATTCGGGATAATACTGGTTCAGAAATAATTCATAGGATTCCACCGCAGCAGCTTGTGCTTGAAACTGATTCTCACTTCATATCTCCTTTTTCGTGCTGTCCAATTAACCATCCATGGAACCTACCAGTTATTGCTACTGAAGTTAGTCGCTTGAGAAACATTCCATTGTCTGTGCTAATGTGGACAGTAAATGACAATGCTTTAAAGCTTTTTTCAGATTTTAAAACCAAGAGAATCTTGTTAACCCGTTTGGAAAAACAGTGTCGAACTATGTTTTATATCGCGTTTGATTATGTTTCCAAGGAGGAATGGACATATTTATTCTTTGAACTGTTTATTTTTCGTATTTCATGAATTTTGAGACATTAATTGTGTTATATGTTTTCATCTTTTATAATGAGGATTTTAGCATGAACTTTTATGCAGCTGTAGGTGAAAATATGAGACATCGTTTATTTTATTATCACTATATGAATAACAGCTACACAGACAATGTGTTTTTCCTAGTCGTTTGATTCAAGTTCAAACCTGGCCTGGTTCTACTGAAGTGGGGCGATTGTGGTGCTGAACGCCAATATATACTACTGAACCATTCCATGTTTTATATGGACCTCATCGTGAACCGATGACGTAGTGCGCATAATGATACATTCTGACTCTTTACCTTTAACCACATGTATTGATTGTATATTGATTGCATTGATTGTTTATTATTACTGTTCTTTGTGTATCATTGCTGTATCACATGAATAAACCCTGGTGAGTTATCATATATTGTTCATATATTATCATTTCATACTCGGATCACACGACAGGTTTTACTTATTGTTGGGGTCTATGATAGTTATTCGGTATAAAACAGTAAGAGCAAAGAATGACCAGCTCGGAATAAGAATAATATGTCCGGGTAGGGTGACATGTCTTCCTGCGAACTGTTACATTGTGAACTAGCACGTTTAAAATCTGGCTCATCGTGTCAGTCTAGTTCAATAAACTCATCATAGATACCAGGATTAAAATTTTGCACGCCAGACGCGCGTTTTGTCTACAAAAGACTCACCAGTAACGTTCGCATCAAAAAGTTATCAATGCCAAATAAAGTACGAAGTTGAGAAGCATTAATGATGACCAAAAATTCCGAACGGTTTTGAGAGGGTGGTAAAGGGTTATTTTCGTGTTTTTTTATTTAACGTTCAAAGTGTTTTTACTTTTTTATTTGACGTTAAGTCGTGCAAGACAGGTGCCTCGTTCAACGTGTTCTGCTTATTTAATTTTACGTGCATCGTGATTTTCAAATGCTTATTTTGCGTGCTGGGTATTTTTCAAATAAGTTCAAACATTTGGGAGGGATCGACAAGAAAAAATGGATTCAATTTTGTTTTTTTGATAAAGACAATGAAAAAGATTAAGAATACACTTTCGTGCCTGCCGAATATTTGCATGCATTTTAAAGTTAAGAAGATCGTTATATACTTTTTTAAAAGCCGTTATCCATTCATATCATAAATGTTTATAATAAATCGGGAATATCAAGTAAAACAGACAGTTTATATATACAGGAAGACAGTGAATCGGTCACAAGAGGTTCACATCAAAGTCTTTATTTGTCGTGCAAGTTCATGACAGAAATTATATCTTATTTCATGTTTTTTTTTTCGTGCAAGCACCCTCTGTTAAGACAAAACAGGGTTAATATATAACAAGTTCTCGTCCTGAATATGCATTTACTTTGCCGCTGGACGTGAAACAGCCATCCATCATCATCATCATGTTAGTTATTGATATCTTCGTCCTTGGTTTCTGACCCATCTCATTTGTAATTATACCATACTTCTTTGATGAAATTAATTCATCAAGGCTAAAGCAATTCAAAATTTTAGTTCTAACGTAACTAATACACAAAACGTTTTTTTATGAATTACCAGTGAACCACTTGTGACGCAAGTGTACGTGAGCTGCTAATCCGGCCCCTGAGTTTACAGCCGTTCCTCGGTGTGGATCATATTGTCCAATCTTTACAAACTCCGTACAGTGATCATTTCCGTTCCGGAAACATTTTCCTTTACTCCATCAATTAGTGTAGAGTAGTATGCGGATCGGAGCTGGAACTGCCGGGGAGTTTGCAATCTTAAGTTTCCATTATTTTGTTTCTTTTAACTGTTTCTCTGTTCGTTTTTCTTCTTCTTCTTGGTGGGCTAACCTAGTGACAACACTCGAAATATCAATTTTCGTTTGCATAACACGTGTTTCAATGGTAACCTTCCTTGGGTAGTATTGAACTTTAGTTCAATAATTTGAGAGAACAGCCAAAAAACATTCAAATTGAAAATGAACTAAATGGAACATGCAGTTTGAATCGGACAATATGAAAATAAGAAGATATGGTATGATTGCAATGAGTCAACGTTAACTCCATCAGAGACAAACGACGTAAAAGATAATAACTATATGTCACCACACGGCCTTCAACAATGAGCAAAACCCATACATCATGTAGTAAGCTATATAGGCCCCGGAATGATTAATGTAAAACAATTTAAGCAAGTAAACTAATGGCCTGATTTATGTACAAAACAATTACAACAATTTATAGCCGAAAAAACAACAAACGACTACCATTGAATTACAGATTCCTGGCTTGAGATAGGCACATACAGAATTTGGCAGGGTTACTGGCGCCAAATCCTCTCCCTTACCTGTGATAGAGGTTTAACAGTAAAACATAAAAACAAACGATGAAAATTAGTTGTAAAGGACTTAATTCAGATCAATACGAAGCACACACAAAAAATAACAAAAACACAGAAAACACAAATTATAAAATTTAGAGTACTCGCAGTTACTGTTCAAAAGTTCAAAGCCAATAACAACTGTAATAACAGAATCATGTATCTAACTTAAGACTTAAATGTCGACAATTGCATCATCTAAAAACTTAGTTCAAGCACACTCGGAATTTTAAGACAAGTTATTATACAATTTACATAAGAACTGTTGTATACTGGTTGAATGAATGACCCTGAAGGGAATGACATTTCACAAGCAGCAAACCAGTTTTAGTATGATTAGCTAGAGATTCCCGTGAGAATTCATATCACTTAGCTAATGTGAGATACTAGTATACAACCAGATTAAAGACTGATTTGACAGTCCTACGTCAGCTTTAAAAAGATACCAGTCCTATGGGATTTTGCCATTCTCCAACTCTCCTGCAGAAGGGACAAATTACCTCTTTTTGGATTTCATCAGTCACCTAGATTAATTTCAAAGGGGTAAAACACGATTTTTTGCGCACAAATCCAACCTGGCCTATCTAGACAATATGACAATAAATTCCTGCACATAAACAGCTAAATTCCAAATTGACTGCTAACTTTATCAAAAAAAAAATAAATGACGGTGCATAATTAGAAATAGGCCAAAATGTGCTCGCTAGTTCAAGAAACTAGCTAAAGAAACCCCAACTGTAGTTGAATACTAGTACTCTACTTAGACTTGATTTGACCTTTTAACGATTTTTTGTATTCGAGCGTCACTGGCGAGTCTTTTTGTAGACGAATCGCGTGTCTAGCATACAAAATTATAAGCCGGGTGTATTTGATGAGTGTTTTTATCTGGAATCGAAAATAGGTAATCTACTTTATGGACAAATATGCATTCTTGGAAAAGATATTGAGTTGGTGTGTAAATTTCCGAGTGAACTTGCATAATGGTACATTTCTTATGGCACTCAAAAAATTAGATGATGATGATGGATGCATGCTTAACGTCCAGCGCAAATTGATATGCATATTCAGGACGAAAACATGCTAATGTAATATGAATATTAACCCTGCTTTGTACTAGACCGACACTCTGAGCTGGATTTTGAACGTGCTAGTTCACAAGGTAACAGTCCACAGGAAGAAATGTTACCTTACCCGGACACATTATTCTATCTCCGAGCGGACAAGTCTTTGCTCTTACTCCTTAATGCCGCATGCTTAGCGGAGAAGCAGCAAATATCAATTTTAAAGTCTTTGGTTTGAACCGGCCGGGGTTTGAACCCACGACCTCATGAAGATAAGTTTTAGGAAGAAAGGAAGAGAGACATTTCAACCTTATATTTAAGTTATAGATGCTAATCTTCGCAGGTGTAGTTTTATCTAATAATAAAAATTACATCAAACATTTAACCCCTTTTAACCTTTACATGATGTAGTCTACGTATTTGAAGGATTTTGGTCGACAGAAATAGAATTATATTATAGTAAAATTAATTGAAACTGTCACACGCAGTTTTTTTATTTCCGTTTCAAATCTAACAAAACACGGAACACAATTTATGAATTATTATTATTGAGGTAGTTTCCTTAATATTAAGTAGGCATAAATTAAAAAACAGACGTAACCTGCAGTCATATGTCCTGTATTGGACCGGTCGAATGCGGTTTATATCCGTCTTGACACATGGACCGAAAAGCTTTATAAATATCAACAGGGCAACGTCATAAGTATTTCAAATGCCTTTTAATTTTTTTATTTCAAATCATAGCTCATGTGATGAAAGCATATTACATGCTTGCTCTTTAAGGGTATACGATACAGTTATAGGGGAGATAATGATGTCGCTAACGTTTAATGCTATTTTTCGCGATGTCAAACTGTGATATATTTGAAAAAGATGCATTTTTTGACTTATTTAATCATTAGCCTAAAACGAGTGTATGAACCTCCATATTTTAAAATGACATCTGGCTTGATTATCATGAAGATTATTTGTACCAATTTTTACGAAAAAATCACCGATTGAAATTTTTTAAATTAGATACATAATACCACAAAAAATGCCGTTTTTTATCTAAAATTATGAAAAGTTAATAAAAATGAATTATTTCCAAAGAATTGTTGTACAAATTTATAGACTAGTATACCTATGTATATAAGATATTCCAAATATTTTTACATAAATCCTTTTGTGTTTATCTTTTGAAACAAAAGTTAGGTATGTCTATCCAATAAATATCCGAGAAACGAAAATTTTGAGTGAATGTCTAAAATTTCGACCTCATGTATCTCTAAAAGTAGCACATGAAGGTATATTTTTTATCACATATCTATATTGGCTAGATAAAAAAAAATAGTTTGTATGCAAATTTTCGTAAAAAATTCACCGTGAGATCAAAACTGTATCGTGTGCCCTTAAAGCTTCATTTTCATGTTCATGTCCTAAGTCTTTAGTTTATGCTGGTTTCCTCCTTTGCAACAAACGCGTGTTTCAGACACACTAGTCTAGTCTTGAGTTGTATTGAGTTTTCCTTTAAAGGCTTTGGTGTTTGATGGCATTTCTTTGATATGGATTTCTAAATTTATTCACAAACGTTCTAGAGTTTATATAAATAAGATGTGGTATGAGTGCCAATGAGACAACTCTCCATCCAAGGCACAATGTTTAAAAAGTTAACAATTATAGGTCAAAGTACGGCCTTCAGCACGGAGCCTTGGCTCACACCGAACAGCAAGCTTAATGTATAAAGGGCCATAAATAACATCTTTTTAAGGATATGTCTATTGTTGAAGATCGTATATTGACCTCTTATGTACTTTAAGGATGTACTTAGGTGAAATTAAAAAAAATCTAAAATTTGAAATTGATACTATAAGTCAGAAGAACATTAGTTAGAAACAAAATAAGCTAAAAATATTGATAAGTTATGGAACTCCTTTTTGAAATATTTGATGTGTAAAAAAAGGCGGGAAAAGGCTGACTCGGACTTTTACCTTATATATGCATTAGTATTATTTGGATCTCAAAACGAAAGTCTTATATGAAAAGAAAATTGGATGTTATGGGGCAAACTATTTTACCCTGTATCGTAGGAAAAATACCAAGAAGTCCGAACATTTGATAAAAATTCCTAAACTGACCAAGGTACATCCTTAATTGCATGCCTCTACAAGTGATTGACATACACCCCACGTACATCTCCCTTCATTCCTATCTTGAATACCATTTGTATTGTAACTTTGTTATTGATTCTTATGCAGATGTTTTCGAAAACTCCACATAGGCACACCATAAAAATCTGGTATCTAGTATTCTGATTATTGCAGAATAATATTTGGTTATGTCTGATTAACGTATATGTTAAAGTACGAATTTGATCTCAGCAGGATCCAGAATCCTCCTAGAACAAATTGAAATTCCAATATCTACTAGTAGGAATCCAGGATATTACTAAATACAATAGTTAGCCGGTATGTTTCTGGATTCTACTTGATTTTTGCTGATGCACTTGATAAGTAATAAAACAAAATAGATGATAATATAATGCCACTTTCAATACTTCCAAACAAAATATGGTAAAATACATAATCTTTTGTTAAATTCTGTTATTTATTATAACATTTGCTAATATTTTGTTATTGGTATTTTGATAAGCGAACAATTTTGACTTTACAACATGAAAAGAGTTCAGGGAAACAATTTATTTGTAAATTAACAAGACTGTTTTCTGAATATTAATTTTGAGCGATAATTGAAAATTTAATATGTTTTGTTAAATTTTGTAGCAAAAGACAACATTAATATAAATGTTAATATTTTTATAGGAGACTAACGTCACAGTACCCAAATTGCACCTATTTAGCCAAAAAGCAGCGGAAAAGTTTTTGTAGAGACTTAACAATTTGTATTTATATGATTTGACATTATGCACGTCTTTCAACATAGCTAAATATATGTCGATATGCACAATTAAAACTTTCACTGTTTATATATCATCAGATATATCATCAGATGAATTATTCACTCGAAACTTGAAAAAGTAAAATCTATGGAAACGTCGCCATGCGACGTCCACAAAAAGTCATCTTTTGAAAATTAGCAAATAAAACATGTTACAAGCATCCCTTTCTTAAAAAATGAATAGTAAGCATGGACTAATGTCAAAGTGTTCTAAATATTTGAAGAAATAAAACAAAACATATGTTATTCGATTTTTTTTAAGGATGTGAATTTAAGCATGGATGCAATTTGGGTACTCCTCATTACAGAATCAGGGATCGTTTGGCGGTTGGTTCAAACCCATTTTTTTAAGATTCAATGTGGTTTCATAATTAAATTGGTAGAACTATATAGTAAATAAGGATACATCTACAAAATAAACCTAGAATGGAATCTTTTGACTGGATCATAAATAAACGTAGGTGAAAAAACTGTCAAATAGTGCAATTTGGGTACCCTCACGTTAGGCGCTTAAAGTATAATATGGTGCTTAAATACTGCTTACATCATTGTTTTAGTAAACTCTATCTTTTGGGTCTTTGTGCCAATTTGTTTTGATTTATGTTTGATGGATTCATTCTAGGTAGTATAGTTCAAACCTGAATTTTCCAATTTCTACCAGTAGATATTGGAATTCTGATTAATTTTGTACTGGATTTTATAAGTATAAATCAAAATTTCAATTTCTACTAGTAGATATTGGAATTCCGATTTGTACTATAGGAGGATTCTGGATCCTACTGAATTCCGATTTATACTGTAACATAATTATACCCCATGAATCAAATGATTCATATTTAATTTTTGTTAAATGACTTTACTGTAGATGTAATATGCAAAATATATATTTTTGAAAATTGATCATGGTACATCTAATAATGTTGTAATTTTAAAATGATTGATTTAAAACTAAAACTTGTGGTTGTTTGCTGTCTATCATATTAATTTTGTTTTTCGTTTGTTGTTTTGTCATAAATCATGCAGGTCATCGGTTTTTTCATTCGAATTGTTTTACATTTTTCATGTCTGCACCTTTTATTGCTGACTTTACGGTATGTGATTTGCTCATTGATGAAGGTGATACCGTGACATATGGTTGCTTACACCCACGTCATTTGTACTTTGGTGGATTGCTGTATTATTGGCAATCATACCACATCTCCGTATTCAATATTTACGATACAATAGACTGATTTATTCATTGTTTTGTTTTTTTGTGTTTTCTTTGTTAAAAACAATTTTGGAAGCATTTCATGTTTTAATTCAAGCATTTTCTACCTCCATGACTAATCTCCGCAGTACAGAATTCCTAGCCAAGTTTAAGCACCCGAATTAGACGGTACATGTAAGCAACAACAACCTGCTATATCGCTCTTGTCATTGACCCGATACTACAGAATGTATAACTGTACATACGGGTTACATTTACCTATTTACCAATATATATCATTACACTTTATCTGCTCTGCTTTATCGTTTTCTCATTAGAAAGTTAATGATTATAAACGATTCAAACAAAAGTGTTGTTAGGAATGAAATTCTTTTCTGTAGGGGTAAGTTTAAGCAACATTATTGTAGTCATTGTAATAATTTTATAGTCTACGTCTTTCAAACTACCGATTAATTTATTGTTTGTCCTAAGGATTACAATTTTCCGACTCTTCCGATACTTCGTCGGAACCATGAACAATATCAAAAACTATATTTCCTTGAATTTTCGTATCATCTAGTTTCAAATTGTAAACAAATCAAACCATAAAACTTGTCTGTTTGGGATATCCTAGGAGGTATAGTATGCTTGCAAATACGTGAACTGTCCGTAACTAGCCAAATGACAACGATTTGACTAACTAAATGCAAAGAAATCTACTTTTAACTTTTTAGATTCGAATGTCTATGATGATTCTTTTGTAGACGAAACGTACAAAATTTTAATCCTCCGTGGTATCAATGATGAGTTTATTTGACGATAAACCAGGATGTTTTCATTCTTTTTAAGTGAAGAGTTATTCATAAGTTTTTTCCGGACGTTGTAGCTTTTTCATTTTTGTAGTTTGCTTACAAAATCGGATTTATAAGCAGAGCATTATAGTATAAAGCTGTCAATTGCATAAAAAAACTTAACAATACATGTTAAAATTGAGAATGGAAACGGGGAATGTGTCAAAGAGACAACAACCCGACAAAGAGCAGAAAACAGCCCAAGGCCACCAACGGGTCTTCAACATAGCGAGAAAATTCCGCACCCGGAGGCGGTCTTCAGCTGGCCCCTAAGCAAAAATACATATTAGTATTAATGATCTCCCCTTTTAAAATCTATGCAAAGGACAACTATTTTAAATTTGTGTAAATAACAGAGGCAAATACTTTTTTGGGCCTTTGGATTGCGTAGAATGAAACCTAGCCATGAGTTTCATTTCTAACATCAGCAACGCGACGGGTGTGACAAATGAAGCAGCATAAGATGATTTCATATGCTGTTTAGTGGGGTTCGTGTTGGCCTATATTTAGTTTTCTGCTAGATGTTTTTTGGACCGTTCATTATATTTTTGTTGCCATAGTATTATTTGTCTTTCTTTTTTTTTTTTGATTGATCCTTAAATCTTCTTGTCTCATATTAAGGACGTTCGCTCCTCTTGTTTTTGAATTTTTGCCAGATTTTAGGAATCCTCTGGTTTTATCGATGTTTTGCCATTAAAAAAATGTTGTCCACTAACCCCTACTTTTCTTTCCATAATTTTATTACATATCGTTTTAAAAGCCATAATTGAAAATCATATAAAATCCTTGTTATTTTTTTTCATAATTTTTAAAAGAGAAAAGCGGACAATGTTAAAAGTAAGTAAAATCTAGAGAGAATCATTTCCCGCCAAATTTTCAATGGCTTATATCTCGAAAATGGCTTATATCTACGACTGTAATCACTAGCCAGTCAACACTGAAGTTGTGAGTTCGAACCCCGCTCGTGCGGGTGCACTCGACTCCAATCTTAATTAACTAGGATTGTCAGTTTTCCTATCGAAGGTTTTCTCCGGGCACTCCGGCTTCCTCCACCAATAAAAACTGACCGCCACGAAATATCCCAAAAGCGATGCTTAAAAGTGGCGTTAAAACACCAAAAATCAAATCAAATCAAATCACGAAAATAAGCACACGGACCCTTCATTTTTTTCTGCTTTTTTATTTCCTTTTTTTTTGCAATTGGTGATAGATATGTAATAATTTCTTTTAAATTTATTCACATCTTTCAGATTCATGACAATTTAAAGCTTGGCATATTAAATAATCACACTGAAAAGAGACTTATCTTGTCGAAGGCTGTAAGTTGACCTCTTGTAATCCTTTGGTTATGTGCGTCCTTGGGCTGCTGTCTCATTGACGTTTAATCCACATTTTTGTGGTTGAGTTTATCAATAGGAATCATTAAGGACTGTCTTTTGCATCCCTCACAGTTATATATATACGTTGTTGAGATAAGAAAAAATCCTTGGAATTGTTTTTTTTTTTTTTTTTAATCAGAGAACCAGATAGATGAGTACCCTAAGAATAAGTAGAAGAATTGCATAGACACCCTTTTGAAAAAAATATGATGATAAAACATGAAGAGAAGTTATTCATCGAGATGACATTCGGAGACTGCTGATTGTCATATAACCCCGATAATATGAGGCGCGACTTGGTCCAAGTTATTGTATTGAAGAAGCTCCTAAAACATTTCAGGACCTCCATATTTCGAATATATAGGATATTGATAAATCATTGAGGACCCCCTGAAATATACCGGCACCTCCACAGTTCATTCCAGGATGTCCTGAAATATTGTAGGACCCAATAAATAATTGGTCAAAATTGCTTTTTTTCAGGAGTTCCTTATAATGATGTTCGCTCCACTGTTTCAATATGCATTTGTGTGAAAAGCCTTTAAAAAGACTGTTATAAATTGATAGCATATAAATAACGGAACTTAAAAGTAGAAAAAAAAGTGAAAAGTGTCCTTGTTTTTGAGATATAATCAATTGAAAATTTGGCGGGGAATGATTTTCCCTAGCTTTTTCGTACATTTAACATAGGCATCTTTTTTTCTTTCAAAACTATGAAAAAACAAGGATTTTATAAGATATTCAAAAAAAGACTTTTAAAACTATATGTTATAAAAGTATAAAAAGAAACGTAGCGGTTAGCGGGCAAAACTTTTATTTGCACTACATAGATAAAACCAGAGGATCCCGAATATCTGACAAAAAGTCAAAAACAAGTCTCAGTGTAGCGAACATCATTGAATAATTTAAGATAACCTTAATAATTATGGAGCTACATTATCATAAATTTCAGGACTTCAACATTTCAATTTCATGATATGCCTTAATATTTAGTATCTCCTCAATTTGATATTAGGATTTCGAATTGGTTGACCGATACGATGTGTCGGTGTCTCAACCCACTAGCGATATGTTTTCGCAGTCTTACATCTTTATATATCAGTATAGTCGTCTGATCTGTAATGTTATCAATAGCGTGCTATTCTCGATCATGTCTTTTTACTGAGTGTGAATTCGCATGGCGGGTGATGCATGCATAGCAGACGACACTTACCCTGTCGACACAAACGATCTCGCTCCTTTTTGAGTTCATACGATTTCCTCAATTTCCATTTTGTTACCTTGATTTTTCTCTTTATAATCGATTTAAGAGATTTGAACATCGGTAAACTTAAATTCATTTTGATTTAATGTTTGAAACAAAAATAATCATATTGTTTTGTCGAATTCGAATTCGTAACTAATGCCCCTTTCATGATAAAAAAAAAAAACACACAAAATGTCCCATAAAAACACCCAAACAAAACACAAAAAGACGAATGGTTTTCATAACTTGCCAGAATTTAGTTTATATCGTGCTATGTTCAAAATTGGATGAAAATTGTGGTTCACAACTTTTTGTTCAAACTACAGACTGTGCATAATAATCAGATTTTGTATGGATTACGCCATTTTGTCCCAGTTTAGAGTTGTCTTTTTGACACTCTTGCTACATCTTTTTTATTACTTCCTGTAACGTCTATGTTGTATATAGGCACCTACGTTTTAATATTGTATTTATATAGTGTCATAGGTCAAACTTATTCTTTCAGTGTATGTTTACTTGTTTTTGTTTAAATGTCTTTTTGATCGAGTTAAGCCATTTCAATTGATATTTTATAGTGTGTCTTTTCTTTGTTGTAATGTTACACTACTGTCTCAGGTTAGGGTGAAGGTTGGCGCCTGTTAAAACGTTTAAATCCGCTGCATTTTTATGCACCTGTCCAAAGTCAGGAGCCTGTTGTTCAGTGTCTGTCTTTTGTTGGTGTGGTTCATAGGTGTTTCTCGTTTCTCGTTATTTATATAGATTAGACCGTTCGTTTTCCTGTATGAATTGTTTTACACTAGTCATTTTGGGGCCCTTTATAGTTTGCTGTTCGGTGTGAGCCAAGGCTCCGTTTTGAAGGCCGTACTTTGACCTATAATTTTTAACTTTTTATTCATTGTGACTTGGATAGAGAGTTGTCTCATTGACACTCATACCACATCTTCTTATTTATATATGCATAGATAATTTAATTTTGAATGTAACACGTCTTCTGATAGGCTGAAAGTTTTTTGTCTATCTGCTCATAGACATATTTTTGTCATGTGACCGTCGCCATCAACATTTGTTCATGAATTACTCCTTAAAATGAAACTTAGAATTAAATTATAAGGAATAACTGTAATATTTTTTCTGTCTATTCAAAATAACATCAAAAATGTTAGGCGGGTTATTCAGTGTCCACCACATTTTTTGAGGTTATATTTCTTCATAGACAAAAAAAAATATTACAGTTGTTCCTTAAACAAAGTAATTTTGTGTGAATAGAAAGAAAACTAAACGACACAATGTTTAAATAAATTATGAAAAGATAGCTGTTTCAGAAATGTGCCTTCAAAATATAATAATAAAGACCTACAAAACATAGTTACATATGCATACCTTGCTACATGTATTGTATGCGTTATGTGTATTTGGGGCAGTAACACATAAATAAAACTCATTTTTCATCCTTAAACGAGCCCAAAATGGTGAAGAAAAGTGACGTGACATGAAATTGACATTGCACGAAATATCACTCTGTTACTATATTTGGTAGATAAAGACTTCAGGAAGATATATAATGAATAGGCGTCTAAGGTCCATTGGTGAATTATTGTATGATAGTCTGAATTAGGGGTTCCTTCATTTCTGTAAATTTTTATTTCATTATCTCTATTCTTTCATTTTTTGCCGATTTTTCTTTTTTTCTTTATTTTTTATGTCCATTTTTCTCTAATGTGTTTTAATTTTTTAGCCCTTTATTCTGTACTTTTTGCCTATAATTTTCTGTTCTGTAAACCCCATCCAGACCCTCATATAACATGCATATCAGGACGAGACGTTAATGATATAGATATGAATATGAATATACATGTAACATTACAGAAGAAAAACACTTAGAAAATGTCCAAAGTGTGAAATATGAAGAAAATAAAAAGCCTATTTACAAGCAGTACATGCTTTGATTTTCAACACTTCTGTTTTTTTTTTTTTTTTTTTTTTTTTTTTTGTAGACTATTAATCTCTTAGAATACTTGTTATTCATTCTGTTACCTCAAAACGTACTCAATACGTATCACTGCACAGTATATCATTGTTGTATGTCAATGTATCGTAATGTGGTACAAGAAAAAATAATTAGATATCGATGTTCAGTTCATTGACGAGGTTTAGCTCATTAATTTCTGTTTTGCTGCTTATTTGCGCCTTTTCATGTGTGAATGGTATGATATGTTCTTACTGCGATGTTAGAAAACTAATTTATTTACCATCGAACACAACTTTAAAAGATAGAAGCTAAAACGAAATTTGCTTACAAAATAGTTGTTTGTAGAACTTTATACGATTGATGCATGAAAATTGCTTGATTATATTCAATTTCATTCTGTAAAGATGAAAGACGTGCAAAACGTGTATTAATTGAAATGTGATATAATAATATGAAAAAAAAAAAAAAAAAACATAATGTCGAAAACATTCACATAAAGTCGGAACAAATACCACAAAGTCGGAGATTAACAAACAGCCTTCAATTACCATACAACTAACCGAAAAAATTGCTTACCAAATGTCTGGCATTGAAAGAGCACAATCGCATTTGAAAGCCATAAACCAGTTAAATTTGTATACTCAAACTTCCTCTTATGCAAGATAAGCATAGGGTCTAAAGATGAAGACCAAAAAAAACAACGCAATCAGTCAATGAAAATATCCAACGCAACACTATATGAAACGATGGATAAATTGTTAATTGTATAATGTTCAGTGTCAAATATCTCATTCATTATTCAGGAAGAAAACATGTTTTGGTAACATAGGTATGAACTCTGATTTGTGAACTGAATATGATTCGCTGAACCGCAGATTAATTTAGTGCATGAGGTAAAGGTCGACTAGAAGCATATTACCCAACTCCGACTCATTTTGATACTCCGGGTCATTCAATCCTAATGTAATCCTGTTTAATGGGAAGGTTTTGAATCTTTAATGTGAAACTTCTGCCAGCATGCCTCCTATGACACTGCTAGAAAATGCGTCTTTAGACCACATTGTCGTTTACAAAACACATTTAACACAGCTCTGTGTACAAGAAAAGAAGGCTTTAACTCATGCTCAAAATCCTCAGTTTTCTGATAAAGAAGTTCTTCTTTCTGACACTTTTATATTGGCAGCTGTACTTAAAATAAAATTACACACAGCATCGTAAAGGACGGTGCAGAAAACGAAAAATCATTTGTTTTCGTGGGTACCAATTTTCGTGGATTGAGGAAAACTTGCACTTCGTCGTGGGGTGGGGGTGGGGGGTATAATGCAATACACGAAGCAAATGTGTCGACAGAGTTACAAACCAGAAAAGAAAACTACTGCAACGAGGCCATTGTGTTTCAGAATATACATTACTGATTTGAAACAATATTTCAGGAGGTCCTCAATGATTTATGGCTATCATGAATGCGAATTATGGAAGTCCTGAAACATTTCAGGAGCTCCTTAAATACAATAACTTGACCAAATCCGCGCCTCGTAACTCAAAACACTATTTCTCAAGCGGCAATATATCCATTATGCATAAATAACATAACGGCAATAGGAACTCCTCTATTCATAACGTTGGTGGAATGTTGTGATCGATAGGAGTTTCAATGTTTCTTAACATTCTCGATAGTTTCAAAACTTTAAATGTATCCATAGGCCTTAGATGACAACCTCGCTGTGATTTTATGCGATTGACTAAATTCTTTCACTTTTCAGTAATCTAGAAGTTTACCTCTTAAGGATGTATTCTTTTGATGTTTCAGTCTCGTTGAAATCTCGTTCGGGAATTATTTCAAAAACGTGATACAAGTGGAAAATATCAATGAATCTTAAAAATATTATAATCAAACTAAACTCTGTGAAATTTTATAACCAATCTGGTCAGTGTTATCAGCCAAAATGTTGAAAAAAATGGGTGAGGGGTACAAAGAAATGATTTTACCAAAAATATGTACATCCCATATCATTTTTTTCTTTTGAAAATTCTTAGATATATGTATTTTTCAATGATTTATAACAAAGAAGTTGAAATAATATGTTTTTTGTCCTAAAAAAAGAGAAAAATCCCAAATTTACAAAACTGACAGCATGATCAATCTGACACGAAAAAGTAACAAAATTTTATAAAACTTTCTAATATTTATACCAACCTATAGTTTTTTTTAAAGTTAAATTTATTCAGATTGATCCACTTTATCTATAGTGAAAATATTAAAAAGGTTTAATTGATAAACTGTGATTTTTTTCATGAAAATATCCCCAAAAATGGGTAAAATTGATGAAAAATAGGAAAATAATTAAAAATGGAGTGCTTTCAAATGGCCGTAGCAAAAAAAGAAGTCCACCACCATATGATGTACATTCTTACAGTCAAATAAACCCAAAAATCAGGTTAAGAAAAAAAGTTTAATTCTAGAAATTTTTGGCTCCTCAGAAGTGTACATCCTTAATCGACTTCACTGCGATATAGGATTTCTCCGCAATATAAAATAAACCCAAAAATCAGGTTAAGAAAAAAAGTTTAATTCTAGAAATTTTGTCTCTTCAGAAGTGTACATCCTTAATCGACTTCACTGCGATATAGGATTTCTCCGCGATATATCCTTTTCGTGATGAGGCGGCGTAAAGCAACCACCAATTAATTAACCTTAATAGACTAGTGTGTTTCCTGGAAGCTATTTTCGAAACATCGTTAAGCAATTTGCAATTTTCTGACCAATTTTCCGCCGTTTCTGATGAGATGGGGTATCCCCTTTGTCTTAGCAACGCCCTAATTTGACACGAAAGTTGACAACAAAAAATTCAAATTAATTACAAAAAAAAAAAAAAAAAACATAAAAAAAATATTTCCGTGCGGCGTTTAATGGACATTAATGTTTACATAAGTATACATTTAATAAATGTTTATATTTAACATATAGTTTAATTATGTTTAATTTACTTTCAGGATGACTTGCTTAAGGAAATGAACTGATTAAGTATTTTAATATGCACGGCGTCCCTCTGCACTTATAAGCATACAATAAAAACTATTTAGCTTCGTCAAGAGAATATACTGTAGAAATTATATTCAATTAATGAATTAAAAATGATATCGGGTAACAATTCGACAGAGAGTGATTTGGAACATATTCAGATTTCCCAACTGAATAAGTTAATATTTGAAACTACATTAATACCGTCTTATGTTTACATACTGCTTTTAATGGTAATTGGAGTTCCAGGAAATGCGTTAGTCTGTTACATTTACCAAATCAAAATACGAAACAGACAGTTATCATCAAATATTTTTATTCTTGCCTTGTCGTGGTTTGATTTGGTCAATTGTGTAGTCTCGCTTCCAATAGAAATTAAATTCTTGTCAAGCCTTATAATGTTTGATCAACCAATCCTTTGCAAACTTTCTCGATTCCTGACATTTTTCTGTAACAACGCATCGTCAATTATACTTCTGACAATTGCTATTGATAGGTTGATTGCTTTCCTATCTGGTCCAGTGAGACGTCGATTGAAGCCAAATACTGCAAAGATTATAGTTGTTGTTGCAATTTTCATTTCCGCTGCTGTAAGTTGGCCAATGATAATTTTCTTTGGGACGTTTACCTTTCCCTTAGGCAATGGTGAAACGGGAAAATCATGTTTAATCGTGAATAAATATGCAAAAAGTAAACAGACCCTTGTGTTCACAATTTCACTGTTGTCCCTACATGTAGTATTTGATTTGACATTTTTCATAATATATTCAATTATTGGAAAGAAAATATGTTATGACAGTGGACTTATCGCTCTGCATTCAATTGCAAATGGTCGCGGTGGATGCTCTCCCGTAATGAAGATAAGAAAACAAAGCGATTCGTCAAACGCGGATGCTAACCTTACTCAGGACACGTCCAGAAGTCGGTCAACAAGCCCTTACAGAGTAGAACTAAACTGTATATCCAAAGAATGTGGGAGCAGTGTCGGGTTACAAACAAATCGGAATTCTCTAGAAATAACTAAACTAATGACAGAATCCAATGGGAATAATTTAAAACATACCAGGAGTAAAGCACGTGTCAAGCCATGTTCCAAGAGAGTGTCTCCTTCGTCGTCTGAATGTAAAATATTTAATCGAAGAACAACTGTAAATAGAACTTCGTTTATACTATTTATCGTAACAATGGCCTACGTCATCTCGTTTATGCCGTATTGCGTCATTGTTGTGGTACGTCATGCATCGAAAACATCGTTTTATGAGGAACTAAGCAATGCAGAAAAAGCTGTGTACCAGATATTTCTGCGTTCCTATTCTCTCAGTAGCGCTATAAATCCTATTATATATAGTTTAATCAATATAAGTTTTCGGAAAAAATGCAAACAGACATTTTACGAATTTGTGTATTTTTTCCGAAAAAAGCCGGAAATGACGTAAATAGATTTGTTGCTTTATTTTCAGATATAATAAAAAGAATAAACAGTCCCTCATTTATGTTGAAAACCTTACTGGTTTATACATGATGTATTGACTATCCTTTTCACTTAGTTATGTTTATAGATTCTTTGATTGGTACCAGTTGATTTTTAGATTTATACAATCGAGATAGTTAAAACTTGACAATTTAACTATCAAGATTGGATAAATCCAAAAATTCATGAGTAGCTATCTAAGAATCTGTTTCTCAAATGATTATCAAATAGATTTTCATTTTGGATTAACCAAAATCTCCTTCGAGTGCCTCCATATCCGTGATTCTACGTCATACACTTACGAAATTGATGCGCAAAATCTTCATATATGCTTCTCTGAATCAAATGGGGAAACAACCATTAATAATAAACCACTTTTCATCAAGAATGTTGCATTAAATAAAATATATATTCATTTGTCATAGTAAAGTACTTGAACAACAATTTCTGAAGGTCAAACTATGTCCGCGTAGAAAAATGTTTATAAAGTTTATAAACCGACACGGATATTAAGAAATGTAAGCAACATACTTTCTTCAGCAATAAACAGGCGTACATTGTACAGATTAATTTGTCCAGCTCTGAATAGCTCTAATTGTCCCAAATGTCAATAAATTAAATGGAAACTATCAAAGATATGTCATAAAAAAAAAAAAAAAAAAAAAAAAAAAACAAAACAAAACAAAAAAACAAAATAAATCAATATTCCAAAACATCCATTTTTATATTATATTTGGTCCTCAATGTAAAAGTTATTTTTTTCTCTTAAGTGTATTCTTTCATTTGTCATATATAAACTAAAACTTGTGTTAAAAGTTCCATGAGGAGTTTTCTTTCGGTTTTAATTTTGAACAGAGTAAACATAATCAGTGTGAGAAGAAATGCACTAGATTGTGTGATGATTGTGAAATTCTTAACGCCAGAAAGAAAGAGTTTTAAACATCAGGTTACATAAACTGTGAGGTATCTAAATTCTCTTAAATTCTAATTTCAATTCAAGAAATGACGTGCAATGATTGCACCTTATAAAATCTGTCTTGCATAAGTTTTCTATTATTTTCAGTCATGATATATGAATACTTGATGATAAGGTTTCTTATTAATAGAAGAAAGCAACGAGTTCAAATTGTTATAACACAGCTGCGATATTTGCCTATCATGGCTATAATTTCATAAAACAATAAAGTTTCATTATAGAAATTTAGAGATGTGGTACAATGTAATATTATGATTGCCAATGAGCCAACTATGCACAAGACCGCAAATGACGTGGATGTTACATTGTAGCAACTATAGGTCACCTTACGGTAGATCAATATTGCATGTTTGTGCAGTTCTGTAACAACTTATTAACATACGAAGCACTTTTAAGCAGGAAGTCTATGCGATGATAATTTTCTAATTCAGTCTTTCATTATAGGTGATCTTTCAAAACAAATCAATCATAAATATTATGAATAAATAAAATGAAGCGGTTTGATTGCAAATTAGAGAACTACCAAGCACAGAACATAGGACAAAGATATTACCAACTACGAGTCATCGTATGACCTTCAACAAGGAGCAAACTCCATACTATATAGAAAGCTAAAAGTAACACGAGATTAAAAATATGAAACATTAGAAAAAAAGAAATCTTACGGTCCAATTTAAGCTTAGATAATTCAACGAAATACAGTTATGGTAGTTTGCAACAAACCACAAGCCATGAAGGTTTCTCACCATGAATAGGCAAATAAAAGAAAAATATAGGTATATGATACTTTCTGATTGCTAAACCCTCCCCTTACCATGGACAGTGATGTTATAGCAAACCATTAATATTAAATGACACAAACTACCGATCTATTGGTACACAGTACTACCGATCAATTGGTACACAGTACTACCGATCTATTGGTACACAGTACTACCGATCTATTGGTACACAGTTATGAAAATTAATGTAAGTACCGATACAGTTTATATAGAAAGATCTTAAGGTGGTACCTAACACTACAGGGAGATAAGTCTGTAAAATCAGCAAAACGTTTTAATTACGTTGTGTTGTTAAGGGAATATTAAGTTTCTCAATGATCAAAATTAGTGTTTGTCAAACTGCTATATAACCAGTGTAATTTTTCTGATAAATTGGTTGTTTCAAATTTTTTGAAATTTTTATATTTTTGTCAAAGGGTCAAAGTAAATACTTTGTCAAAATTTTATGAAAATTAAACGAGCCAAATTAATTTTAGTGAAGGTGTTGGGTACCACCTTAATGCAATGTTAAAGGATGAGTTGCGATAACAGCGTTTTGCGGGCAACGTCTTTGTTCAAATAATTTTCTACATCAAATACAACTCTTTTATGCTACCATCATGGCAATATCATTACTGGGACGAACTGTTATGGTCTGGTGAGAAACTTACTACTGACGTCAAAATGTCTTTCATACCAACGTCTGCCAATATGTGCACTTGTTCTATGAGAATAAGTCTATGATTGGTTCTAACAAATCTGATTTCTCACTTTGCCTTGCTCGTGGAACTAGGATCACATTCTCGTCATAAGTTAATACTGATAGAAGTATACAACAGGTATAGTGTCCGATTTGGATCGTGTTTATCGGGTGATTTGATCGGGTTTTTTCGAGTGTGAGCACGTTTTTTTTCGAGTTAATATGATCAAAAATGTAAAGGAATAGACTTCCTTTCTGATAAGATGTAAAATAAGATGATAGAACCTTATATACAAGATTATAGAAGGTGAATTAGTATTTGTTATAAAAGATATTATCAACCCTACATTGTTTTGTTTTAAAAACGTTTCACTTAGCCTTACAATGCTTAATTCCAAAATATACATTTAAGCCATTTTTATAAACATACCAATGCAAATGTCAACGGAAATGCGTTCATGGAATCTATATATACTTAGAAATACTTAGAAATACAGACACTTTACAAAAAGTCTTGTTTTGCATTGATAAGGACATTTAGAGAATAGATTCATTTTTATATGTCCGTGTTTTTTCGAAAGCAGTCCGTGTTTTTCGAGTGCGTCCTTGTTTTATCCAGTGAAAAAAATCCTATGACTTAAAATATAATATGTCAGTACATTTACGTTTAAAAACAATGAAAAGGTTCAAATAAAGTACAGTTCGGAGCACGAAACAATGCATTAAACCAGTTTGATAAGGTTGTATTAACACGTACATTTCATAAATAGACATCGTTCATTTGTATTCAGAAATCTTCATGGTAGTGTACCGATATGGATATAAAGTAAATATTTGGTGATGTAAACAATCTTTATGTGAGCTAATAAGGTGTAAAGCGGGAAAATGTGTGTTTTTTTAACAGATTTGCAATTTGTCTTGATGGCAATATGTTTTGATCGTTCTAGAAATAGAAAACAAAAACAATGGTCAAATGCTCCTACTGTGAAGAGGAGTCTGAACAAGGTTTGTTATGCATGGTCACACAGAAATAAAGCACCATCATAGCTTCTTTTCCATCAGAAATTAAAAGAATAAAAATTGACAATGTATATTTGTGATGTGTACGCATATGATATACACAATTCGTTTTATTTTTTTCAAAAGGGTTGTATTTAAGCTTACAGATTATTTCTTTCGTTGTTTCTTAATTATATTGGATAAGTCCCCGGCTTTATCACCAGCTCAGTAGTCAGTACTTCGGCACTGACATGATTTATAAAAACCTTTTTAAATTGGGAATAGAAAAATGGTCACTTAGGTCCTCTTCCGACCAGCAGTAAACTCTTGCCAAAGTTTGGCGTCCGTTTGGCTGTTCGGAATGTACAACTACGCAGCCCTTCCAGTTATAAAATTGGGCGTGTAGATGGATTGCCACGCTCACTGCACGTTAAGAACCTTTGCAACAACTCTTTGAGGGGTCCGTAGGTGACCCGTTGCAAGGCAAAATTTCTGTCCCTATCCAATATACCCTTATTTTTCAGTGGCAGTCTGTCACGACCTTCATCCCGAATGTTCTCTGTTACAGGACCTACCTATTGGATTTATTGTTAATATGTTCTCTCTCGTCCTCAACATGCATGAAATATTTGCCACTGTACGTTAAGCAACCAACAATCAATCATTTAAAATTGTCCGTTTAAAAGTTTAATATTATAAAGAAACCAATGTTTCAACTCCATCAGACAAAGTTGACATTTGTTGGATTTGGCTATTATATTTTTATTGTTCTTATGGTCATATAGCTCTTCAAATATTTCGGTTTTTTTTTTTTTTTTATATATTATTAACTTTGAAATATTCGGCTTTGGGCGTTCCGGATGAAGGCAAATCGAGAAAAGCGCTTTGGACGCATGCAATTTATTAAATGTTGTTTTCATTCTTTATTAGATATTCCATACAACTCAAAGATTATTGTCAATGGGACATAGTACATGGGCGGATTAAGTGTGTGTGTTTTGTTTGTTGTTATTGTAATTTTTCTTTTTGGGGGGGCAGCCCATTTTTTATATATACAGTATTTAAAATTGAGAATGGAAATGGGGAATATGTCAAAGAAACAACAACCCGACCAAAGAGCAGACAACAGCCGAAGGCCACCAATGGGTCTCCAACGCAGCGAGAAAATCCCTCACCCGGAGGTGGTCCTCAGCTGGCCCCTAAATAAAATTGTGTACTAGTTCAGTGAAAATGGACGTCACACTAAACTCCAAAACATATAAATGAACTAAAATTAAAAAACATACAAGACTAACAAAGGACAGGGGCTCCTGACTTGGGACAGGCGCAAAAATGCTGGGGGGTTAAACATGTTTTGTGAGATCTCAAACCTCCCCCTATACCTCTAGCCAATGTAGAATAAAGAAACACATAGCAATACGCACAGTAAAACTCAGTTTAAAAGAAGTCCGAGTCCGATGTCAGAATAGGTAACAAAAGAAACTAAGCAAAATGACAATGATACATACATTAACAAAGGACTACTAGCAGTTACTGACATGCCAGCTCCAGACCACAATTAAACTGATTGAAAGATTATGTCTTCATCATATGAAAATCAAGTACAATCCCTCCCGTTGGGGTTTTAGTATCATACAATCATAAAATATATGAGAAGAACAAAACCCGTATCATGCCAACAACTGGTGTTTATTTCCGATGCAAAGACCCTATGAGTGAATCAATATTAATACCAAAATATGCAATCCTTAATGACCTGACAACAGTATCGTAACTATATCCTTTCCGAATAAGTCCGTTTAAAGGTTTGGTTAGCTTTTGAGGTGAATGCCGACATTTTTGTGCTTTGTAAAGAAAATTACCATAAAATATTGGATATGAAATACATGAACGTATAAGATGTCTACATGTTGATTTATATTTACGAATGAGGTCCTTGTACCGATGATAAAATTTAGTAAATGTTTTGACTAGTTTGTGATATCGAAAACCCTGGTGTAATAATTTTCCAGTAATACAGAGATTTCTTTCGTTGAAATCAAATACGTTGTTACAAACACGAGCGAATCGAACAAGTTGAGATATATAAACACCATAAGATAGTGACAAGGGAACGTCACCATCTAAAAATGGATAATCAACAATAGGGAATGAAAAATCATCTCTTTTATCATAAATTTTGGTATTAAGCTTCCCGTTAAAGATATAGATATCAAGATCCAGGAAAGGGCAGTGTTCATTGTTGGTATTAGCTTTATTTAAAGTCAGTTCGACAGGATAAATCTCTTTAGTGTAGATACTGAAGTCGTCATTATTGAGAGCCAATATATCATCTAAATATCTAAAAGTGTTATTAAATTTTTGAATCAGATGTTGTTTCGATGGGTCTTTGCTGATTTTAGTCATAAACTGTAACTCATAACAATAAAGAAACAGGTCCGCAATACGTGGTGCACAGTTAGTCCCCATGGGAATTCCGATAACCTGACGATATACGGAATCTCCATAGCGAACAAAAATGTAATCTAGTAAAATTTCAAGGGCAGTTATAGTATCAAAGCAGGTCCAATTGACATAGTTCTTTTGTTTGTTGTTACTAAAAAATGATCTAAAAGAGTTTGAACATATATATTCGCATTCCGACTTTTTAAATGCCCATTTAATCAGGTGTGTGAATTTTTTCTTAATAAGATTATGAGGCAAAGTGGTATATAGGGTAGAAAAATCAAAACTTTGAACAGATTCGAAATCACCAATATAAGCATGCAATATATCAAGTACTTCCAACGAATTTTTGACACTCCAAAAGTAATTAATTCCACTATTTTCAAAAGCCTTATTTGAATAATTTATTACCAGGTTTTTGATTGTACCAAGTGTACTAGTAAGTAGAATAGATAGTTTAGTAGTGGAACAATGGCTTGAAGACGAAATAAATCTATATTTGTAAGGAGTTTTGTGCAGCTTCGGAAGCCAGTACATAGTTGGAATTTTCATTGTATTTGGTTCTGCTTGTAAAGAGGTAGCTAAAAGTTTATGTTTGTTACAGATTTCATTTTCCGAAAATGGAGTCAGTTGGAATGTTGGTGAATTCGTGATTTCCTTTTGTAGAACCTCAATGTAAAATTTACGTCAAACAATAATGATATTGTTAGCAGCTTTATCAGCCGGGACAAAAACTAATTCCTTGGCGAGTTCTTTTAGCTTATGTTTGATACGAGAAACTGGGCTATTATGGTTGTTGTTAGGAGTAAAATGATCTTTAAAATGTTGAATACGTATATCAACTATGTTTATTACCAAATTAAAAAAAGAATCTAATGATTTGTATTTATATTGAATTTTTCTGTTTTTTTACTACTATTATTAGTTTTCTTGCTCCTATATTTTTTCGCCACTGTAGTATATATCATTCATATTATTGACTGTAAAAACAAAGGTAGCATGAAATGAAATTAAAAAAAATATGAGTCCCCTGTACCCGGTCCTAAAGACCGTTTTGTGACTTTTTGGAAATATATTTTATTGTTCTTCACTAATTTACAGTTATGGATTATAAGAAAATAAAGTTTTAAATGCCAAGTATGCCTTTTTTCTTATTCACATTTTCTTTAAAAACCCGGACTGTTTGTTAAAAAACATGGAGGTTTTTAATGTTGCTATCGAAAAATGTGTACAATATTCAGAATTTGACAAACAGTAATTATTAAAACTATTATACTTGCGAAATAGCTATAAATCGATCTGATCGCATGTTATATCACTCGAAAAAACCTTATCTACACTCGAAAAAAGTGGACCGATTCACTCGAAAAAACACGATCTCAGCCGGACAATATACATACTGTGGAAGTATTTCATTTGCAAAATGACAACATAGTCCCGCCTACAAGTCACATTTCAAATTGAAAAAACTTCATTTTTTAGCCAAAGATAAAAATCTGATAATAAGATTTCCTAATGATTTTAGCAAAAAAGATAGACACATATCTATAACCAGTCTACGATCGACAATGGGAAGCAATTTGTTTAACAAGGACTTCATCATATGTATACCATGATAATTTAAGTATTCGATCAGGGTGTGATTCATTGTATGCAGAAAAAAAAAAAAAAAAACGATTCCGTATAGCTGTGAACAGAGCATTTATAGCATAAGTTAAATAAAGAGTCGAAGAGGTCAAAGAACATCAACTCATAAGTTGGAGAGATATCAAAACAAATCAAGGAAAGAAAAAAAGAGACAGACGACGAAAAACCTAATAATAAAAAAATAAAATAACAAAAATACCGAACTCCACGGAAATTTCAAATCGGAAAGTCCCTTATCAAATGGCAAAATCAAAAGCTCAAACGAATGGAAAACAACTATCATATTCCTGAATTGGTACAGGCATTTCCTTATGTAGAAAATGGTCTACAAAAGCTAGACTGAGTAACACGAACCCAACCAAAACCGAGTCGGAGTGATCTCATGTGCTCCTGAACGGTTAGGGTGTTTATTCGTAACCTAATTAACATATAACTTATGTCGATACAACATTACAGCGCATACGTTTACGTCGGTTTTTACTGTTTTATTTACTAAATAAATAATGTATTTATCTCGGATCTATTTTAACCCTACCATGTGTTATTCATTTCTTATTTGTGTTTGTCCATAGATGGATTTGGCTTTTTTTTTTTTTTGACCGTTTGTTAATTCTTGAACCCGAAATACTTTAAATTGGGAGTATCTTACAACGAAATTATTTTCTGGCTGAACAAAACAAAAAGAAAAAGTGTGAAATAAATCTGCATCACAAACACTAAGGTTTTTTAATTTAAATTCGCTGCTTCCTCTGATCCAAGTTTGAGAGTATACTTGTTGTCGAACAGCTTAACCAGTGTATATAAAGTGCGAATCCAGTTAGTTCACTTTCACTGTTGTATTCGAGTATGTCTAATGTAGAATAAAGGATGATTGGAAAAACTGCGTTTGTTTACCTTTTGAAAATACAAAATAATTGATTTGAATGTATGTTTTAACACAATTTCATTAGAATATAACTTTTTAATGTATAATAACAGGATTAAAGTCCATAAAAGTGTAATTAAAGCAGCAGAATCCATAATATGAATTTTTGTATGCGATTCATTTTAACTATAGATGCGATGAATTATCACTGTAAGTGCAATCATTTCTGATGTAGAATTTTTGAAGGTGCGATGAATTTTCATTGTTGTTTTATATGTTAATTCGACATGCAACAACTGAAAATAGTGTTTAAATGACTTTAATATTGATGATATTTACAATTTGAAATGCAAGCTAGTCGTAGATGCCTACTTGAATATACACGGG
Organism: Mytilus coruscus; assembly: GCA_017311375.1. NCBI lineage: Eukaryota > Metazoa > Mollusca > Bivalvia > Mytilida > Mytilidae > Mytilus > Mytilus coruscus. Next base: position 37,070,262 of record CM029606.1, on the reverse strand, counting down.
TATAACCACGTTCATATCATGCATATTCAAATATTGTTGGTGAGTTTACTATGAGCTTGTCATGGATCCGAAAATTTACTGGAGCAGAATATTCATGAATATAACGTATTTCTACGGCGAATTTTCTTTAAAAGTTTTAGAATTCGCGTAAGAAAAGCTTTGAAAATCTGTCACGCCGTGTCATACATATTTCTACTATATTGATAGGCTTTTGCACAACGAACAGTACAAGAATGTACAACGAATGGTACTAAAGAAAATAAACAAACTACAAAGAGAATGAATCGTACAGTGCCAAAATTCTGAAGTCAGTTTTTTAAGTAAATGTCTTCAAAAATAATTAAAACAACGGGTTTCTCATTCGCATTATGTATTTTTAACAACAACAAATCACAAAATACACGATCGCATTAGTGTAAGAGCCAACCAACTATGCTCTATTTGTAGTTTATTCAAGTTTGAGTTACACAGAGTGTTTTTTCGCGATGTTTACAAGTAATTCACAGACCTGTCTATTTAAAATAGTCACATGATATTCATGTAATATAAATAATATACAATGCTGCCAGTAGCAGTAAACTTCGTTTTAGTAAACATTGCATACTTATCTGAACATTGCGTCAATTCGTCTTTGGTGAAAATATAAGAACGGTCTATCTACCTACATCGCGAAGAGTAGCGATTAACGTCCGGAATCAACTGTACGGCGGTTATACCTCGTGGTATAGATATAAGAAGATGTGGTATGAGTGGCAATGAGACAACTCCCCAACCAAGTCACAATTTGTTAAAAGTAAAACATTAGAACCATTTTAACATGTAACAATAAACTGTTTGTAATATTTCCTTGTATTCTTACAATTGGGTATTTGCTTATTTGTAACACGGACTTAAAAAGAAATTAAAACATAAATTAAGGTGACTCGACTGTTACTTGAACTTTCTTTACTGTATTAGACGTATACACAATGTCATGATACATATCAATTATCCAGTCATCCAAGCGACAATTGTTTGTGCAAGATGAAAACGTTTCCACTCATTCAATCGTGAAATGAAGATCGTTTTGTGAATGCTCTTTGTTATCTAAAATGCATCCATTAGACCTATTTTCATAATGCTTGTAGTTTAAAGGTTTGGTTGGCTTGCTCGCTTTTTTGTATAAATGTTTGACCAATCTTAATTACAATGCTTAAGCAAACATTTATACAAACAAAGCAAGCAAGCCAACCACATCTTTAAACTACATGCATTAGGAAAATAGCTCTAATAACGTTTAATTTATTAGTATGCGATGTAGATTTAGACCGAAACAGAAACTTTGCTTTTTCGGTGACGTGGATTGGCCTAACTGTCCAAGATATATGTATTCAATGATGGCGTGTCATTGGAAAGGATACATTTTATCCTACATATAGATCTGGATCTGGACAAATTATTAAAGAAAATAGAATTGACTATATTAGCAATACATGCCATATTTAAGGAATTTATTGATATATTACCTCATATTTCCACTCACTAAATAGATATAAGAAGATGTGGTATGAGTGTATGTATATATTATCAATCCTTCTGACTTCATAAATTTTGTTAGAGATTCGGCTGAATTAAGACTTTATATAATGAAAATTAATTAATTTCCTTCTGTGAAAATGCATCGCATGTACAATAGAAATGAATCGCCCTACAGTGAAAATAAAAGTCCAGTATCATTATTCGACAGTAAACATGAATCGCATAACGAAAACAGCATAGATGGAATTTGATTCAATATCAACAAGCTGAATAACAAAACCTGTTTTAAGTTATACAACATTGATAATTATGTTAAAAGGTACATTTTCTGCAAATGAAACCTAACTGCTACTTTTAAATCTCGTGCACGCTTTGTTCGTGAACTATTCTTAATTAGGTCTTTCCACTTTTCGTGGAAAGACCTTTTGTTTTTCTTCTGATTATTATTTTTTTTTTTCTTCTGCCGTCTGAGATGCTTTTTTGTTTTACAACATATCGAATAGATTTTTGGCCAAAGATGTTGTACAGTAATGGGGGTTTCAAAACTCACCCTGTGTTTAGTTTAAACATATTTATTTATAGTGGATTGGGAAACAAGTTTTGCAACTTATATTAATCCCTTTCCACTTTGCGGGTGCGAGTGCTGCCTTGTACCGGCATTAGCCTGCTCTTTTTCGAAATCTACAAGGGTGTCTTTAACGTGCAAGAGATATGGCTCTCTCTTAACACGGGTCAGCCTTTTATCGTCCCCTTCCGACGGACTATCATCGTTTCCTCAAGACCATACTCGCAAATGGTGTCAAGGGAGAGCCGAAAATTAAGTCTCTCCCTTGACACCATTTGCGAGTATGGTCCCTTATAGCAGTTTTTTCCCCTTATGTATTTGAAATCATTATTACTCCACAACCATACAAGTGATTGACCTCCGGTCTTTCGATTTGAGATCACTGACCTATGACCTTGAAATTGAGGTCAAAGGTCAAGGTCATGCTTCAAATTTTTGAATTTTGTTTGTTATCTTTATTCAAAAGAAACAGTAAAAGTTAATGATATGATTTGTTTACCATATAAAGGTTTACAATATGGCGAAACTTCAACCCATTTAAGTAGAAGTGTTTCCGTCACCCTATATTTATGTTTTCTTTTTCTTCCGCCTAATTTTTTTTCCATCGCTGTTTTTTTGTTTTGTTTCGCAAGATGTCGCTTAGACATATGGTATATGATATCGAACAGTTAATACGCTTTTGAAACTGACACCGCGTAACCAAAAACTTTTCGATGTAAGAGTTACCTCCCCGAACACTGTTTTTCTTGTTATTACTTATACGTCGCAACCGCATAAGAAACCGACTAATTTATTTTACCAAATTGCTCGTTATATCCTCAGGATGATTTGATTAATTTTGACCGAAGCTATCCAGAGACTCCATATGAGAGTTATTTCCCCTTATGCATTTGATATAAGTGATGTGTATTTGTAACTGAAAAACCATACCTTATAGAGACCTGAGGTCTTTTGATTTGAGGTCCTCGGTCCAAAAAGAAGAAAATAAGGTCAAGGTCAAAGGTCAAGGTCATATTCTAAATTTTGATTTTGGCTTGTTATCACTTATTTTCAGAGAATGTATAAGATATCGACAAAATATTTTTACAGAATTGTTAGTTGCAACATGTCATAACACGTAAATTTTAGTTGAAAGGGTACGTAGACATTTAATGGGAGTTTTCGCCCCTTTTATATCTAATATTAGCTGTATGGTAACATATCTCATTAACAATATTTAGTAGAGACCAAGAGTGTTTTCATTTGAGGCCCTTGTTTCATGACCTTGAAATTGGGGTCAAGGTCAAAGTTTGATTTGACGTTCTAGATTTTGACCTTTGCTTTAACTTTTAATGTATGCCTGATAAAGCTATGGTACTTTGTGCATTAAGTTGCAAGCCATATGACCTTAAAAAAATCAACCGGGAATGACCTTTGTAAACCGGAAGTAGCTATTTCTTGTCCATATTTAATGTAAAAGTACAAAGAACCATATATTTTAGGATTCAGTGTCAAGTAAATTATCAAATGATACCGGAAGTGACCTTTTTCAAACCGGAAGTAACAAATTATCTCCCTTATTTCAAACAAAAATGTATAGAAACCATATATTTTTGAATTCAGCGTATAATAAGCTATCATTTGGCGCTGAAAATTACATTTCTAACCGAGTTTTAATATTTTTCACATCAAAATATATCGTTTCGGGTGGAAAGACCTTCAATTGTTCTCTGAACAATTGGTTTTTAATATTTATCTATTTTTGTATCAATTTTGTAAATGGATGGCTGTAGGCGCGATCAAAATCCGTCCGCATCTCATACCTATATCATGAATTTATAAAAACAGTACAGGGGAGGGCTAGGATGAAATTTGAAAAAAAGGCAGGACAGGAGTTTTGATTTAAAAAAATGCAGGATGAGCAACTTTGCAAAAAAAAAAAAAAAAAAGGCAGGATGACAATTTATGTAAAAGTCAGGATAAATTAATAAAATGGCAGGACAGAGATTACAATAAAAAAAATGCAGGACAAAATTTTTCATCCTCCCCCCCTCCCTTTCCATAAAAATCAAATGGTAGCTCCCTTACACACACTGTTAACCCAGATTTGACAACATGGTATACTAAGTTGTTCAGCTAAATGTCAAACAGAAAACTAATTATTAAAAAAATCGGTTAATGTTTGCTGTGTTCATTTGACACGTGGTTTATTACATAACTTATTTCATAATAACTATCAACAAAGTATACGTGCACTGTTTGTGGTAGACTGTACCTGATAATAACTTTTTTTGTACTTGTCGTGTGCACTGGTGTGAAAATATAACAAGACCAAATCCAGGTCTTAACCTTCGTCGCTGCATGAACATGTATATTGAAGCATAACTGAAATTCCCTTGGAACCAAAGAATCTAAGATTAAAAAAATGACGAAAATATTTCTTGTACAGTGAGTATTTTAAATCTAAAATCTAAAATAATTGACATCCCGGAAGTGATTGCACCGCTGATGTTAAAATAGAATGAATTTCATAACAGCGTGGACATGGACACATGGTAATTAAATGTTAATATTAATATACTCACAACAAAAAGTTTCATTTGACAGCATGAGTATATTCAGAGGTGATCATACGTGTATCACCAAGTGATCGAGAGAAAAAAAGTTATGTTTTTTTCGTGCAAAAACGTTCTGTGGCTTCTTAAGAAAATGACAAAACATTTATTCGTACGAGTTGATGTAGAGTAACCTACGATCAACTTTCATTCTAAGATTATTTTTGTTGGTAATAAGAACCCCGGACCTTCATCAAAATAATTTTAGTCCTCTGGGGCTGCATAATTTTTTTACACGGAACAAATTTGAATTCCCATCGGAGACTCCAACGATCAGATTTTCGTGAACATTTAAATATCATTCTAATAAAAAATAACTCGTGAAAATATCAAGAAGCATATGGAGCCGGTCTTGTGTGCAAAATTTACGTTGATTGAAGTCAGAGTAGCTTTTTGATATACATGAACACGTATAGCAAAAGTTACGGGATCTATATTATTCAACTACAAACTAAGCAGGTATAATTTCAATGAATTTGGTCTTACTCAACTTATTTTGTTATTTGAGGACGCATATTTGAGACAATTCTGTATAAACGTTTATTTGCAATTTTATTCATGCTGATTTCAAAAGCCTCTTGAATAGCCACCCCACCCTTATTTTATCTGAATCAGGAATGGTTGCCTCCTTACAATTTGAAATTGTACTCACTTCTTTGGGTGCCTATAAAGTGCGAAACGAAATAGAAACGAAAAGAAACGAAACGAAACGAAAAGAAACGAAACGAAACGAAACGAAAAGAAACAAAACGAAACGAAAAGAAACGAAAAGAAACAAAACGAAACGAAATCAACATTAAACGAAACGAAACGAAATAGGAACCAACGAAAAGAAAAGAAACGAAACGAAATAGGCATAAAATTTAAATAAAATTGAATATTAAGCCGATTATATTTATAAATATCATTTATTGTCTAGTTTGATACAATTTCTTTTAAAATTGAGAAAAAAAAACCTGTGAAATTCAGCGTAACCGTTAACAAGCTGTGGTTTAGGAACGACTTTAACACAATATATAATATTTGATTATGAACTCTATATGTTATACTAGACAGACACGATTAGGCACGGACCATTTGACGGTCCACATGAAAAGACCAGACTCCCAAAAAAAAAAAAAGAAGTCAAATGGTCCGTGTCTTAGTCGGTTTTAAACTTGTATGCTCCAGTGTACCATGAAACAGCCAGGATGACAACTGTAGGAACGTTAATTCCGAGAGGCCAGTCAGTGTTGCCTCACCCTCACGAAAAACCACAAAATAGCGGAGAAGCAGCAGATAACAATTTTCAAACGACAAATTCCTATAAGCACCATGACTGAGACCACTCTTGAAAGCAGATATCATCCGTTTGATGACAAATTATTGTCTTCTTGAGAGAGGTAGCTAGGCGATATTAAAAGAACATTGGAAGTTACAAATCACGAAAGAAACTTATCGCCATGGAAATGCAAAACTTTAGACTGAAGACAAACTTAATGTGAACCAAGGCACCAGACACAGGGTAATATATCCGATACTCCGAAAGGGCGAGTAGATCTTGCTTCACAAGCTACATCCTTCGTTTTGCTCATGCAACTACACATTAGGTGCTAAGTCTCATTCAGTACACTGACGTCACATTCAATTAAGAGAACGACAATTGGAAGATATCATTCGTCATCTGTATAACAGGCATTTCAAAACGTTCAAATTTAAATGAACTTCCTTTTTGTTATCTTATCAAGATATAGAAGAATGCAATGTAATTAAAGTGCTCAAGATAAATTTGGGATTCGATGACATCATAATCCTAAGAACTATGCCGCTTTAAAATAATAAATGATAATGTTAATCAGAAACCTCATAATCTTGTCGATAATAATACTTTTTGCATTAAACCGGTCATGCTTTGTCTGACTGTAGAATAATCTGTTGGACGTGTATAAATCTGAAAACTGTATTTTGTAGTTGTAATTCTCCTTGAACTAGCTTTCAGTAATTTACATAAGTTTTGATCGATACTTTATGAAATTTATTTGTTGGTTGTTTTGTTTTATCATGTCGAATTCAGAACTGATTTTTACATTGTTATATTGTTTTATATGTGTCTCCTCTATACTACTTATAGCTACACATAGTGCACGTTTTTCTCATTGTTGAAGATCGTACGGTGACATGGCTGCTCACATCCGCGTCGTTTTGGTCCGTGTTATATATAGCTGTCTCAGTCGCAATCATACTAACTCCTGTTACATGTATATTAATATTGAGCAGTTGAGGTATATTATTCGGGTGCCTATAAAGTGCGAAACTAAGGCACGGACCATTTGACTTTTTTTGGGGGTCTGGTCTTTTCATGTGGACCGTCAAATGGTCCGTGCCTAATCGTGTCTGTCTAGTATAACATATAGAGTTCATAATCAAATATTATATATTGTGTTTAAGTCGTTCCTAAACCACAGCTTGTTAACGATTACGCTGAATTTCACAGTTTTTTTTCTCTCAATTTTAAAAGAAATTGTATCAAACTAGACAATAAATAATATTTATAAATATAATTGGCTTAATATTCAATTTGATTTAAATTTTATGCCTATTTCATTTCGTTTCTTTTCTTTCGTTGGTTCCTATTTCGTTTCGTTTCGTTTCGTTTGTTTCGTTTCGTTTCGTTTCGTTTCGTTTCTTTTCGTTTCGTTTTGTTTCTTTTCGTTTCTTTTATTTCGTTTCGTTTCGTTTCGTTTCGTTTCGTTTCGTTTCTATTTCGTTTCGCACTTTATAGGCACTCCACTTCTTTTCGGTTTCTGTGTTTCAATATATGTCCATGAATTTAATGATCTGTTTTGGAATAATAAATCATGTGCACAAGACTAAACTGGTCAACTGTAACACGAGCTAATGTGCAGGTTACTATGTCAACAGTAACAGTGTAATAATAACCTTTAAACTGGGTGCACTCGTTTAATTATTTTAGTATAAATGGTATTGTGAATATATCTAATTCATGGATAGATACTGAAACACAAATTTAAAAAAAATAAGTACAATTCTAAATTAAATCGCTGTGATCCGTCCATTCGTTTTTCAAATCAACAGAACAGCTGCATTTAACAGGTCGGGCACATTTCCTTATACGGACATGTATTATTTAGCATACTTATGCCCCCATCAATGCATGTATATGTGTTTGATTACAAATAAAGATTTTTTTTTTAATTTTGGCGTTTGACCAACCCACTGAATGATTTGCAATGCATGATTGACCACTTGTCTATAACTGACACACTACTAAATTTTTCACTTATTGCAAGAAAAGAATTTTTCTTACTTTTTAGCTCACCGGGCCCGAAGGGCCCAATGTAAGCCTATACCATCACTTGGCGTTCCGTCGTCTTTCGTCGTCGTCCGTCGTCGTAAACTATTTCAAGAATCTTCTCCTCTGAAATTACTGGGCCAAATACCTTCAAACTTTAACTGAATGCTCCTTAGGGTATCTAATTTATATATTGTATCCGAAGTTTTGATCCATCATCAAACATGGCCGCCATGGCTAAAAATAGAACATAGGGGTCAAATGCAGTTTTTGGGTTATATCTCAAAAACTAAAGCATTTAGAGCAGATCTGACATGGGGTTAAAATGTTCAATAGATCAACTCTGAAATTTTCAGACGAACCGAACAACTAATTGCTGGGTTGCTGCCACTAAATTGGTAATTTTAAGGAAATTTTGCAGTTTTTGGTTATTATCTTGAACATTATTGAAGATAAAGATAAACTGTAAGCAGCAAAAATGTTCAGTAAAGTAAGATCTACAAAAAAGTTGCATGACCGAAATTGTCAATTGCTTAAGGAGTTAATGCTCGTTAAAGACAAATTTACACAATTTGTTCATCATGTTTGCTAACATTTAAAAATCTTCTCCTCTGAAACTACTGGGCCTAATACATTTTAACTTTAACTGAATGTTTCTTAGGGTATCTAGTTTATAAATTGTATCCGAAGTTTTGATCCATCAACAAACATGGCCGCCATGGCTAAAATAGAACATAGGGGGTCAAATGCAGTTTTTGGCTTTTATCTCAAAAACTACAGCAGTTAGAGCAAAAGTGACATGAAGTTAAAGTGATGAATAAATCTAAATCTATCTGCTATGAAATTTATGACCAATTGGACCAGCATTGAAGGGTTACTGTCCGAAATAGTTTATTTTTATGAAATTTTACTGTTTTTGGTTATCACTTTGATATTATAATAGACAGAGAGAAAGTGTAAATGGCAAAAATGGTCAGCTAAGTAGGATCAACAAATAAGTCAAATGATCAAAATAGTCAATTGGCTCCTTAAGGAGTTATTGCCCTTGAAATGTTTATTTTTTACGTTTTTTCGTGCAAGTCTATTACTTTTTTCAAAAATCTTCTTCTCTGAAACTACTAGGCTAAATACTTCCAAACTTTAACCGAATGTTCCTTAGCGTATCTAAAGTAATAATTGGGTCATGATCTATCTGTTATGAAATTTTCAGACAAGTGTGACAACCTATTGTTGGGTTACTGTTGGAAATAGTTTATTTTTATTAAATTTTATTGTTTTTGGTTATTTCTTTAATATTATGATAGATAGAGAGAAAGTATAAATGGCAATAAATGTTCAGCTAAGTAAGATCTACAAATAAGTCAACATGATCAAAATAGTCAATTGACCCCTTAAGGAGTTATTGCCCTTAAAACGTTTTTTTTTTACATTTTTTTGTGAAAGTCTAATTACTTTTTTAAAAATCTTTTTCTCTGAAACTACTTGGCCAAATACTTAAAAACTTTAATTGAATGTTCCTTAGGGTATCTAGTTTATAGATTGTATTTGGGAATTTGATCCATTAAAAACATGGCGGCAGTTTCTTAAAATAGAACACAAGGGTCAAATGTAGTTTTTGTCTTTCATCTCAAAAACTAAAGCAGTAAGAGCAAAACTGACATAGGTGAAAGTGTTAAACAGGTTTAGATTAAAGTTATTGCAAATGGCTGATATTTTTGTTCGAGCATATTGTTTTTCTTAAATTGTTTAACATTTCATACCGATATAACATGTTACTTTTATTATTCTTCCCTTAGTTTATTTATTTTGTATTTACATTGTATCATAGGTCAAATTTATTTGTTCAGTGTATGTTCAATGGTGTTAATATGTCCTTTGATTGAGTTAAGCTATTTCAGTTGATATTTTATAGTGTGTCTTTCTATGTTGTGATGTTACACTATTGTTTCAGAAAAAGGGTGAAGGTTTGGTACCATTAAAACGTTTAAACCTGCTGCATTTGTTTGCACCTGTCCTAAGTCAGGAATCTGATGTTCAGTAGTTGTCGTTTGTTGATGTGGTTCATTAGTGTTTCTCGTTTCTCGTTTTTTATATAGATTAGACCGTTGGTTTTCCCGTTTGAATGGTTTTACACTAGTAATTTTTGGGGCCCTTTATAGCTTACTGTTCGGTGTGAGCCAAGGCTCCGTGTTGAAGACCTTACTTTGACCTATAATGGTTAAATTTACTTTTATAATTTTGACTTGGATGGAGAGTTGTCTCATTGGCACTCATACCACATCTTCTTATGTCTATTAGATCTACCTGTCAAGTAATCTTCAGACCAATAGGACAAATTATTGTTGGGTTACTGTCCAAAAATAGTTAATTATAGGAAATTTTAAGGTTTTGGGTTATGTATTATCTTTAATATTATTATAGAAAGAGAGAAAGTGTAAATGACAAAATTGTTCAGCAAAGTAAGATCTACAAATAAGCCAAATGCCTGAAACTGAAATAACAGGTGAGCGATATCAGGCTCTCATGAGCCTCTTGTTTTCTCTCGATTACTTGGTGATGTCACCTTCTGAATATACTCATTCTTTCAAAAGAAACTTTTTGCTGCGAATATATAAATATATTCAAAACAAATTCCTATAAACTTTCATGCAAAAAAAAAAACATTATGAATGGACATGTGTAAAATAGTAATTATGTATATCCCCATTCAGAGGCCCCTGACATACTGTAATTGAGTGAAGTGTTTGTTGTCGACAGCCAGTGGCCGACACGATATCATTTGAAAATCAGGTGTCCATGTCCACACTGTTATGAAATTCATTCTAGTCTATTTGCCAATTCCCGTTGATGACATTGTCAGTAGAGATCTTTTTTTTAAGTTGTCTCCCCTAGGAGAGACATACATGTTGATTGACAATGGAGAGCAAGCGAACAGAGCGAATATATCTGTGCGTAATGTGTGTAACTTTTAGTTTTTCAAATCTTTTAAATATATATCCCTTACAGAACTGAAATGTTTGCAGCAGAGCTGCAGGCTTGCTGCAAACAAAAAAACAAAGTGTTTGCAGAAAACCTTAAGATTATGTTTGCAGATGTTTGCTCTTTGTCGCATGGTTGCGGCAAGTTTGCAGGAACAATTATGTTTGCAGTAAGTTTGCAGGAAAAAAAAAAGAAATATAAGGTATGTTCGCAGCTAGATTGCAGAAATCTTTGACCATTCTATATGTTTGCAAGAATATTGCAAGAATTATATAACATGACTGAGCATGACTATAATTTGGTGTCTTCCTGGAAGTGAAAGATGTGAAATTTGGTGCTTAAAGTCATGTGAAACTTCAAATTAAAAAAATGATGCATATGTTTGTTATAACTGAATGGCTAGTTTTTATTATCAAACATGTGTACATAAACTTTTTTATGAAGAAAATTCTTCAATTTGTCCAAATTTAGAAGAATTTTACTTTTTATTGGATTATTGACTTCCCAGACATTAATTCGCCGACACCTTTTCCGTATGCAGTGACCTTAGTGTGACCCTTCTCGTAAAAAATCCGGTGATCGCAATACGCAAATGCGAAGGGGAAAACCAATTTAAAAATACAGATTAACATCGCTCCGTCATCGAAATAAACTATATCTTATTATACATGTAATACACGTGCTTACCTCAATATCCATGCTTCTTTGTTGATTGTTTACTAAGGTAACAATCGGTAAACTTCGGCATCAAAACTCAACAATTATTTAGCTGCCATATTTTCACATCAACACTGACCGAGTGAAATATTTTTTTGACGATTATAATAATATAAGGATGCGTAAGAAATGGTAAAATCGTGCACAGAGGACTAAGTTTATGAAATATGCATTTGTGGTTCAAGAATTTATTTAACATTATTTTTCGCCAGTGACTCGTTTCATATGACTTTAATTTTGTTGATATTGTGTTCGAGTCGTGTTATATATTTGTGTTCCGGGAGGCACTTTATTTTTGATATCTAATGTTTGAAGGTTTGAAAAACATTTACAAACGTGTTAAAAATATACAATACCCTGTAATCTGTTTGGAGATTTCAAATATTATGTTTCAATATTATAAGTCATTTTGAATTTTATTTGTTATGAAATAAACTTAGCTAGCAGCTAGCTGGTGTATGCATGCATTTCAAATAAAATCTTCTATTGTATTTTTAATTATTCAACAACACGTGAGCACTTCAACAAATAAACAAACGGTTGTTTCTTACTAATACTAAGATAAGTTTGCAAATGATAAAGTATTTGAATGGTGGTATGTATGCAACCTAACATTTTCAACATTTGCTGTGTAATTTGAATAATATGTTGTGAATAGACAAAATGACATTGATAAATTATAACTTGGGTGGTTCCTGCAATCAGGGGTTTAAAAATCCACTAGCCCGACGCCCGGAACTAGAGCATTTACGCCTCGGGCAATCAATAATTTTAACCCAATATGCCCGACGGTCTAGTAACAAAAAAATCTTTTCGTTTCCAAAATAGAAAACGGAAAATCCCTTCACCACTATTCTATCATAGCCAATCAGATTCAATAACGTCATCCGGGATTCCAAGAATTTGAACTGGTTTGTACAGGTCCTGTTGTACATATTTTAAAAATAGAACTAATAACTCTGGATGGCCCGGTATCGTGTATTGATCGCAATTCTCGTACTTTAAATATCTATTTCTCAGTACAGCTATTGACCTATTTTGTCGGACAGCTGTTGAGCACGAAACTAATCCATGCAACCAAATATTTCTAAATATTTACTGTAGTACGGGCACCCCAGGAACTTCGTCAGTTTTAAAACGAAAAACTGTAGATGAAGGGGGTAATGAGACTGACAATTCCACAAGGGGGAGGGGGTCTCTTCCTATATGAAGATATATACATATGTGCCGCTGGAATGGGTCCCTTTTTTGATACGTCAAATATATCAATGGGTGCAATTTTACCGAGGAAATATATCAATAGGTAGTAATTGACCAATTGTGTTTATAGTGTCCCAGAAAGACACTATTGCCTTTATTTTCCCAAGCACGCCAATAAAAAGTCTGCTTTGTATGTGGGAACAACTAAGTTAAGATAATCACCACTGTTTGTTTACCAATAGAATAAAAAACAGGGCAACAAAAATTATTAAATATAGTGTATAATGCCGCCTTCAAAACAAACGACACCCACTTTGTAATTATGCAGCAAACTCTGATTTGTGAGGCATACTCAGGCTAGCAGGTCAGTTTTGATGGGCTAGCAGTTCTTCCAACAGGGCTAGTAAAATACTGCTGCTAATAAGTCCTGGGCTAGTTACCTGTAACAAAATTTTTTAAAACCTGCTGCAAGTTTGCGGCAAACACGCTTGAGAAAGACCAATTCACATACAAATGTTTGCTGCAGGAGAAATTTTAATTTGCATATAAATGTTTGCCGCAGGTCTGCAGCAATAACTTATTTGCATATTAATATTTGCTGCTGTCTGCAGCAAATTCTCATTTACAAGGTAAATTGTTTACGACAGACTAGCAGCACATTTGCGGCAAACATGCCGCAAAAAGAGACTCCGTGTTTACTGCAAGTCTGCATCAAGTCGCTGCAGATTTGCAGCAAATATTTGAAGGAGGTTGATTTTTTCAGAAGGGATAAATTTTTGTTCAGCTAAAATCTTTTGACACTAGTAGTTATTTATAGAATAAGTAATCGAAGAATTCAAATAGAGAAAAATATTCAACGAGTGACCGAACAACACATTAATTCACGAATGCGCGTAGCGCATGAGTTAATTATCAGTGTTGTTCGGTCACGAGTTGAATATTTTCTCTATTTGAATCTTTGATTAGTTATTCTTTATTACATTGGCAAATGGCTTTTTAATGAAATTAATGTAGAAAATGTAAGGAACTATATCTTTTTTCTGCGCATTCACAATTTGTTTTGATCCGACGTTATCGACGTCTTGACAACGCCTATTGTTGTATGACGTCAGAGAGTGAAATAATCACGTTTATTTCACATGTGAAATTATCGGTTTTTATTTGACTGGGAAATCAATGTAATTCATTGCTACCAATGTAATAATTGTCACTAAACATTTGTTATACATCGATTTATCACGTCAACATTACATGCTTTGTGTGAGCAGAAGCCAATTTCGTTCGGTTAAGAACCAGTCTACGATTGACAATGGGAAGCAATTTGTGTTAAAAGTGAGAAATATCAGAATCAAATCAGTAATTGGCAAATGGGCTATTGCTTACACGCTAAAACTCAACATTGTTAAGCTGCAAACCACACATAAAATCATTCTCTTACTTGAAGCCAAGAAAAGTTTGACGAAAATTATCCTTCTTCAATGAGTGTTGTAAAAGTTTTAATCATAGCTAAACAGGAAGTAGCTACACGGCTGGTGTAACAATAGATTGCACGCTACAACTTAACATTTTCAAGCTGCAGACGAAACGTTAAATCTTACCCTTCCATAGAAGTCAAAAAAGTTTGACAAAAATTTTCTACTCAAGGCCTCAAAGTATTTTGGACGGACGGACGGAGTGGAGCGGTTACTAGACCTGCTTTCCTATTTGGCGACGCAGAAAAGAAAAGGTACTTTTAAAGGATACTATTTTCCCTTAATAGTGGACAATACAAATGACCTCTAAAACCACTAACATCCGAATACGCCGACAAACACACGTATATAGACACTAACACCCGAATACACCGACATACACACGTATATAGACACTAACACCCGAATACACCGACAAACACACGTATATAGACACAAACACCCGAATACACCGACAAACACACGTATATAGACACTAACGAATACACCGAACACACACTAACACGAAACACAACAAATACACGTATAGACACTAAGACCCGAATACACCAACAAACACACGTATATAGACACTTACACCCGAATACACCGACAAACACACGTATATAAACACTTCAAATAAATAAAAAAAAAAACATAAAGACTTAACAACACATGGTATTTGTATCGATAGGCACACACAACATAATGGTAAGGTAAAACCAACTTTACAATAACAAAACATTATTTAGTTAATATGAAAGTAAAATATACACTGTGATAGTACACATCATACACATATGTTCATTAGATAAAAATTGACACTTCGAGAAAAAACACAGTTGTCCTGCAACCTGGTTTTTCTGATTTGAATAAGAATTAATTTGTACCAAGATTACTAACGTGGGGTTCATATATGATAAATAAAATGTGTTATAAAGTGACAGACCGCATAATGTAACATTGTTTTTTTATGAAAATTTAAATCCATGGTTTAATGTTTTATTTGATGATGTATAATAGGTTGAGTGTTGTTCAGTGGGATGACAAAAAAAAAAAAAAAGAGAAAAGTTTTTAGTACGATACATCTACATGTATAGCGTAACACATTTGAAAATAGACTATTTTCATATTACCTACTTTTGACTCCGGATTATATAATTTGTCTACTGGTTACCTTGGACATCATGGTACTCGGTCAAGTAAGAGCAACCAAAATAAGTAAAATCAAACATATAATCGGTGTAATTTGAGGGGAAAGTTTACTGTTTTCCGATGATTTTGTAGTGAAAAAAAAAAATGTTAAGCAGGTAATTTTCCCCCAAAATTGTACCGATTGAAAGCTTGGTTTTACTTCTTTAGCTTGCTCTTACCTGACTTGGTAGCATGATGTCCAAGGTAACCAGTCGACAAATTATATAGTCCGGAGTCAAAAGTCGGTAATATGAAAATAGTCTATTGTTGATAGACATTTAGCGATTACATTGATAGTTCTATTTAACATTATGTTACCATTTTGTACTGAGATCAATTTCTAACAGTAAATTCGCAAAAATATATACTTCATGTCGGTACCAGTAAAACTGCTTGACATTTTCGGGACCTTTTATAGCTTGCTATGCGGTATGGGTTTTGCTCATTGATGAAGTCGTATGGCCTATAGTGAACTATAGTTGCCTATCTTCAAGTCATTTGATCTCTGGTAGTGAGTTGTCTTATTGGCAATCATACCACATCTTCTTATTTTGATGTTATAATTCAGTCAGAACAAATTTCAAAAAGTTAATTCGGTGAAGCTCAAGGCAGAACAAATTTCTTAATAATCGCATGACTTTTCTATAATTTGTTTTTATTAATTTAATTTCTTAGTTTTTGCTGAGCTCTTCTTTTATGTTTGATCGAAATCTAACACAGCAGATGTAGTTTGCTACTTTTCCCTATTAATTATTACAATGTAATTACAGGTAATTAGCAAGAAACTTATTTCAAGCTTCGTTTCATCTTCCATCTGTAAAACAAATGAATTCAAAAGATTCATAATTATTATTTTTCGGTACAAGAAAATGCATTTCATTTAAATGGTATAGCTTATTATCTACCTGATCGCTATTTGTTCGTCATTACAGTACTGTATGTCTCACAAACTCTGAAACAGCGGTGACGTTGCTTCGCTAAACTCTTTTTTTTCACCACTGTTTCGGAGTTTACATATCTCATTGACGTTCCCCATATTTTGACGTAGCCTGCGAAAATGTCCGACGCCACAGCACAACAGTGCGTATCGTAGGAGATCAATAGGTCAATTGTCGCAGAATCCGAAATATGTAATTGATTTTGTTCTCATAAGTTCTTTTTGTATTAGGTTTAGGATTTTCAAATATTTTGCCTAGAGCATCACTGAAGACATTAATTGTCAAAATCCGCAGCTGGTGCAGTAAAATTGGAACTGTTGATGCTATTTATTCGTATATGATAGATACCTAATATTTAGTGGGGAGGGGGAGGGGGTATTTTAATACGACAGAAACTGTTCCAATATCATTGGAAAATAAAGATTTAAAATTTCTGATCATTGCACATATGTCCAGGTTAAATGAGCATAGACACGTGCAAATTAATTTATAAAGGAATGATAGAAGAGATAAGAAAACGGTCAGTATTTTAGAGTTTTCGACAGGAAAAGTGTACCAACACTTCATACACAATGTACCTCGGTCAACGCTTTTACAACCCAATAAATTTACAAAAAGAAGCATGCAATTCTTAAATGTTCAGATTCTATGATGATGATATTGATAATGTTACGCCTAACTATGTGTATAACTGATTTTCTTTCAAATATTAATTGCCACTAAGGCCACACCAAATTGATTTCTTGTTCTTCGGATTTCTACAGTCAAAAAAGAGAAGCGAGTGAGCGAAACAATGTTTACCCCAAAATTAGATTTATCAGTGGCGAAAGAGTTTTCTTCTTGCGAGCGACAATGTTTTAAGAATAATTTCAAATAAACCAAGTTTATTCCACCATTTTCTACATAAAGAAATGCCTGTACCAATTCAGGAATATGATAGTTGTTTTCCATTCGTTTGATGTGTTTGAGCTTTTGATTTTGCCATTTGATAAGGGACTCTCCGATTTGAATTTTCTTTGGAGTTCGGTATTTTTGTTATTTTACTTTGTTTTTAAAACAAAAGGGTGAAACGTTAGCGCCATCGTTTAATTTTTTTTTTTTTTTAAATTAATAGATTTTAGAATTAAATTCGTTTATTGTGACAGAAATAGCAAATCGAGTCGTTTTGACTGTTATTGGCAAATATGAGCATGTGAGAGTTAAGCTGTAAAAATCCGTACATTTTAACAGTAACTAATACTAAAACCAACCTGAGAAGACGTTGTAAAATTTAGAGAAAGATTATACAATGATAAGTTTAGTTAAGAATTTTGTTTGAAGGAATAAATATATAAGATGATTTCGAATTAATTTTTTTATTTTTTTCGTTTTTGATAAATGTATATTTAGATTAACTTCATTTCACCGAATTCAATTTGCAGCCACGTGGTAATGTACACATTTTAAAGGAATATTTTCTAAAATTTTGTATACGAATTGCTGAAGGTGCTGATGTTGTGTATCCTTCTATTTACTTTACAGTTTTCGCTTTATTTGTCTTTGTGCTATTATGTTCCTGTTGGTCGTACAACTCTTGACGTGAATCGGTATTTATGCATCCAGCTATCGGGTTTTTGGCTTTGGTCATCCTGATGCTAGGCGGATCCAGAGGTGCGATTCGAACGCAAGCAGTTTTTACAGTATTGTTTTCATTTTGTTAACCCGTGTCTTTATACCGAAAACTGTTTGTACCATCAACTACAAACACTTTTTTGCTTGCATTGTCAAATCAACTATCAACTACAAAAACCTTTTTTGTCGTCTTTGTTAGATTTATTTTCTTGTATTGTTTGAATTTTTTAGTCAGTTGTTTTGTATGTTTGTGATGTATGTTTACACAGATTGGCTGCAGGATCCCGATTATTGTCACATTAACCTCACATTAACCTTTTATGTCTGTTTGTTTTTCATTCGTTCGGTTGGGTGATAAAGGCGTTTGATTTTGTCAGACTAAAACTTCACCCCTTTTTTAAATCTGCTTTGGAGTTCGACATTTCGTTATACTTTTTTTTAAATATGTTTAATTACATGGCTGTTTTATTTTGTCGCTGAGGCAGAATCAAAGGCACACCAGCTTATACGTAAGTACAGGTATTTTAAACCTAGTTTCTTAGGTAAAGACTTGCGTTTTTACAGGCTCACTTATTTAATATCATATTTACATACTGCTACAAGTATGTCACATTCCCGATATATGGGTGACAATTTTGTCTTGATAATATTAATTTTGAGGAGCTCGAATGTTAGTATCGATACATTTGTTTAATTTTATTGATTTACTTGATAGATAGTAGTTAATATAAATACTGAAAATGTGTGCATTGAACAACTGCTTTTTAACAACTAAAATTAGAAAAGAGAATAATGATTGAGTAATAAGTACTTAATTTTGTTAACCTGTTTTGTTTATACAAATGCCTGGAATTGGTCGACGGAGGAATGGAAATGGCGCGCACGAGTGCCCGCAAATGAGGCTCCACTATCAGATATAAGGCGTTGAAAGAGGAACCGTGCTGTCGCTGCACCGGCAAATCTAGATCCTGGAATTCAAGAGTTTGATGCATCTGTAGGTGAGGTTAAACCACCTGTTCCTCTACAAATCGAGGCTCCCATGCAATTTGAAAGACAACCTGACATGCAAGTGCCTGCACTACCAGCGCAGTGAGATAAAAAAAAACTTATGCTTATTCCTAATCAGTTAAAATGTGATGTTTACACATCTCAAAATTTGACAGACATAATATGGAACAGAGAATTTATTGATTTGTCATTAGTTCTTTTAAATTATCAAAGTTGTGTCAGTCAAATTGATAGGCCTTCACTTGTCGTCACGTCAACAAAAACAGAAAAGTTAAATCCATTCAAAATATTGAGTCGTTGACTGATGCATTTATAAATTACATGGAGATATTTTTGAAACGTTTTCTAAATTTAAAATTGATTACTCATATGTCAATTATTAAACGTACAAATGTATGTTTCGAGAAGATTTATCGTTATGAGCAAGAACCCCACAAAATCTTAGTTTTCCATTGATAGCATTTTATTGTACACATGGTCATAGCAGATTGGGAACCGGTAAGTAATACAATTCAATAAACAAATATATGTCATCGACCATGCAGAGACTATACAATTTTAAGGGCACTTGTTATCGACAGAATTGTTTTTATACCAATTCATGTTTGAAATGCGGCATGCCCCCTTGGCTTTCTGTCCACAACAAGTAATTAACAATCAAAGCTATTCTCGCGGTCCAAATGCAGCCCGTGAAACATATCAAAATACAATAAGACCTGTTAGAAATTTGGCACCTAGGACTCACACACTTTTTCAAAGAGCAGCCAATTTTTGACTCAAGGATTTAGACCTCGAGGAAGCAGATTCCCTGCTATAAGAATGGCTGCACTACAAACATTAAACAATTAAATTTTATCTTTTTCAGAATCTTTAATTAATACGTTGGATGTATGGTGTCTTGGCATTTCTCCAATCAATGTTACAGAATTAAACAAGCTCCTTCTTAATTATCAAAACGAGCATGATGCAATGATTTTATATAAGTAAAGGGATTTTCTGAAGGTTTTAGGTTAAGTTATTTTGGACCACGGTGTAAGATTGGATACAAATATTATGATCTGTCATCCAAAATCCTGAGATCGCAGGGGAAAAAGTCATGAGTAAAGTAAATAAATTGGGCACATAGCTGGTCCATTTTTGACTAGACTGATATCTAATTTGAGGTCTTCACCTATAGGCGTAATTCCTATGAAAACTTCTGGCTTTAGCTTGATAACTTAAACGCACTTACGTTTTCCGCCAAATATTAGTGTGAGCGACTTCATTAATGAAAAATTCACTGCCTTAAAGTATACGTTTTTTGCCAATGCTACTGATATGATTAAACAATTGGGTCCAAATGTTGAAATTGGTAAACAAAACATTTAGTCCTATTCAGATTACTCAAAATTTGTCATGGGGATTTCGATCTATTAGGGTTTAAACTTAATCAATATTATTTAATAGAGCCATTGCCATTTCGCCATTTCAGAATCTAAAGGACTATGGGTAATCTCATTGTTCGTACACCAAAAGGAATATTACGTTACGTTATTGGTTGAATTCCCATTGTTTAGTACCTTTTTAACCAATAATACGATTTTTGTGTACGCTTTTGAAAATATTATCCAGAATGCATTATATTCTGAAACGGCAAATTGGTTTATTCAGGATCAAATTTTCTATTTGAAAAACTGTCAACTTTCATTTAATGAGCTGTCATTAACCAGTCTCATTCAAATAATCCTGATCATTATTTCGATGATTTTCTATTTTCCGGTAAAATCAATACTAAGGATTGTCAAAAAATTCGATACAGTGTGTTGCCGTCTAGGAGTTCCAATTGCTACTGAACAAAACAGAGGGCCCTGCAAAACAACTTAATTATTTAGACTTGCTTATGAATACAGAAAAAAAAAATGTTAATACTAATTCCTAACGACAAAGTATTGGAGTTATAACAAAATATTAAATGGATATTTGATAGGGAAAAGATAAATTTAAGGGATCTGTAATCTTTTTTGTTCACATGCAGGCAGAGCATTTAGCAGACGAATTCATTTAGCAAGCATTCACGCATAGGAATAAATGATATTTTCAGCTTGTTTTAATGAAATATGGATTTGTCATTTATTGAAAATATATTCTTTTTAATCAAAAAAAAAAAAAAAAACATCACTAGAAAAACTTGAAAGCTTCCACATAGTTTTTTTAAAATATGATTTGAATTTGTCATTATTGGTAAGTTTGCGGCGAATAATAATTTTTAACTTATAGTCCAAAGGATAATTTTGGTTAAATATACTTGATTTTATACAGACTTTGGATAGCCCAGCTGCTACTTGTGAAATATTGCTGACTAGACCGCCCTTCAGTACATCAGCTATGGGCTGTGCTACAGTGATTTGTTCAATCGTCATCAAAATTTTATTGACTGACAAATAATCTGGTTATGATGTTGTTGTCTGAATTTTAATTAAATGTTGCCATGAAAATTCAATAACTAAACAAAATCAATGTTTGTTATATTTTATAGTGATATACAAATCATATGATCAATGGCATCTGTTTGTGAATTTTGATAGTTTGCATGTGTAATATACATCAAATGATGTATTCAATAATAGAAGGATTTTTCTCCAATGGGTGATAAAAGGACTGCATAATTTGTGCTTTAGATTAAAATTTCTATATCTCTTAGTCCTACGGTTATTTCCATTGCTTTCCGATTCCTTTTCTGACCGATGAACTTATCATCAATGAATTTTATCTCATTTCCATGTAGTTCTTGATTTACATGTAAAAGGGCAGTGACAAACATGTCATATTTGTACATGTTAGTACAGTAATAGTAGCAATACATTACTGTGTGTATGTACAACTTGACATCCAATCATGCTATCGTGCAGAGTTTAATGTTCTGATAAATAAATTGAACAGTCAGTATTCTGATGAATAAATATGAATGAATATTTTAATATTGAATTGCAACCTGAATCATAACTAACAATTATCATTTTGGGGCACTTTATAGCTGTTCGGTGTGAACAAACGTTCGGTGTTGAAGGCCGTACCTTGACCTATAACTGTTAGCTTTTTATACATTGTGACTTGGATGGAGAGTTGTCTCATTGACACTCATACCACATCTTCCTATTTATATGTTCAAATATACTAACATGATTTTCTGCCAGCCACATTGATGTCACGTACACAATCCAATTAGAAACTACATTGATAATTGCTTTTTTGTTTTTCTCTCATATCTTAGCTATCTGTGTGCATTTTAAGTAGGGATAGTTAATCATTTAAACTTTGTGGTTTTAACAACGAATGTGTTCTTGTGTGCATGGGTATACTTTTTTCATAATTCAAAAATTGTTAAATACATTTGATAAAGACTGATAGAAAAAAAATGAAAATAACAATCTATAAATTTGTTGCGTTCGAAACACTTATTTGGATTAACCTTTATCAGGAAGACTCAAAGCCAGCAACTCGAAAGCCATTTTTTTTATCAAAGTCTCAGCTCTTAACAAGTACAATCGATATTTATAAAATGTACAATACTACAAAAATTGAGAGCCATTATATACAGAATTATAAGAGACTATTAAAATGCATATATATACTACATTATGATGAAGACATAATCTTTCTATCAGTTTAATTGAGGTCTGGAGCCCGCATGTCAGTAACTGCTGGTGGTCCTTTGTTAATTTATGTATAATTGTCATTTTGCTTAGTTTCGTTTGTTACCTATTTTGACACCGGACTCGGACTTCTTTTAAACTGAGTTTTACTGTACGTATTGCTGTGTGTTTGTTTATTCTACATTGGCTAGAGGTATAGGGGGAGGGTGGAGATCTCACAAAACATGTTTAACCCCGCCACATTTTTGCGCCTGTCCCAAGTCAGGAGCATCTGGCCTTTGTATAAAATCTTGTATGCTTTTTAATTTTAGTTCATTTATTTGTTTTGGAGTTTAGTGTGATAGATATAAGAAGATGTGGTATGAGTGCCAATGAGACAACTCTCCATCCAAGTCAAAATTTATAAAAGTAAACCATTATAGGTCAAAGTACGGTCTTCAACACGGAGCCTTGGCTCACACCGAACAGTAAGCTATAAAGGGCCCCAAAAATTACTAAGTGTAAAACCATTCAAACAGGAAAACCTACGGTCTAATCTATATAAAAAACGAGAAACGAGAAACACTTATGAACCACATTAACAAACGACAACTACTGAACATCAGATTCCTGACTTAGGACAGGTGCAAACAAATGCAGCGGGTTTAAACGTTTTAATGGTACCAAACCTTCACCCTTTTTCTGAAACAATAGTGTAACATCACAACATAGAAAGACACACTATAAAATATCAACTGAAATAGCTTAACTCAATCAAAGGACATATTAACACCATTGAACATACACTGAACAAATAAATTTGACCTATGGTACAATGTAAATACAAAATAAATAAACTAATGGAAGAATAATAAAAGTAACATGTTATATCGGTATGAAATGTTAAATAATTTAAGAAAACAATATGCTCGAACAAAATATCAGCCATTTGCAATAACTTTAAACACAGGTAAATGAAAATAATTTTGTTGTTAGGTATACGTGTACAGTTACAATAGAGAAAGGAAATATTTTACAAAATAAATAATTTTGATGTTCATAGTACGAAGAGGAAATATATATTAGTACCAAACACTTATCAAAGCTGGTACATAGACCAGATATAACCCTGAATAACATTAAATAACAAAAAAAAAAAAAAAAAACAAAACATTACAATTAGTATCAACAGGTCAAATAAACAAGAAAGTACGATTTGAGAGTACTCGCAGTTACTGACAGCTAGTTAAAAGCCAAAACAATTAATAATAAAAAATGTCCATTTTCACTGAACTAGTACACATTTTTGTTTAGGGGCCAGCTGAAGCCCGCCTCTGAGTGCGGGATTTTCTCGTGGGTTGAAGACCCATTGGTGGCCTTCGGATGTTTTCTGTTCTTTGGTCGGGTTGTTGTCTCTTTGACATATTCCCAATTTCCATTTTCAATTTTATACGTTAAACAATATGGCATAAAGTAGTATTTACAGTAAATAAAATTTCTACGTCTTCTTAAAATTAAGTAACAGCTTTGGTACGCACACGTATCATATTTACATCTGAGAATAAAAACACTATTTTTTTTCTTATTCAATTTTTCGGTTTTTTTTTCAATCAGTCTTTATCAAATGTATATAAGATACAATTTTTGCAACTGAATTATGAAAATATTTTACCCATGCACACAAGAACACATTCGTTGTTATAACCACAAAGTTTAAATGGTTAACTACCCCTACTTAAAATGCACACAAATAGCTAAGATATGAGAGAAAAACAAAATAGCAATTATCAATGCAGT
Source organism: Mytilus coruscus (assembly GCA_017311375.1). NCBI lineage: Eukaryota > Metazoa > Mollusca > Bivalvia > Mytilida > Mytilidae > Mytilus > Mytilus coruscus. The sequence continues at coordinate 37,045,787 of CM029606.1, read as the reverse complement.
TTCTAATTGGATTTTGTACGTGACATCAATGTGGCTGGCATAAAATCATGTTTGTATTTTAGAACATAATTGTTTGTTATGATTCAGGTTGCATTCAATATTAAAATATTCATTCATATTTATTCATCAGATCACTGACTGTTCAATTGATTTATCAGAATATTCAACTCTGCACGATAGCATGATTGAATGTCAAGTTGTACATACATACAGTAATGTATTGCTACTATTACTGTACTAGCATCTTCAAATATGACACATTTGACACTGCCCTTTTAAATGTAAATCAAGAACTGCATGGGAATGAGATAAAATTCATTGATATTAGTTCATCAGTCAGAAAAGGAATCTGGAAGCAATGGAAAATAACCAATATAGAAATTTGAATCTAAAGCACTTATACTGCAGTCTTTTTATTGCTCACTAGAGAAAGATCTCTCTGTAATAGAATATATCATTTGATCAAAGTATTCATTTGATGTATATTACCCATGCAAACTATCAAAATTTACAGATGCCATCAACCATATGATTTGTATATCACTATAAAATATAATAAACATTGATTTTGTTTAGTTATTGAATTTTCATGGCAACATTTAATTAAAATTCAAACAACAACATCATAACTAGATTATTTGTCAGTCAATAAAATCTTTGATGACGATTGAACAAATCACTGTAGCACAGCCCAAAGCTGATGTACTGAAGGGCGGTCCAGTCAGCAATATTTCACAAGTAGCAGCTGGGCTATCCAAAGTGTGTATAAAATCAAGTATATTTAACAAAAAGGATCATCTGAACTATGAGTAAAGAATGATAATTCGCCAGAAATTTACCAATGACAATTCAAACCATATAAGAAAAAAACATTGTGGATGCTTTTAAGTTTTTCTAGTGAAGATTTTTTTTAATTAGAAAAAATGTATTTTTCAATAAATGACAAAATCTATATTTCATTAAAACAAGCTGAAAATATCATTTATTCCTATGCGTGGCTGCTTGCTAAATGAATCCGTCTGCAAAATGCTCTGCCTGCATGTGAACAAAAAACCAATGACCCACACAAAGATTGCAGATCTTTTAAAGTTATCTTTTCCCTATCAAATACCCATCCAATACTTTGTCGTTAGGAATTAGTATTAACCTTTTTTTTCTGTATTCATAAGCAAGCCTAAATAATTAAGTTGTTTTGCTGGGCCCTCTGTTTTGTTCAGTAGCAGTTGGAATTCCTAGACGGCAACACACTGTATCGAATTTTTGACAATCCTTAGTATTGATTTTACCGGCAAATAAAAAGTCATCGAAATAATGATCAAGATTACTAGTATTTGAATGGGACTCGTTAATGACAGCTCATTAATTGATTGCCACCTCTAGCCGATAGAGATTTATCGGAATGTAAAACAGCAGTCAAATTATCGACATGTTTATCGTGGAATTTTGACATAAAAAGTTGTACAACATAATTAGTAGATATAAGAAGATGTGGTATGAGTGCCAATGAGACAACTCTCCATCCAAGTCAAAATTTATAAAAGTAAACCATTATAGGTCAAAGTACGGTCTTCAACACGGAGCCTTGGCTCACACCGAACAGTAAGCTATAAAGGGCCCCAAAAATTACTAGTGTAAAACCATTCAAACGGGAAAACCAACGGTCTAATCTATATAAAAAACGAGAAACGAGAAACACTTATGAACCACATCAACAAACGACAACTACTGAACATCAGATTCCTGACTTAGGACAGGTGCAAACAAATGCAGCGGGTTTAAAAGTTTTAATGGTACCAAAACTGAAACTTCAACATAGAAAGACACTATAAAATATCAACTGAAATAGCTTAACTCAATCAAAGGACATATTAACACCATTGAACATACACTGAACAAATAAATTTGACCTATGATACAATGTAAATAAAAAATAAAAAATAAATAAACTTAGTGTCCATATTTTCGGGACACAATAAATGATTTACATTTAGTTCACGGAAGGTTTTTCTTTCTTAAAAGTTTAACCACACTTATGCTTAATTCTCATATTGTCAGCCCACTTACGCATTTAACCGATTTGAGCTCATGTTATATAATGTACACCACAAACGAATAATACTTGTCCACTGCCTATCAAAAATAGGTGTTACTAGAACACGCGGGTCGGTGACTGAATTTAAGTACCTTTGCCTTATTTTCAGCCTGTATTTTTAGTATTCGTCTGATAAATTCATGCTGATTATAAGGTGCACAGTTTTCTCTGCTTTCAAAATCTTTCTGTTTGAATCCGTCCTAGTTTTCTAACTACAACCGAAAATTACTTGTAGAAATATTGTTTTGGTCAATGATTGAATTTAGTAGTTGCAATTCCTGTAAAATGACGAAGTTCAGGTGTGATTATGACCCTTGAATATAGCAAAACCCAAATACACCGTTTGGTGGTGCGCCTGACACAGGTGGAACGTACAGATTAGGTAACAGGTAACATGTGCTATTGGTATCGGTATCGGATTCGACCCAGAACTTGTTTATTATTGCGTGAACTCTTGAAGGTTCACACATATATATCAATTGATGTTGTAGTCCTACGGAATACCGGAAATGCCTATTGTCTTTCGGAATACATCTGTTCTTTTATATTGCCACCTGCGTAATAGGTAATTAATTAACCTAATGAATTTGTATAAGTGTCTTACAGTTGCTTATGGTATGTTAGGAGCTGGTCTCCATATAAGGAAAGGTTTTTCTCCTCTTGTATTCCAAAATCTGTAGAAGGTATATTCTGTTCCAAAAATGACATATGGGTTGGAGGTCATGCCAATTAAGAAAAAAGAAATGGACCAAATGGAAACAATGCAACGGAAAATCTGGCTAATTACCTACATGTATCGTTTATTTGGCCATTTTACAGCATAGTGCTCTAACATTCTCTTTTCCTGCATATTTACCGCATAGTGCTTTAGTGTACCTAAATTTTAAATATATCTTCATATTCTGCAGATGAACGCATATATCCAATATTAACAGTATGTCTAAAATATAAGACATTAACATTTAGTGCTTACCTATAGACTGCTATAAAGCTAATGTATATATTCGCACACCTAGCATAAATTAGAAACTAGTATTTTAAGTATGGAGCAGTGAAGATGATCACATCCGTCTTAATCGTAACTTCACTGTAATGTACGATGTATATAATATGTAAATAACAACACAGTATTTGTGCAGCACGCTTTTACCTTTACCGTTATATATATATATGCATGAACTGATGGATTAGTGGCACGTTCCTTTGTGTGTGATATGAGTTTTTAGTGGGTGCGGGTGTATATTTGTATATAGCGCATTAGCCATCCTAACTATGTAGGTGTGCGCCGATCTAGAACGGCGATTCATACCTGTAGAAAGAAGTTGCTATAGAGATAAGTGTTAATCGAGACTAATTGATATTTAATATCAGTAGTTAATTGAATTATAGTCATATATCTTTATTCTCATAACCATTGCAGATACATAGGTACAGGGAGAGTGCAGAATATGTACATGAATATGCATCTATTTACAAAACACACAGTCACACACTTTATGAACTTGTATAATCTTTTTAGTTCTGACTTTTTGTTTAATTTGATCATCAATTTTCTAAACTTTAGTGTATTAACACGAGCCAAACAGTATTTTTCAAGGTATAATTTTCTACTGTCGTTAAAAAATTGACATTCTAGCAGATAATGAAATTCGTCTCCAATGCTACCAATATTACAAAGATGACATTTTCTATCATTTCTATTAACGTTATTCCACCTCCCTGTCTCTATTGGGAGTCTGTGGTTTGTGGTTATATATCTACATAAAATAATACTTTCGTTCAGATCCAAGATATCAAAATATTTTTCAAAATTTAATTCTAACTTAAAAATTCTGTAATTAACTGCTTTTGTAGACTCTTGTAATTGTGCATTCCACAACTGTTTGAATTGGTCTTGTAATCGCAACTTTAGTGCATTTTTTAACAATATATCGTTACCAAAACATTGAGTAATCCAAATATTTGAAAAACCACATTCATCCAATATATTTTTAACCTTACTTACAAAAAATGTACATACATTATTAACAGTAAATAGTGTTTTTAATAGTGTATATGCGATAGAAGATAACTTAGTCTCTTTAGCAGATACTAATTTACACCAATAAGATACTATTTTTCATTTAATATCAATGTCCAAAGAATATCTACCAAGTTCCCCATGTACCATATAGCTTGGTGTGGGATTTTTTAGTTTCAAAAAAAGTTTACAGAATTTCAGATGGATTCTTTCTATAATATCAACATTACCATGCCCCGAAATTTCACATCCATACAATAGTATTGGTTTCACAACTTTATCGAAAAGATCTAAGTGACACTGAATGGAAAGATTATGTATGCGGACCAATTTCAACACATTAAACATAGATTTTGTGGCTTTTTCTGCTAAGTGTTTCTGTGCTATTTTAGTATGACCAGTTCTAGATAATGATATGCCCAAATAGTTAAATTCTTTAACAATTTCAACGTCAGTGCCGTCTATATCAAAATGTAAATTTTACGGCATTCTGCCTCTAGAAAAGATCATCACTTTAGTTTTCGTGACGTTAACTTTAAGCTTCCAAACATTACAGTATTCACTGAAGGAATCCATCTGTTTCTGTAAATCATCAGCACTTTCTGCCAATAGTACTGTGTCGTCTGCATAAAGGATTACAAACAGTTTTAAATAAATTTGAAGCTTGGGATCAATTTCTTCAGAAATACTCTGAAGCCCCCGCAGGCTTTTGTCTTCCAAAAAGTGTTCTAGGTCGTTTAAGTATAATGCAAATAATATAGGGGACAAATATTCGCCTTGACGGACACCTTTGTTACAGATAAAATAGTCTGAAACGTTACTGTTATATACAATATTTGATTTAATATTTTCATATACATGTAAATGGATAATTACATTATACATTTTTCCCATTTATATATTGAGTAAGCAACTTTAACCAGAGGCCATCACGCCAAATGGTATCAAAGGCTCTTTCGAAATCTATAAAGGCTGCAAATAACTTTTTTTTCTTTTGTTTCAAAATATAAAAAAAAAAAAAAAAAAAGCCGACAATGTAAATAAATTGTCAGTCGTACTGTATCCAGATCTAAAACCACATTGGCTTTCATTCAAAACATCAAAATTTTCGACAAATGTCTTAATTCTTTCATTCAAAAGTGAAGTGAATAATTTACTCATACAACTGAGAATAGTAATCGGTCTAAAAGTTTTGGGATTATATCTATCTCCCTTGTTTTTGTATACTGGTTTTATGTTGCCAATCAACCATTTGCTAGGCATTATACCTGTGTCAAATATCATGTTAAACACTTTTTCATAAAAGGGTAAAAATACATCAACAGTAGATTTTATATATTCATTTATAACCTTATCTTCATCACATGCTTTATTATTTTTCATTTTTCTAATGCACAATATTATTTCATCCCTTGTAATAGGGAGATTTATATCATTAGTATTTGCCACATGTTGATCTGGGTCAATACCTGGCGAATCTGTGGTAGCTGTCTCAACATCAACACCATCTAGTCCTTTAAAAAAAATAAATAAAGACTCTGTAGGTATATCAGGTTGTAGTCGCATATGTAAAGTTTTCTGAAATACAAGCTGTGTAAACATTGGACATCAGATTTTTAATTGATAAAATTACCGTCAATGGTTAGGCGTTTTTAAGATTTTAAAACTGAGCCATTTTTAGCCAAATTAAAAAGAGCTAAGTCCGTTTATAAAGTAATTAAGGAGTTTTTAAAATTGTTCCTATTTTAATTTAAATAGCAAAATGGAATTATTATAATCATATTATTTAATTGGTAAAATATTGAAGCAACATATATTTTATCGTTATCATAATACAAATTGAAATAAAAGACAATATATCAAAGAAAAACAAACTAAACCTTAAAGAATCATTGAGATGTGTAAAATGCAGATATGAGATGCTACAACGAAACATTTCGTTTTTTAATAAACATTTATTATAACTTATTGAATATTTTAGCGGTATGGTGATGATTCTGAAAGAATACTTAAATTTTAGGACTTGATGTCTGAGATGACGGATAGTATAACAGTTGATTACGCATTAATTATGCAATAGCAAGAGTGAGATACTTATGCAGGGTCAGAGATAAAATAACGATTGTCTTTTATAGGGACTGAGTGATGATAGATACAGTCAGAGATAAGATAATTAATTTCTATTTATATTAATTAAGGCTTTACATTTGTATCAAAATATAAATAAGGGAAAAAGGTAATAATTAGAATAAATGACAGCGCAATGAAATCAGGCAGTTAGTTTTCTCGTATGAATTGTTTTACATTTATCATTTCAGGCTATTTTGTAGCTTACTATGCGGTATGGGGTATGTTCCTTGTAAAAGGCCGTACGGTGACAATAGTTGTTAACTTCTACATCACTTGGTCTCTGGTGGAGATTTGTCTCATTGGCAATCATATCACATCTTCCTTTTTTATACTTAATCTTATTCTAAAATACTAGTCAACCCTGGAAATTATTACGAAATTTAAAGGCACCTTTAAGGTGTGTTAAATGCAGAAATAATTTGTCATATCGAAACAGTTCATAAATGATTATGCGTTTGAGTCCTTAAAACAATTCTATAGATATATGAAACTATTTACAGACACTGAGTGATATTCTTTGGAGTTAATTGAGGTGATGACTCTCTATTTATTTAAAACTTATACATAAATTAAACCGTTAGTTTTCTCGTTTGAATTGTTTTACATTTGTCATTTCGGGACCTTTTATAGCTGACTATGCGGTATGGGCTTTGCTCATTGTTGAAAGCCGTACCGTGACCTATAGTTGTTAATTTCCGTGTCATTTGGTCACTTGTGGAGAGTTGTCTCATTGGCAATCATACCACATCTTCTTATTTTTATATGAAGTAAAACAAAATAAGGTCTGAACTATTTTCAAACTGGCTACAAAAACTAATAATCATGATTAAATTTATTAAACTTCTTTACAACAAAGACTGTTTTCACAGTTACATTTCGACTGCATCCAGGAAGCTACTTCTATTCCCATAATAGCACATCAGAAAGGAATTAACATACAGTGGTTGCTTCTTATTAATCATGTTGTAATGTTATCTATTGGAAGCGACTGAGGGATGGGAGAGAGAGAAATTATTTCTTTAACAAGAAAATTATGCCCAACATAGAACATCAGTTTCATTAAGAATCCATGTCAGTTTATCTATATCTTATATAAAAAAGAAATGAGGTGAAACCATGCGTCTTTATAAAACAATTATCTGATCTTTCATTCCAAACTTTATAAAACAATTATCTGATCTTTCATTCCAAACATACATTTAGGTTCACGATTGCATTTCTTTTTTTAAAGAAAGCAACTTGTTGGTAATATTAATTATGTGGAAAACAAAAGTGCCTGGAATGGTGTAATTTTTAATCAACACCATTGTCCTATTATATTGGGTTATATATAAAGTTGAATTCTTTGATTCGTCGTTTTTGCGTCATGCCGGCTAACAAATCAGACCTCGTTATTTTAGTAGTATAGATACCCAAGTCTCCAGTAACTGCAGCATTTGGTATATATGTTCCTACTCCGAGAATAAATCTTATCATGTATGGAATTTATACAAGAATATGTATCACATACCATAAATCTGGTCCACATTCTACTATAGGGCACACCAAACTGTAATGAAATTTTACAAATATATCGGAACAAACACCACATAAAAGCTTACACTGGGATATTATCAAGCTTAAAGCTCTATCATAGTCTAAATGCTCGTTTAAAACGAGACCAAGATAAGTATTATTACAAGAAAACTTATGATCAATACAATCAAAAATTACATCGAATCTTGGTTTAGATGGTGGTCTAAAATTAACAACGTTACTCCTATTTGTATAAATTGTCATACAATTGTTTTCTCACTATGTAGATAAAGCATGCAAGAAAAGTTGTAGCTCTTTTTCATCGTTTGCTATAATAACAACACCTATTTCTTTTATGCAGTCAAAGGACTAAAGAAATGTAACTAAATCATTTATTTACAAGTTGAACAAACATTAAGACGATAAACACTGTGGCCAGGAAAACTTCAGGGTTCAAAGCGGTGAAGTTGAAGTCGTCCCTTCGAAAGTTTTACGGACGCCATCAGGAGTTTGTTGACTGTTATAAAAAGTAAAACAACAAAAATACCGAACTCTAAGGAAAATTCAAAACGGAAAGTCCCTGAACAATTGGCAAAATCAAAAGCTCAAACACATCAAACAAATGGAAAACAACTGTCATATTTCTGACTTGGTACAGACATTTTCTTATGTAGAAAATGGTGGATTAAACCTGGGTTTAAAGCTAGCAAAACCTCTCACTTGTATGACAGTCGCATAAATTCCATTATATTGACAACAATGTGTGAGCAAAACAAACAGATATAATAGGTAAAAATGTCAAAATTAGAGGTACAGCAGTCAACATTGTGTTATAATCTCAATCACTATAAAAATATCTGTTTCACAGATGACCACGGATATGTTCCAATTGTTGTAACCACTATCCCGTCCAATTTTCATTGTTTTTGACATTAAGGATGTTTGCTACTCTTGTTTTTTACTTTTTGTCAGGTATTCGGAATCCTCTGGTTTTATCCATGTATTGCCAAAAAAGATTTTGCCCAATAACCTTTATTTTTCTTTTCACATTTTATTTCATATAGTTTAAAAACCCATTTTTCAAAATTTTATAAAATCCTTGTTATTTTTTCATAGACCTATTAGTTTTTTTTTCTGCTTTTCAAGTTCCGTTATTCATATACTCTCAATTTATAACAGACTTTTAAAAAGCTTATGATTTCGAAACAGAGGAGCGAACATCCTTAACGAATGAGATTTATCATAAATTTGTACTTACCATAAGGAGCACGATAGGTGACAAATATTGAACAGGATTTGCCTACCCTTCCGGAGCAACTGAGGTCGACCCTAGTTTTTGTTTAAATGGGTTCGTGTGGCTGTTGTCATTGTTTGCAGTTTTGTAGTTTATGCTATTTCATTTTTTACTGCGGATGACCGTGACTTGCGTTTTTGACTGATAACCGAACGTATTTTGTATAATTACGCGTATATTATCGAGTGCAAAATAACATTCCTTATCGCTTGTTATATATTAATTTCATCAATATAATTCATGAAAATATCTTTTAGAATATAGATAAATGATATGAAAATGTTTTGTCGCGAGAAATATATATATCAATAACAAATCAAGAACAACGAAAATGTGTGTTAACGCGTGCGGAAGAATTATATCTCAAGAACATTTTGCAACAAACGCGGGAAAATATGAATGCCTACTCAAATCCAATCTATTAGAAAAACGAATTATTACAGAAGAGTGTCCACCATGCACTTCCACTGCACTATCATTAGAATAGTAGAATAGAATGATATACAAATGGATGAAAATTATATAAACCTGTTATACAAATATTAATATAACATATAACAACAAACCAGAGTATACTGAAAACAAATGATCATATCACTACAATATAATAGTTATTACGGTGAAGTTGAATTCCCTATCATTTATTCATCATCCACACAGGAACTTGTCTCAGAAAAAAATATATTTATGTACCCTAAACTAACTTTCAGGTATAGAGCTGTGATTTTTTTTCTGAGACAAATGCTTGTGACCATCCACCAGAACTTGCGGTCATCCGATGTTTAGTACTTCAGTACTTTGATTAATATTTATTGTCCCTACCGGTACAAATTTCATTTATTCTTTGTCTTGGAAAAATCTTTATTTCTAATTTCAATTATATCTTTCGGTCAAGTCTTAAAGTAACAGACCTAATATGTACTGATGGTTTTTGTATTTCGGGATGTCTTAGGGCTAGACAGGAGACATTTATAAATCTGTTATTGTAAGGTGCAAAATCACTGGATTTGACGTATCAATGATTTTCAAGAGTAACACGAGTTTAACATGTGAAATATGATTTGTCTACCCTTCCGGTGCATCTGAGATCACCATTGGTTTTGATGCTCAGTCTGTGGTTTTCCATATATTGTTTTGTAGCCTGACTGTTGTTTGTCATTTCGTCGTTTTCGGGTTTTGCCATGTCGATATTAGTTGCTCGTCGACAATTGATTTTTTAAATGTCTCTTTGGTACCTTCTGCCTCTTTCTGAGGAGCAATTTTACCCAATTGAAGCTTAAAAGAAAATCCAAGTACGTCTGACGTCAACTTTATCTGAGGGATTTGGAACCTCAGTTGCTTCATAATTCGATTAATGTTCATTAACAAGTATTTCCTGCATTAATGTAACCAGGACGATAGTTGATAAAGAATAATACGTACATGTGTAATTAATTTGTTATAAATTAGGCCGTTAGTTTTCTCAATTGAATTGTTTCATAATTTTCATGTCTGGGCCGTTTGTAGCCGACTATACGGTATGGGTTTTCTCATTATTTAAGACCGTACGGTTGCCTATAATTGCTTACATCCAATTAATTTAAACTTTGGTGGATAGTTTTCTCATTGGCAATAATACCACATCTCCTTATTTTTATATGTGATAATACCAAATATGTCTTATAAATATTTATAGCGAAAGTTCATTTTCTACATAAGGAAATTCCTGTACCAAGTCAGGAAGATGACAGTTGTTTTCCATTCGTTAGATGTGTTTGAGCTTTTGATTTTGCCATTTTATAAAGGAATTTCCGTTTTGAATATCCCTTGGAGTTCGGTATTTTTGTTATTTTACTTTTTTCTCATACAAATGTTATCTTCATACAAATGTGAAATAAGAAAATCCGAGATAAATGCGTGCAAATATTTATCTAAGATGTAAAATAAGTGTTTTTAACATTTCCTGTGGAAGTAATAAACTATTTTGGGAAAGAGTTTTCATCCGATTTTAATCACAGTGAGACATGAATAATTGTATTGTTCAAGCATCATATTTGAATCTTTAGCTTTAATTTTGACTACGTCCCCAGGTTGTAGTTCTACTGTAGTAACATAAGAAGTGGAACGCCAGTATATGTCGGTAGGATGTTCGACATAATAATCATCGACCCAAATCCTACCTATGTAATTGTTGTTTTTATAAACAGAAAATTTCTTGTTTCTACTAAACACAGTTAACACCACAGAAATATGGTAAACACCCGAAAGTTCACAAACAAACTGGCCTGTTGACTGTAAAGATGTCTGGTTGGTGATTCCAAAACTATTAATTATCGTTGAAAATTTGATGGGCGTATCTTCAGTGTAGTTTGTTTTCGTATTATCACAAGCAGTGACAGCAACTGTTAAAAAAAATGTACACAAATTATATTATGAATTTCAATAGTAATAGGACAAGTAGAAAACATATCTTTCCAAAAATAAACAGTGTAAAGCAATAAATTGGTTAAATTTCAGAAGGACAAATAAAAGAAAACAATTTTGATTTTGGGACGAACGAAGATAGAAAAAGCCTAGTGTGGGCAGTGTGTATATAGACGTAATAATTGTAAAAGCATGAACCTGATAACAACAATTCAGTAATTTTTTAAAACATTCATATTTTAAGTCGACTCATCGCTTACAATGACAATTTTCCGTTCTACTTTTTTTTTCGAATCTTCGGGGCACTCTGATTTTGTAACAATGATAACACCTTCAACAATTTAGAGGATGATATTTAATCGGTTTAAAACGGTATGCAGAAGCATGTATTCATGAATGTGATCACTTTGATTGAGGCGGTTTAATGACTGTTTAATGTATCTTTTAAATACGAATACAAAGTACTCTGTCTTTTTATTATTATTTTTTTTTTATTTTAAATATTTGGCCCCGCGCATCACTTTAGAGACATAAATTGGTACCGTTATGTTATTACGACTAATTATCAGAACATGATAGTTTCTACATTGAAAATACCTTTCTCACTGTTTTTGCTGACGTTCTGTTGTAAGTCTATTAACGTAGCATTCATCTCATTTGTTAATCCGTCCAAATAGTGGAAGTTGTCAGTTGCGTTTGAGACTGATTTGTTAAGTGTTTCCTCTAACTTTTGTAACTTTGTGGAGTCGTCATAAATTTTGACTTGTGATTGTAAAGTCATATTGTACAAAGCCTTGAAATCCTGATCGCGAGCCTGTTCACGATTACGTATTGACTGAACGTACGTGTCAATATTTTGGACTTTGTTTTGTAAACTACCCAAGGTCTGCAGTTGTTGAATAGTACTGATTTGCAGGAGTTTCTGAAGACTCCGTCTAAGTGCAGTTGTTTGATTATTTAAATTTTCGTATTTCACTTCCAGATCTTCAAAGTCTTTCGCCAAACGGGTATTGTTGTCTTTTAGATCTTTAATTATCTGTTCCAAGTCATCGGGTTTGTTGCAAGTGTTGTTCATTAAAAGTTGTCCTAAAATGTGTTTTTCCATGTCTTCTACTTTGTCCTTCAACTGTGTCGTGAGTAAGTTAATTGTCAATTCTTGATGACTTCGAATTTTTTCCAACTCATGACTAATATGTGTTTGATCCTCGAGATATTTAGAGACTTGAAGATAATGTGGTGTATTATCATCCAATAGAAACCCAGAAAGACATGTAGTGAGCACAAATAAGAAAACGAATCGCAACATTATTGTGATATTTTCGTTCAAAATATTTTAAACGTAGTATGTTTGTTATATGAAGTCGATAACATATTATTATACATATAGATAAGATAAAAATAAAAATTTTTAAGATAAAATATCTATGATAGCTTCATGCATGTATATATCAGTAATGTCGTTATCACTGTACTGTTTTACTTGATTATATGGCCTTGTAACAGTAATGTGTAACTTTGTTTCGGATACGTTGTTAAAGTAATTTACGGAGACCTCAATGCAAAATTCAGGCTGCGAAAAAAGATTTAAATCTAGGTTTTAAATGCGATGCAAAATGTCTAACAGGAATTTAGCAACAAGACGACACTTCAATAATAGAAAAAAATGAGACACAAAAAACATTTCTTACAGTAGTAAGACGACGGAAAAGATACCGGCCGAAAGATACAAAAATCAGGAAGATAAAAGTACAGGGGGCCACGGGGAAAGTACTGACCTTAAGTGTGGATTCGGTAAAAAGTAAAATCACAAAAATACTGAACTCCGAGGAAAATTCAAAACGGAAAGTCCCTAATCAAATGGCAAAATCAAATGATAAAACACATCAAACGAATGGACAACAACTGTCATATTCCTGACTTGGTACAGGCATTTTCAAATGTAGAAAATGGTGGATTGAACCTGGTTTTATAGCGCAAAACCTCTCACTTGTATGACAGTCGCATCAAATTCCGTTATATTTACAACGATGTAAAGGAGAGTGAATTTCATTATGTTATAATTTGTGATATGAGTCAACTATCAACCATAGTCCGAAATGACGAGGATGTAAACAACTTTATGTCACCGAACGGTCTTCAAAAATTAGCGAAACAAATACCGTATAGACAACTACAAAAGGCACGACATGATAAGATATGAAACAATTGAAACGAAAAAACTAACGACCAAATTAAAACAAAACAATGATCGAAAAACATATATGACAAGCATGAACTGCATGACTAAACTAATGACCTTGAGAATAGGCCATTTGGATAAATCAATATCGGGAAAAATGAACAATGGACCTGGCTTAAAAGAGGATTGCTTATAAATCCATAAACATCACAGTAAAAACAATGAGATACAGGATTATACAGGCCATGGCCGCATGCCGTAATTTAACGTTGTAACAAGTCATCTTTGGAAAACTAAGAATGGTTCTTTGACGTGCAGAAAGCATGCTATTTTCGCCTAGGGAGGTATCACATTTTACGTGGTCATTCCGACCGGACGTGGCTGTATACTCATGCACCGTAGAGCAAAGCGGACGCCATTTCTGAGAAATGAGTACCCCTAAGACGGAAATCCATATGTCTTCTGTGAAGAGCTGTCGGATTTCGGAATATATAGAAAAATGCCAAAGCAAAGGGAAAAGGTCCCCACCCTCATCCTTGCCATTTAAGATGTACGTCAACGTGACAACAACCCAACGACTAAAAAAATCAATAGACATTTAGATTGTTGACATATCGCATGTGTACGGTTAAAAAGTTCAGCACAATACTGTTTTGTCAATAATATACTTTGTAAGGTGTCAGAAAGTCGTTGTTAAAGACCTTTAATTTATCTTCTCTGAAACATTGATAACGCGTAATTTGCAAAGTTATACAGATATTTAGATTCAAATCAATGTTAATTGGTACCAATATCTCCTTTTAAAAAATGGATAAAAAGGTAATTTTTGGGACCAATTCATTATCCCTTAGATAAACAAGACAAGTATTTAATATACCATACAAAAAGACATAAGAATAAAAAGCGGAAACCAGAAAAAATAGAAAAAAACACAAATAAGATATGAGTTACCCACATACTAGTGCTTATTTTATACTCATTTACTTCATCAATGTAGTTATTGCAATGTTTGTTCACTTTGCCTGTGAAATTATTTTATTCCTGTGTGATAACATCAAGTAGTTTGTCTGGCATACCAAGTTTGAAGTCTGCTATCTTTGATGAATTTATACAAACACTGGGTCGATGTCAACGCTGCTGGATGTTTTGTACCGGAAGGCATCACTAGAACTCCTGTGTTTATGTGGCCTATCATAGATACAGTCGTTTTGTATGTTGTATTTGCTTTGGCATTCCAACTGCATGCTTTGGCATTCCAACTACCTTGGCATTTTAACTGCCTTTGCATTCCAACTGCTTTGGCATTCCAAATGCCTTGGCATTCCAACTGCTTTGACATTCCAACTGATTTGATTTGTACACCACTGATAAGAAATTAGTCAATTATACGGCGTATCGAATTATAATCATGGTATCTTTGATGAATTTCGACATCTTTCAAATTTTTATTTGTTGGGTTTTGGACTTTTGGCAAAGAACCTATACCTGATCGTAGTTATTCCAGAAACATTTGTTTTGTGCAGGCACACCATATAGTTTGTTTTCACATGAATTATGAGTAATTTGAAAAGTTGATCTCCGCATGGAAGCGGGTTTAAACCTATGATTTTAGACTGGGATGCACTGGTATCGGTATTGTATCTTTATGAAGACTTATGATGTTTCAAACTTATGGTGAGACTACTATCTACGTTTAACAAATTCGGAGTAATAAGTTTGGAAGCCAAAACTGTTAACATACAAAGGAAGCTGTATATCAGAAAATGGCTTAAAAGGCAAACCAAAATTGATTAAGGTAAATTTTCTTGGGAATAAGAAAAAATAGTTATGTAAAATTGCCGTACTTATAAATGAAAATAAAGAACTAATTTGTATCAGGGCTCGTGAAAAAAAGTCGTTATCATTGATATATATATATACTCTGTCGTATTTTTGTCATACTCATATTTCTTTTTTATCTAAAGAATCATAAGAAACAGTTCCCGTTTGTAAAAAGATATCGTATATCATAATATGGAATGCAAACGGTGTCTAATAGATATAGGAAGATGTGGTATGAGTGCCAATGAGACAACTCTCCATCCAAGTAACAATTTATAAATTAAAGTAAACCATTATAGGTCAAGGTACGGCCTTCAACACGGAGCATTGGCTCACACCGAACAGCAAGCTATAAAGGCCCCCAAAAATTACTAGTGTAAAACCATTCAAACGGGAAAACCAACGGTCTAATCTATATAAAAACGAGAAACGAGAAACACGTATGAACTACATAAACAGACGACAACTACTGTATATCAGATTCCTGACTTAGGACAGGTGCAGGATTAAACGTTTTAATGGTACCAAACCTTCTCCCTTTTTCTGAAACAATAGTATAACATCACAACATAGAAAGACACACTATAAAATATCAATTGGAAGGCTTAACTTAATCAAAAAACACACAATGAACGAATAAATTTGATCTGTGATACCTGAATGCAAATACATAGTTAATAAATTAGAAAATCATCACTTTTGAAAAAAAAACCTGCGTCATATTATACACAGGTAAATGAAAATAATTTTGTTGTTAAGTATACTTCTTCTTCTAATGTTTGCATAATGCCTATTATTGGCGGTCGAGTGAAGACAGTGAGAAAACAAAATCTACTGGTATTAGAAAGTTGAATTATTACAAGAGAGGCGAAAGATACCATGGCCATTCAAACTCGAAAACAAACTGACAACGCCATGGCCAAATAAAGAAAAAGACCAACAGACAAACAATAGTACACAAAACCCAACATAGAAAACTAAAGACTGAGCAACACGAACCCCAACAAAAACTGGGGGTGATCTCAGGTATTTTTTTTCTGGATTGTCCATTTATAAATTGAGAAATTATTAAGAAACTAAGGTTTCAACTCCCTCGGGCAAAGTTGGCCTGAGATGAATAAAGCTATTATTTTCAGGCATTTTTGGGTCATATAGCTCTTCAACTGTTTCGGTTCTTATACATACTTGCCTTTCAAATATTTGTCTTTGAGCTTTCATGGTAAATCCAGTGTGCTGTTTTCATTTTATCAAGAACTTTGAAAACCCATATTTCAGAAAATGTAAGAATGGAAGTTTCGCAATTCAGAATGATGCACATGACAAGCAATTCTTCAAATTATGAATGCTTTTTGGCAAACGGTCAAAATGAGGCAATTTGAACAGTTTATTTCTTCTAATAAACAAACAGCTTGAAAGCCCTATGTAACTAACTGAAACCACATTCCGCAGATAGAGATGTTATTTCAAATATCATAATTATTCTGAATCTGAATCAACCATGCGAAGAAGCAGCCTATACCAATTAAAAACTCTTTGGTTTAACTTTGCCGGGGATCAAACACCTTCAAAGTGGAACACGCCACATTGCCTATTTTTTATTGATGAAAGAAGGGGGTGTTGTTTTATATGAACCTTTTTAACAGACACACATAAATCGGTCAACAATTAACTCAATGTTTAATCTCTAATGCATAATTGTTTTGTTAAATCTGCTGTAAAAGGAAGCAGCGATTAGAGCAAATGAACAAATGAAATATCCAAAGGACATTAAAGTTTTGAGAACTTTCTGTGAAGAAATCTGAAGTAAGACAAGCACGGACTTATCGAGCAACAGGTGTCGAGTCTCCTGTTTAATAAATATGTCAAGTTTTATTTACGTTGGTTTGTCGGGTGGATATCTTATTGATGCTAACCTGTATTTTTGTATTCAAACCATATTATATATTGGTAAATTACATATAGATTCTACCACTGTATCGCGTGAGATACGATATTTATCCATTAGAGACAGTTAAGCTTTTAAATTTAAAACGCGAGGCTCGCCGAGCGTTTTAAATATTTAAGATTTAACTGTCGAAAGTGGGTAAATATCGTATTGCACAAGATTTGGTGGTGGAATCTGTTTCTCTAGTGATTTTTTTAACGATCTGCAGACAAATTCAATCCTTCTTTTTGAATGATCTGCAAAAAGATGTGTTTTTTTATTTGACGTCATCAAGCATGATCTACTTTTTTCGTGACGTCACAATAGGAATTTCAGAGGAGAGCAAGAAAATTTGACGTCATAATCGAATTTTGACCTATGAAGAACTGAGATAAAACTAACCAAACGTTGATTAAATAAAAATAATCAACAGGTCAGGAAAGGGATACATCGAGTTAGAATTAGAGAAATGTCATTACATGGTAGTTTTCTGTTGTTTAAATTCTAGTAAATCCATTAAAACTTTACACATAAAGAAAAAGCAAAAACACAGAATCTAGAGTTAATAGCATGAACTTGCAATAGAGTTGCGTTCATACGGTAAGCGTCTCATGCAATGTGTTAATTATCCACCATGCGAATTTCCACTCAGTCAAATGTGACAATAGGTTCACGAAAGGTTGAATTTTGCCATTTAACCCTATGAAAATTCACTCCCGATATTTTGTAACAAATTATGGAAACATATGTTAAAATATGTTACAAATGCAAAACCAACAAGCTCGCATGCACTTATGCGATAAAGATGTTACCATGACGCCCTCATTGTGCACTGCAAAGATTAAAATAATAACTTTGACAATTTTGGCCCTAAATTTTGATAGTCTTTGCTTCAGACGACGTTGGCCACATGCATTGATAACAATATTTTTCGATAGGTAAGGCTTCGCAACGACATCTTTTATTAACATTGTATTTTGGTCGTGTGGTATAACACCAGCGGAACATTCAAACATATATTCCTTTGGTATCTTTCTTCTTTCATTTACAGGAAATGTAGGTTATAGCTTTTTTAAAATATATGGTCGTGCTTTTCCTTATCGCGGTGAATTTCCAAGAATTTTTCAAATGTTTCCTGTCAAGGTTGGGGTCATAAAGTTTTACATTTAAACAGGAAAAATGCTAAAACAGGTATACTATCATAGTAAGTCTTAAAACTGTCGACATTGTCAAAAGTAAACAGTGCATACACTAAAAACGCATAATTAATCTTATTTTACATATTGTAGAACGTAAATATTTTTTTTTTAAATTACATCTTCATGACAAAATTAAGAAACTCCCTGTAAATCGGATTTCATTGTATAGAATGTATATGATTCAAGTGGTAATTGTTAACACTTAAATATATTATCTCATTTAAACATTGAACTGAAGATGAGCCTTTAGTAACATAAAATAAAATGACGGCATTAACGGGTGTCTTGAATTGAATTGCTGTGTTTCGAAAGGTTGTTGATGCAGAAATTGTCTAAGAATTATGCTCTTATGAAACTGAAAATAATAATGGTGAAATAGATCATGTATAATATACACATATATTCTACCACTACATCAAGTGTGATCTGATATTTTCCCTTCCGAGACAGTTAAAATGTACAAAATTAAAACGGAAGGTTTGCCTTTTTTGACGTCACAATTGTGAAATCAGAGTTAGCAAGAAAATTTGACGTGATAATTGAATTTTGACGAAAAAGGACTGAGATCAAACGAACCACACGTTGATTAAAAAAAAATGTCAACAGGTCAGGAAAAGGATAACTCGGCGAAGAATTTGAGAAAGTATTTATCAGAAAATTCAGTGGTATGATTACATTTCAGTTTGATACTTACATTGACATCATTTACATAGACACTAGAGCTATGCAGAGGGGACTTTATGACTTTGTTACGACTGAACTCATGCAAAAAAGGGACGAAAGATACCAGAGGGACAGTCAAACTCATAAACTGACAACGCCATGGCTAAAAATAAAAAGACAAACAGACAAATAATAGTACAGAAGACACAACATGGAAAACTAAAGACTAAGCAACACGAACCTCACCAAAAACTGTGGGTGATCTCAGGTGCTCCGGAAGGGTAAGCAGATACTGCTCCACATGTGGCACCCGTCGTGTTGCTTATGTTATTACAAATCCGGTAAATAGTCTAATTCGGTAGGTCACATTCGTGCAAAGGGAAGGGTATTGTAGTTACGACATAAGGAACATATCCGATATCATCTGTGAAACGGTTATTCCATAACGGTCAACCAACTCGTGATGGCGTCCGTAAAATTTACGAAGGGATGATTTCAACTTCACCATTTGGAACTCTTGGTTTAATAGCTTCCTTGTGAGCATCAATCCTCTATCAAGGAAATCATGATAGGAAATACAAGCCCGGGAATATCGTATCAGTTGGGAGATATATACTCCGTATGCAGGCGCTGCTGGAATGTTGCTACATAGAAATGGAAAGTTCACAAATGGGAAGCTGAAATCATCTCTTTTGTTGTAAAGTTTTGTTTTCAATCGACCCTCATTGTCAATTTCTAGATGTAAGTCAAGATATGAGGCAGACTTATCTGTATCTGTAGTATCCTTTATCTAGTTCGATGGGATGCAAATGATAATCAGTTTTCCTACAATTTCGCAACATAACATGACATGGAAAATTTGAACAATGAAGGAATAATCAAGATTTCGTCTTGGATCAGTCGAATTATATATGGTTAAATTTTTCTGCATGACACTTTACTCTTCCACATGATTTCCATTTTGTCTATTTATGCTCAATCTAAATCACAAACAATGATATGCAAATTTAGACAAACTAAACACTTTTGTCGTCTGTTATTCGTTTTAACAATGTTGACAGCTTCAAAAGTATGATATTTTACAAGTGTTTAGCCAAATTTCCTGTTTTTATACCTTTTTTAGGTTTAAAATTGGCCACACACTTCGACCAAAATACGACTGTTATAAAATGACGTGGATTTGCCAAATGCACATTCTTACAAAAAATTATAGTGGTTCTTGCATGTGGCCAATGTCGTTTGAAGCAAAAACTATTCAAGTTAAGGCAAACATATTGTCAAATAACTGGACACAACCAAATACTGCAAGTCGATAGTTCATCCTCTAAAATAAAGGAACTGGATTATTGGAAAACGTTGAGGAAGCTGCCCGATCGAACGTTAGAAAATTCTAAAAGTGACGTATGCAAGTGACGTCACGAAGTGAAAATGTCACAGACAAGGTCAAGGATAATAATACGGAGAGAAAAGGGGAGACTCGAGAATAAACACGGAATTCAAACTTTTATCAAACCTGTATTATCAGTAAACCGATCAACATTATTATTATTAAGATACATTTTATACTATAAAGACACCTTAATATAACATTGATCAACCTTTTCATACTATTTTGTCACCTCACTATACTATTATATCATGTTACTATCTTTTTACGATAAATTTGTATACTATACAATCATCTCGATATACTATGGAGCAACTTTTCCATACTATTCTGTCATATTACTATATTGTATACTACAAAGACATGTTGATATCATATGGAGCCACCTTTTCATGATATCTTATTACCCCACTATGGTATTTTGACAGATTACTATATCATAATGATACATCTTTATACTATAAAGACGTATTGATATAACATTAATGCTGACCAAGGAATATAAAACTAGAGGCTCTGAAGAGCCTGTGTCGCTCACCTTGGTCTATATGCATATTCAACAAAGGACACTCTCCAATATTGTAGACGATTTAAAATTCATGACAAAAATCTCTGTTTTGTTGATCTTGTATTGCTCATTTAGTCTGTTTAGTTTCTCTCTATCTTCTTCAGTTATTGCTCAAAACACAAAAGAGGGTAAAAAACAAATCCTCATTTAAGGGCAATCACTCCTATAAAGAGTGACAGTCTACTAACTATATCGACAAAATTTGACTTGTTAATAGATCTTGCCTTCCTGATCATTTTTGTGATTAAAAATGTCTATTCATTCATTATAATTTTTACCATATAAGGCAAAACGCAAAAGAATGGTAAAAATCGTAATTAAAGAGCAATAACTCCAATAAGGAGTCGTCGGACGATTTCCTCCATATTGTCTTAATTGTTTCTATTTATCTATTATATTTTTTAAGATATAAGGCAAAAACGCAAAACAATGGTAAAAATCGTCATCAAAGGGCAATTACTCTAATAAGGAGTCAACTGACAATTTGGACAATGCAGACTTATTTGTAGAACTTGTCTTGCTGGTGATTTTTTGTAATTTAAAATTTCTCTTTATCTATTATAGTTTTCAAGATAATAGGCAAAAATGAAAAAAATGGTAAAATTTGTCATTTAAGGGCAATCAATAACTCCTATAAAAAGTCGTCTGACATTTATATTTTGACATTTATTTACAATTGGTAGAGGTCAACATTCTGAACATTTTTGCTCCAGTCAGATTTTCTCTATTTATAACGGTTTTCAAAATAATAGACAAAACTTGCATTTTTACCCCTATGTTCTATTTTAAGCCATGTCGGCCATCTTGGCTGGAAAGCTGGGTCATCGGACAAATTTTTAAACTAAATACCCCAATGATGATTGTAGCCAAGTTTTGTTAAATTTGGCCCAATAGTTTCATAGGAGAAGATTTTTGTAAAAGTAAACGACGACGACGATGAACGCCAAGTGAACAGAAAAGCATGATGAGCTAAAAAATGGCACAACTTTTTTTTGTTTACGTAGACTTTACACTTTTAAAAGTTAAAATAGTTTAACACCGCCACATTCTGTATTTGCCTGTCCCAAGTCGGAAGCCTGTAACTCAGTGGTTGTCGTTTGTTGCTCTATATCATATTTGTTTTTCGTTCATTATTTAGTACATAAATCAGGCCGTTAGTTTTCTCGTTTGAATTGTTTTACATTTGTCATTTCGGGGCCTTTAATAGCTGACTATGCAGTATGGGTCTTGCTTATTGTTGAAGGGCGTACGATGACCTATAGTTGTTAATTTCTATGTCAATTGGTCTCTTGTGGAGAGTTCTCTCATTGGCAATCATACCACATCTTCTTATTTTTATATTATGGACCTTTTTCATTTAAAAGGGGGGAGGCAATTTTTCACATGCCATATCCACCTCGGATTTATCATTAAACTCTACGTAAACAACAACAAGTTGTGCCCTTTTTGTATTCCTTGGTCAGCATTAATGTCATATCAATACGTCTTTATAGTATAAAGATGTACCATTATAATATAGTAATCTATACTAAACCAATGTTATATTAAGATGTCTTTATAATATCAAATATATCTTTATGATATATCAACATCACAAAATAGTATAGTAAAATGACAAATTAGTATGAAATATCTTCATGACAAAGTAAAATGACAGAATAGTATGAAAAGGTAACTCCATGTTATATCAAAACGTCTTTATAGTATATAAATTTATCCTAGTGATATAGCAAATTGATAGAGTTGTATAGTCAAATGTCTTGATAGTATAGAAAATTTGCTTCATGTTATATCTGAACCCTAAATGATATGATTATCGTTATCATAAGGCAGCTGTGGCGTTCCATATTATAATGTTTGCAAAATATATGGTTGCTAAGTGCTTTTCAAACTATGATTATCGGAAGTATTTTTTTGTAAATATAGTATTAATATAGATACAAGTATTGTAGAAGCATTTGTACATTCTTTAGTTTCGTAGTATTTGAATGCCATTTTTAATAAAAACCCTGCACCTCCTTTTCGCGTTTGTTTTGGCTGGTTACTAACAACAGCCAATCAGATTGTGTTATTTGAATCTTGCTTCGTCTGGGTATTTGTCAACCAATCGGAATTGACTTTTCAAATTTCCCGGTTTAACCTAATCCAATAAATTCCATCAAATTTATCTTGCACAGTATGCATCCCAGCATCTCACAACATTCAAAAATTTTGCAAGTAGCAAGCAAGTTGTATGTCAAATCAAGCATAATCTTTATTTCTTTTATTTTTGTTTGCCGATTTAGTAAGGCATTTTACAGACATTTTTTTTACACAAACGTCAAGCTGAATTAAGTTTCATGGATACCAATGATCGATATTTGGATCACGTTTTCTTTTCAAAAGTTGTGTCTAACTTTCTTCGTTTACCGTCATGGTATGTTTTGAGCTTCGAAGAAGTTTACAGATACAGTGCGTATATAACGGAATCTGAGGCCGATCTAAGCAAAGTGATTTTCATGATTAAATTGGACTGTTCAGCCTTTTGTCAAGGATGTATTTTCTGCGAGGACATTGAGGCCGTTTGTTCCGCTTGTTCAAGCCAGGTAAGTTGTTGACAATCTAACGTTTGCGAGCATCACGCAATTATTTAAAGTTTACTGCAGACTCAATATGAATGATCTAGATAAGTCACAAATGAGTGACGCGGATAAGATTTTAAAGTGGGCTGAGGTAAAAAAACTTGGTGAAGCGACGGCAAGCACATTACTGCAACTAGGATTTGATTCAATGGAGGCACTGGCTTTATTAACGCAGGAGGACTTATCTAAATCTAAGTTGCCGATCGGTCAGCAGAAGCTATTGATTAAATCTGTCCGTCAGACATTCTTACAATCGGAAGAGGAAAACGATGGCGATCTGCCGAAGCGAACAAGTATGGCGGACAACAATGAAGAACTTCCGGCATCTTCTAGTGCAGGTGCGCACGCAGATATAAATCTGTCTTCAGGAACTAACAACGGAATTCCGGCACCCACGGAACCGGAAGTAACGGATAATTACATTCGGCAAGTACTGGGACAGCTTCAAAAACAACAGCCGCAACATGGTGGACACGTTATCAATTATTCAACGAACAACACAGGTAGCAGTCTAAATTTAAATGACAATATTTCATGGCACGACCCTCAAATTTATTTAAAATCCTTAAATAGCAGTGGAAGTTCGGTTGTATTTTATGATATTGTTGATTTTGTTCAATCTTCAGGGGTTATTTTTTGATGAGGAAAAACTTATATCTAAGTCTGATTGTGGTCAATTAGTATTTAAATCAGGGCCTTCAAAGCCAAAGTTAGAAACTGTAACCATGTGTCAATGGTCAATGGTAAACCTAGCTATTTTGCACAAGTTATTGGGGAGGGGTTATTGGACCAGGGGCAAGTATAAGACTATTTGTCCTATACCACCCGAATTTACCAGCTGATCACTTCCCATGATATGGTATCAGTATTCTTTTATGACAGGAAGTATCGACGGCTGCAGAGCATGCATAGGTTTAGGTGGGGCACTGATATACCGCACATTCAGATGGTTCACTTGAAGCCTAGAGCAGCCCGATACCCGCAGCAGACCAATACCCAGCCCAAGGGATCGGGAGCTAGTACTAGGGGGGCCAGAAATTATGCGTCCCATACCTCCAGTGGCAAAGAGATTTGTAGGAAGTTTAACTGTAGATATGGCTGCACTCTTGCCTCTTGTAAGTTTGAGCATGCGTGTAACATATTTGGATGTGGGTAGAAGCACTCTGGAGGTAGCCATCAGAGTTCAAATAAAAAAACTAGGAAATACAGTAAAACCTTTGCGGGCTCTTGACTTGCATGTCTGGAGTCGAGAACTGGCCAATGATTTTGATAGAGAATTTTTATTAAATGGAATTGAATTTGGGTTTGATATTATAGATTGTGACCAACTCCCGTCCAGCATTGTTTCCAAAAATCATCCGTCAGCCTCACCAAATAATCCTTTGTATGAAAAGGCCCATACACAGGTTCTTAATGAGATAGAGTGTGGCAACTACAAATTCACTTCTTCAGATCCATGCATAAATAGTCCTATTGGGGTGATACCAAAGCAGGATGGGGGAATACGCCTCATTCATGATTGAAGCAGGCCAAAAGGCTCTTCGGTAAATTCTCTTGTATCTGAAATTGAAAAGCAGCGTTTTCAAACCCTGGATGATGCTGCTAAGCTAGTAACAAAAAATAGTTTTATAAGTAAAGTGGACCTAAAGTCAGCGTACAGATCTGTAAAGTTAAGTCAGAGAAGTCAAAAGAATACTGGTTTCAATTGGACCTTCCCAGAGGGGCAAGAATGTACACTCTATGATACTAAATTACCTTTTGGCTTTAAATTAGCTCTTGGCATTTTTCACAGACTAACTCAAGCTGTGCGACGCATGATGTCCCGCAGGGGTTTTACTGTAGTTGCTTACCTAGACGATTTTTTCTTGTGTGAACAATCTGAATTCAGATGTAGGCAAGCACTGAATTCTTTTATTTTTTACTTCGAGAGCTGGGATTTATGATTAATTGGCAAAAAGTGGTTGACCCTACCACTAAGCTCACATTTTTAGGAGTTGAGATAGACTGTATTGCTATGGAGCTCCGGCTTCTAGGGGATAAGTTGTCTCTGCTTAAGCAAGAATTCACTGATTTTGGCAATCGCAAGCGTGCTTCGAAAAACAGCTGCAATCTCTAGCTGGCAAGCTTAATTAGGCATCTACAGTGGTTCATGGCGGGAGAGTATTCCTTCGCAGAATTACTGATAGCATCACACAACTACAGCATGATTGGCATAAAATTTTGATTAAAGGGGATATAATAACACGTTCTCATCTAAAATTAGAAATTCTCATATGCCACTTAACTCATTTTTGTGTGAAAAAGCTACATCTTTTGGGATGATTGATATATTTTGCGTTAAAAAGTCACTGTATAGCATTATTAATATTTGTCTGTCATTTTTTTGCAAGATTTGTCGTCTTTTTTTGTAAATGCGAATCCAAAACTTCATAATTTTATCATAAACCTTTTTCATAGGATGCTAGAATGAACTATTTCAACACCCAGGAAATAGATGAAGCAAATAAACCATAAAAAAATACTCATTCTGCATTTTTGTTATACTTTTATGCCATTTTTGAAATATATACATAACATAGCATTTACCCATCTTTATTTCAGATGTTTCAATGAAAAGTATGCTAAATTCAGTCTTTTTTCTCTTACTTGTATTTGTCAGGTCTGTATGCCTGCATACCGACCTGGTGTATGCTAAACCCTCACTCTATGTGTATACTAGAATTTGTCAGGTCGGTATGCCAGCATACCGACCTGGTGTATGCGAAACTCTCACTCTATGCATATACTAGTATTTGTCAGGTCTGTATGCCAGCATACAGACCTGGTGTATGCTAAACTCTCACTCTATTCATATACTAGTATTTGTCAGGTCTGTATGCCTGCATACCGACCTGGTGTATGCTAAACTCTTACTCTATGTGTACAAATGTATACTAGAATTTGTCAGGTCTGTATGCCTGCATACCGACCTGGCGTATGCTAAACTCTCACTTTCTGCGTATATTAGTATTTGTCAGGTCTGTATGCCTGCATACAAATCTGGTGTATTTAGAACCTTCAATATATTTATTTTGGCATAGTTAAGGTCTGTATGCCTGCATACGAACCTGGGGTATGTAGACTCAAATTATTATTTATTTTGGCATTTTTCTGCCAGGTACTTGTATGCCTGCATGGATTCTAAAATTTTATTCTGGATTCATGTTTGTATTGGCAAGTCTGTATGCCTGAATGCTAAGCATTTACTGTGTAGTAACATTTCTTATTTACTTATGTTTGCATAACCAACCCCCCATAGAAAATAAGGAGATGTGTATGATTGTGAAAGAGACATACATCGCCATCAAAGGCCGAATTACATGGATGTAAGGAATTACTTATGTATAGCCTTCAACTTCGTTTGAATTTGAAAGAAAGCTCTCAATTCTTAACTGCAACACTCAGGGGTTTATTCCTGTATATCAACCCGCTTTTCAATAAACTCTTGTAAAAAAATGGAATTCATAGGTTTGATTGTCGGCATACCGACCTATAGTCCTATACACATTGGAACATAAAAGTTTGCATATTTGTTTGACATTTTCAGTTCACGGTATTCTTGCATACAACACTGGTGTACGGTGAACACTTATTTTTTTACTTGGATATATACAAGATTTGATTGCCTGTATACCCACCTATGTTCTATTGAATTATAGTTTTACATACATTTTAGTATTGTCAAACCAAGCTGGTGTTCAATGAGCTAGTGTATTTGTGTAGGGTTTGCCTCCAGTCTAAAATTTCTGCATATTTGGTGGCACTTATTAGATATTTAGCAAGCTGAACGGTTTGCATTCTAACCAGCCGTATGTTGTATTCATATTTTAAATTGTAAAACTATTATTTTTCATCGTGCTCTAAGTTAGTAACTTCAAGAGGGGCGAAAGATACCAGAGGAACAGTCAAACTCATAAATCGAAAATAAACTGACAACACCATGGCATGAAAAAGACAAACAGACAAATAATAGTACACAAGAAACAACATAGAAAACTAAAGTCTGAGCAACACGAACCCCACCAAAAACTGGGGGTGATCTCAGGTGCACCGGAAGGGTAAGCATATCCTGCTCCACATGTGGCACCCGTCGTGTTGCTCATATTATTACAAACTCGGTAAATAGTCTAATTCGGTAAGTCACATTCATGAAAAGGGAAGGGGATTGTAGTTACGACGTAAGAAACATATCCGATATCATCTGTGAAACGGTTATTCCATAACGGTCAACCAACTCGTGATGGCGTCCGTAAAATTTACGAAGGGATGATTTCAACTTCACCATTTGGAACTCTTGGTTAGAAATTGATGGAGAGAAAATGAAACTGCCTTAAAATCTAATATAGTTGGCAATATGCATACTAAATAGACAGTGATACAGCAAAGTTTTTAAGTCATTGTGTTTGCATCTCTGCCTGTCAACATGGTGTATGCCAAAAGTTCTTGTTTGTTTTTTAAATGCTTTTAGGGGGATGTCTGTGTACAATTTGCTTTACAAAGATGTATGCCAAACATGCATACATGTATTTTAATTATCGGTAATTTAAACAATTTGCAATGATCGGTCTTCACTGCATATCATAAGTCGATATCTAACTGGACTAGCATAGGTATGAAAATAAGTGAATTTATAGCATTATAGTATGGTAAAATTGTGTATACACTGGAGTTGTAAAATAAATCCTTCAATCAGGAAAGCCAAAGAATTGATGCTTTTTCTAGGTGTCGTCCTTTTCTAGTAAAGCCATTTTACTTTATTAGCAGGAACAGCAAAGGTCAGGTGTTGTTCATTGGTGTCGTAGTTTTCTAGGAAGGCATTGGTTTAACCTATCCAGTCACTAAGAAGTGTTACAATTCAATTCATAAGCAACACTTAAATAGTTACATGAAAGGTATAGCCACTGTTTGAAAAATGCTGAAACGAGAAATGGAAACTACATATTATATACATATATATATATGTGTGAATATTATACACTTCACAACTTTAACATTATCACAATTACTGATTTTAGAATTTATATGAACTAAGGGTTCTTAGTGGTTGAATTGAAGTCGTTCCCTTGAATTTTTTTTTGTCGCCATGCATCTGATTGAAGATCAATGAAATATGTCATTTCCTTAATAACATTCATTTTTCCAATATGAACACTCTTGAAATGTGCTGTTCTGATCCTTTTGCAATAAATGTATGTTTAATTTGTTTGAATTACTTCTTTTTTTGTTTTTTATTGCTCACTAAATTTAAAAGTTTTCTGTCTGTCTTTCGATTTTGTTGATAGCTTTTCATAAATTACCCTGTTACAGTAACAGCTTCTTACATACACACATCACAGAATGCTGCAGTGATCATGTGACAAATGTAATGTACAGTTTTCCCAAACAAGGACACATCATACAACCTCTCTGTTTTTACCTGGGACAGTTGTTTCCCTAAAAGTTGTTAGAATAAAACCTAATGGGTTAACTGAAGGGCACTGGCCATGCATTTTGAAAATCTGGATAGGGGTTGACTTTCAAGTTTTTTTTTAAATCCGGGAGACTTTAACTCAGTGGCAGATCCAGAAGTTTCATAAGGGGGATGGGATGGGGAGGGCACTGACTTCCTTAGAAATGGACCGCTCCAGTATTGTTTCCCTCAATAAATCAACTAAATTTTTCCCACAAAGCACCCCCTTAAAATCCGTCTCTGTAGGCCCTAACTAATGCAAGGAGACGTCACTATGGATGTACACATAATCGTATTTCCCATTCATTTTTTTCTCTAAATACTTTCAAGGGGGTAGTCAAATACTTATTACGTCTTGCAAGGCTATTTTTTTTTTGGGGGGCAGTTTGATAGTAAAACAGCAGTAAATTTCGCCACACGATGTCTAGCATGAAATTGATTGAAGTGGACAAACCTCTTGAGAAAACCAACTCAGCGTAATCAATAATCTTATATTATAGTTTTCAAGCCGGATTGAGTCAGTCAGTCACTTCTAAAAAAAAGAGGGTTTTCTATGAAATTCGTGGAAAATGTACAAAAACAGCTAGGTTTACTTACCGTAAATGTATCTGACATTCTGTTTTGCTTCTGATATATTAAAATTTAGATAATAGAGCGTATTTTTCAATGAATTGTCCATTTTCTTCTCCGTGACGGGAACTCCTTCATTGACATTGATCATTCACATTGTTTACATTTATAAATGACGTCATATAGGAGTGCGTGACATAAGGTGTTATTAGTGGTCATTCAACGCAGATAAATAGTCTATTTGTTCTTTGACTTTATATCAATTACCAATACAAAGTATAAAAAAAAAAACATTTTGTTTTGTAATCAATTGCTTTTATTTTAATTAAGTGTTCTGGTAAAAAGTAACTCGCGTAAGTCAAGGCCCTCATTGTGCTATCCGTCTATAATTCCCTCCGCCTTACGTCAGAAGGTCCCTGACGTCATTTAAAATTTTGTCAACAACTTGGAACTTGTACAAATTATGATCACCTCAGATAACTGTAATCTCAATAAAGTGATCATAGTCGTTGAACTTGAGAATCGGTTTTCATTTTTAGATTTACAACAGTAAACGCTTTACCGGTTTGATCGGTTTGCCTTGCAAATTAACGCTTTTCTGTTTACCTATCGGGAGAAAATATAGAGGTCAGTGGTAGGCTTTTAGTTTAAAAAAAACAAACTCGAAATCGGTGTTAAACACAACTACTGAAGTAAAGGATTTTTTGGAAACACCCAGGTTCGTATGCTAGCATACAGACCTGCGAAATACAACATTTGATTCAATATTTGCCGTTCTGCATACACCAGGTTCGCCAGTATGCAGGCATACAGACCTGAGAAATACAATGTATAAATTAAATGTAGACTTTAGCATACATCAGGTTCGTATGCAGGCATACAGACCTGAGAAATACAATGTATAAATCAAATGTAGACTTTAGCATACACCAGGTTTGTATGCTGGCATACAGGCCTGAGAAATGCAAGTTAATTTATTACAATTCAGTTCAGCATACACCAGGTGTTCAATATGCCAGATTCACGATTTTCAAGTGCTTGATAAAAAGAAAAACGGGTTTTTCTTTTATTTTTCTCGTTTTTGCATAAGTTTGTCTTATGAGCAATAACTCGACCTATTTGAGTACGAATTATGGCAAATGGCCGTTAATGAGAATTTCTAATTTTAGATGAGAACGTGTTTAATGCAAGATATACTATGGTGGCAAAATTTTATTTCTACTTTTAATGGTAAATCCTTAATTCTTGACAAATATCCGGTTACATCAGTGTATACGGATGCTTGTCAAGAAGGGAATGGGGTCACTTTTGGTCAGATTGGTTTTATGCAAAATGGGATGCAGATTTTGCTTTTACTAAGGACCTCCATATTAATGAATTAGAGGCATTGTCTCTAGTCTTGGCTGCGATAGGCTGGGGTAAAACATGGCAAAATAAAAAAAGTGATTGTGTACTCTGACAACATGGCCACTGTAGGTTGCATCGATAGATGTATATCACGCAACAACAGATTGATGGCATATCTACGGCATCTATTCTGGTTGTCAGCCTCACATAATTTCAAAGTATTACATTGAAACCCTTTCTTTTTTTGTAATTTAAATGTTCCTTGTCAAAGTTGAGGTCCTACTAATGATAATGTTTCCAAATCTCTATGGTTGCTAGGTGCTTCTCTATTTTGATTGTTTTAACAGACGTACGGTAAATATACCAAAGTTTGAATTGTGTCTTTTTATATTTCATTGTTCCGTAAAATACTTGGTTCAATATGTTTCAAAATAAACATTATAACTGTATTGAAAAAAATATTAGTTGGAGAGGTTTTTTTTTCTAGAACTTCACCAAAATTGGATTCACATGAATTTGATATTCATTTGCTCAATGTCAAAGTTTATATTACAACTTTTACAAAACAATATTGTAACTAGGTGCTTTTCTCAATAAATATTTTTCTCACAGACTTCTAGGAAATTACCAAAATTGTCATAACATCCTTTGAAATACAACTGTTCTATGTAAATATTTTGAACGATATACATATATTTTCAAAATATGCGGTTACTAGGTGTGCTTTACAAAGAATGTGGCTCTGATTGTCTTTCAGGAAATTTAACTCAATAGAAACTGCAAAAGCAATTGTTGTATGTGTCAATTTTTCCTACTTCTTATCATAATTATTTAAAATTTGGATCCCAGTGATGAGCGACACACTACATTAATTGATAATTTGAACAGCCTTAAAATAGAAAATAAAAAATGATGACCAATGAGTTGTTAGATTAATTTAAGGAGTTATTCTAATCTAGCGTTATTTATATGCTTTCACTTCTCAAATGAAGAAGTTGTTTTGTGTACTGTTGTTTGTCTGTTTGTCTTTTTCGTTTTTAGCCATGGCGTTGTCAGTTTATTTTCGACTTATGAGTTTGAATGTCCCTTTGGTATCCTTCGCTCGCTTCTCTTTTACTACCACTGGGTCGATGTCTCTGCTGGTGGACATTTTGTCTCCGAGGACATCTTGCGCCCAGTAGCATAACATCACCCAGTATAAAAAGGTCCGAAACAGACGGCACATGGACACGGTGTCGTCTGAAACAGCAGGTGTCCCCTCGTCACTAGACATGTTAAATATCTCAAATATAACACATTCATATCATCATACTAATAACAACATCAATAGTCTTCGTGCGCGGCCGTGTTCAGTTCTTCTACAAGACGTTTTGGATTTTAATGACTCAGAAAAACACTGTTTCATTTCGAAATGTAAAACCAAAAACTGCAAAACCTGTAAAATTTTAATAACAGATGCTTAATTCACCAGCAATTTAACTAAGAAATTTATCTTATTTTGCCAGAAGCTACGATGATCTGAATTGTAAATCAACAAATCACGCCTACGGATTAAATTTAGCCTTTGTGGATTGATATATGTCGGTGAAACGAAAAAAAGGCTTAATAAACGTATGTTCGGCCATAGATCAGACATCAACAATAATGCAAGCGACATTGTTTATCAGCATTTCAATCAGCCAGATCATTCAATCCTTTCTTTGCAAGTTCGCATCATCTAAAAATATACCACAGGACTAACAATCCCCATCTTGCAACACCTCTCCGTAGACAAAAAAAAAAAAAAAAACTGAATTCGACAATTGGGAACTGGTACACCATATGGTTGTAATGCCAAAATTGATGGTATAGGTATTCTATCGAATCCTTTCTGTAGCTCGGTCAATGTTATGAACATTTTCAACTCTTCTCCTCGACGTAGACGCAGTCATGGTCATCATCATTACACATCACCTTCTCTCCATGATGTCTCTATTTATGACCTGATGCATTTTAAACAAAAACCGGAAAAACTTCATTCTCTGTACAATTTATGTTTGAAAATCACTGTTACAAACACCCATTCAAACCAATACAAACTTACAGCTATCATCTCGGATATTGCAAGTCACAGACTTTTAAAACCAGTTCGCACCTGGAAAAGATGAAAAGGAGAAAATATCCTTTCTTAAACTTTCCTTCGCCAACAAAGATGCCATCAACTTGGGCAATATCCTTCGTCATAAATCAGTTCAATCGAAAATACCTCCGTATGTTAAAGATAAGTCTGTATCTATCATTTCTTATACCTATACTAAACCAATTGCAACTAAAATTTTTAATTACAAACACGTGTTGCAGGATCTCAATATTGACGACTTCAAGTCTAAACTCCTGATTGCACCTGTGCTAATTCCCCATTCATATATAATTCGGCTGGCCACGTTGTTACTGGCGACCTAAACATTGTCAACAACACTTCTCTTCGAAATGTGTTATCCAAAGGCCCGAAATATAGTGAGCGTCAATCCATCAATTGGAAACACAACTTCAAAATACTGATGGATTCAGTCGAGAAAGAAGACGTAGATACTCTTTCCGAATGGACCAAGGCTGTGAGGTCGTTAATACAAATCAGAATTAAAAAACTGAACGGGTCTATGAACACCAATGATGCATCAATCTTTAAAGACCAAAATGTTGTAAAACACCTGTCCTACCTCCATGACAAATATGTTGTTGTCCCGCAGATGAAGCCCCAAACAACATCTTTTTTGTGTGTAAATCACATTACATAAACTGTTTGATAAATGAATAAGGTATTGATAATTCACTTGGAAACTCAACAAATACCCCTACAATACTTACCCAGTAGGAAATCCTGGATAATCATAGGTCTGTTCTATGTTTCTTTTGGAATTTCAACCAAAGATGAAGAACTGGATCTTCCTTCACTGTATTGGATACCTAAACTACAAACAACGTTATATTGCTGGGTCTTCCAAGTGCTCCACAAAACCTCTTTCTAAATCATTAACATCTATTTTATCAGCAATCAAAGCCGGGCTTCAAAGTTATTGTGAAACTACATTTTGTACCTATTCTAGTGGTGATGTGAATTAGATGTGGATACTAAAAAAATCCTTTAGAGTACATACAATCTAAGACTCTTTCATCTTGCAATAGTATTAACACATTTTACTTTTTTACACTTTACACAATTTATATTACTTCGGTAGTGACATGATTTATTACAAACCTTTCTCAAATTGTCTGTTTATAAATATTGAAATAATAAAGAAACTAAGGTTTCAACTCCCTCAGACAAAGCTGACCTTAGATGGATTTGGCTATTTTTTAGGTATTGTTTTGTCATATAGCTCTTCAAATGTTATGGTTCTTACGCATTCGCGGCTTTCAAATATTCGGCTTTGAGCGTTCCTGATGAAGTTAAATCTAGAAAAGCGCTTCGGACGCATGAAATTATTTAACGTGTTGTTTTCATTTTTACACAAGTATTCCTCATTCCAAACTAAAAGACAAATTGAAAAAGTGGTCATGCTTTATTTCATAAAAAAAAGAATGGCTTATGTAGACACAAGCTTCTTGTCTTAGGGAGAGATAAATCGTACTTTGTAAAAAATCACTCTGATTCAAGCAAAAAATTAATTGAAACGGACATTATCAAGATGCTTGATTTCTTGATTGACAACATATTTGTTACGTTTGGATGACGCGTTTTTCAACAAACAATCGGCGTTCCCAAAAACAAAAATTTACGACATAAGAGATGATTTCAGCTTCTCAATTGTGAAATTTCCATTTCTATGTAGCAACATTCCAGCAGCGCCTGCATACGGAATATAAACCCCCCATCTGATACGATATTCCAAGGGGCGTGTGTTTCCTATCATGATTTCTTTGATAGAGAGTTACTGCTCACAAGGAAGCTATTAAATCAAGAGTTCCAAGTGGTGAAGTTGAAATCATCCCTTCGTAAATTATACGGACGCCATCACGAGTTGTTTGACTATTATGGAATATCTGCTTCACAGATGACGACGAATATGTTCCAATAGTCGTAACTACAATCTCGTTTCTCTTCTCCCGAATGTGATCTACCGAATTAGAATATCACCGGGTGCAACATGTGGAGCAAGATCTGCTTACCCTCCCGGAGCACCTGAGATCACCCCAAGTTTTTTGTTGGGTTTGTGTTGCTCAGTATTTGGTTTTCTATGTTTTGTGTACTGTTGTTTGATTGTTTGATTGTTTGTCTTTTTCTTTTTTAGCCATGGCGTTGTCAGGTTATTTTCGGTTTATGAGTTTGAATGTCCCTTTGGTATCCTTCGCCTCTCTTTTAAATGAAATGTTGTTTCAGCTTGATAGATATTATAGAAATGACACCAATATAGTTATATTTAGAAAACAGTTCGCTTATGTTTTAAACTGTTGTAGTATATTTCTTGCTTTGAAGAAAACTTTGGTATTCTTTTTTTTCTATCCTCAATATCATCTAATTGAACAAAAAATAGTTTTAAGAAAGAATGGCCAATTTTCATGTCTCAAACTGAAGCAAAAACGTTTGTTGAATTCAATCTAAAGAGATAAACCGTTGTTAGCAATCGCAGATTGTGGACTTTCCGTTAATAAGGCGGTATATGATGTATCATGTGTCACCATACGCGTACGCATTAGAATACTTAGTATATTGACGATAGATATTAAACTACGATGATTTTTGTAATTTATTTGAAACGAATACACGTTTGCTCATATTTAAACATATTGCTGAAACATCATAGAATTTTATTTTTACATAATGTAATGGCATTTTACAATACAAAGAGAAAAATATAACTTTGATCAGCTGCACTTGTTCATTCATTCTAGTCAATTAATTCAAGAATGTTTAATAAAAAGAAAATAAAATGAAATTTTGTTCTGCCTAAAAAGCGTCTGATATATAAAGAGAGATAACTGTAACTGCTTTTCAAATGTCACACCTAGGTTGAATCCTGCAAGCCTTGTACACATGTTTGTTCCTCTTTAGTACTTTATCTTAAATAATAAACCTTTATTATGTTTTTATCTGCATATGTATACAATAGACACAAAGGTCTTAGCTGGAAAAATGTTACATATCTTTATTTATATAATTTGTATTTCGATTGTAAAAGTATATAGTACCCATCTCCCCCCTCTACCATCTCTTCACCCCATGAACCTGACCAATACTTCAAATACTGTAATAGTTTATAGTTTCCACATTTATCCTAGAATATTACCAATCTTCATTTTAATACATATTAAATAATATTCTATTTAACCTTGTATTTAGTATACAGCTGTTAATCCTCGATGCTGTTTGTACTTTTGTTTCTTGTTCTTCTTAGAGATGATTTTGAGAAATAAAATCACATACAATCACAGTGCAATATAAGGCTAAAAGGACCAGTTGGTATACGAAGCTCTTCCCTAATCCCATTGGCAACAAAAGTATGTATATGATTCCTGTCAATCTAAGTCTCAATTTGTTGTGTTTTAAAACTTGTGTTTCTCTTTCCAAATTGTCTTAGATGAACTTCATAACACTCAAATTTTACACTGCCTCATCACTCGATTAATGTTTTCGTTTGTCCGCTAAAGTCATTTGCGAGTGGACAATAGAATAGGATTTGTGCGTGGCGTTACCAAATGGATTACAGACACAACTGCAGAACATTAACGGAACGAATATGATATCCAAGACGGCGATTTATTAAGAACGATGATTCAGAATCTTTAGTATAAATATACAAAGTTGCACACGTAGAAAAATATACTAGTAATCACAACTTAAGTAATTTTGCAATTCACAACTAAAGCAAAAGTAAGTACTATTTTTAATTTGCAAATCAGTTTATTATTTTTTTTAGGATTATTGTTTGGTTTGTTGCTCTTTAGGTTTGACACTTACTGAAATTATCAAGAAACAAATGATCAAACTCCTTGAGGCAATTTTTTGACCGTATATGAATTTCAGCTAAAACTTTTAGATTTATGTTGGGTCTAATGTAGCTCCTAGCGAGTCTACGTATTTAAACCTCATTCAGCTGTGTAAGTGTGAGTATTCCTGATGAAGGATAATCCAGAAAAGCCATTCGAACGCACGAAGTTAATTTTCATTTACAGACTTACAACATTTGGCTTGAGTGTATAACAAGAAATAAATGTTTGAAATACGGATTTTGGAGTATAATGAGATTAATAATTTATAACTGATCTTTCAATATTTTAGGAAATCACACTCACGACATGGCAGAACAAATACAGAAGCACAAATACTTTTAGCATAATGTAAACATTTTGTTAGAAGGGTTGACTTTTTGAGAAGGAAGTAAGTTGCCATTCATGTTCTATATAAATAGGAAGATGTGGTATGAGTGCCAATAAAACAACTCTCCGTCCAAGTCACATGTATAAAAAGTTAATAATTATAGGTCAAAGTATGGACTTCAACACGGAGCCTTGGCTCACACCGAACAGCAAGCATTAAAAGGCCCCAAAATGACTAGTGTAAACCAATTAAAACAGGAAAAGCAACGGTCTAATCTATATTAAAAAGCGAGAAACGAGAAACACCTATGAATCACACCAACAAACGACAACCACTGAACAACAGGCTCCTGATTAGGACAGGTGCATAAAAATGCAGCGGGCTTAAACGTTTTTACAGGCGCCAACCTTCACGCTAACCTGAGACACATAAAATATCAAATGAAAAGGATGAACTCGATCAAAAAGACATTTAAACAAAAACAAGTAAACATACACTGAACGAATACGTTTGATCTATGACACAATATAAATACAATATTAAAACGTAGGTGCCTATATGACATAGACGTTACAGGTAGTAATAAAAAAGATGTAGGAAGAGTGTCAATAAGACAACTCTTAACAGGAGACAAAATGGCGTTAAATAAAACAAAGTACACAGGTAAATTTAAATATTATAATTTTGTTGTTAGGAGTACGGAAGTAAACATTTTTTACAAAATTGATAAATCTGTTGTTCAGAGTACGAGTACAGTAGTGAAAATTTATCGTCATACTAAATCAAAGGTGGTTCATATTAAAAACAGTGAGACGAGATATAACACAAGATAAGTAAACATTGAATTACAGAAATGCATTACAAATTGTGTCAACGATTAAAATAAACACGAAAGTACGATTTGAGAGTAATCGCAGTTACTGAAAGCTAATTAAAAGCCAAAAACAATTAACAATAAAAAATCATGCATAAGAGACTAAAAGTCATAAATTCAAACGAACATACATTATTTACAAAATAAACGCAACGCCATTGTATGGGATCAGCTCGCTTGACAGTATGCCGCAAAGCTTTATTTTTTTAAAGACAAATGCAAAATAAAGATCATCAGTTTATGTCTGCATATGCCGCTGCAGCTAACAAACACAAAACCAATCTACAAGAATAAAAACAATTTTCATTATTTACGAAAATGATAATTATGAATCAAATTAAAGATTCAATTTATTCACACATCCTTAATCATATAGATAAAAACTAACATAAGAAAAACACATTTTGTGTAACTTTGCTCCACCAAAAGCAAACCTCGAATATTTCCGTTACGCCAATAGACTATTTTCATATTACCAACTTTTGATTGCGGAGTATTTGGAATTCTTTTATGATTATTCATAAAAATAAATGAATGCATACTGTTTGATGTATGTTTTACACAAACATAAGTTCAAACTAATTCAGCTAACATTTTAATTATGCAATTATTATTGTATTGCTTTATAATTATATTACTCTCTGTGTACTTGACTTGTAAGTTTTTTAATTTTAGTTCATTTATATGTTTTGGAGTTTAGTGTGACGTCCATTTTCACTGAATTAGTACACAATTTTATTTAGGGGCCAGCTGAGGACCACCTCTGGGTGCCGGATTTTCTCGCCGCGTTGAAGACCCATTGGTGGCCTTCGGCTGTTGTCTGCTCTTTGATCGGTTTGTTGCCTCTCTGACATATTCCCCATTTCCTTTCTCAATTTTATTGAACATAAAATTGAAAATGGAAATGGGGAATGTGTCAAAGAGACAACAAACCGACCGAAGAGCAGAATACAGCCCAAGACCACCAATGGGTCTTCAACACAGCGAAAAATCCCGCAACCGGAGGCGGGCTTCAGCTGGCCCCTAAACAAACATGTAGATTAGACCGTTGGTTTTCCTGTTTGAATTGTTTTACACTAGTTATTTTGGGGCCTTTTATAGCTTGCTGTTCGGTGTGAGCCAAGGCTCCGTGTTGAAGGCCGTATTTTGACCTATAATTGTTAACTTTCTACACATTGTGACTTGGATGGAGAGTTGTCTTATTGGCACTCATACCACATCTTCTTATTTCTATGTGTACTAGTTCAAGTGAAAATGGACGTCACACTAAACTCCGAAACATATAAATGAAGTAAAATTAAAAAAACACACAAGACTAACAAAGGCCAGAGGCTCCTGACTTGGGACAGGCGCAAAAATGCGGCAGGGTTAAACGTGTTTTGTGAGATTCCCCCCCCACCCCCCACCGCCTTATATCTCTAGCCAATGTAGACAAACACACATCAATACGCACAGTAAAACTCAGTTTAAAAGAAGTCGGAGTTCGATGTCAGAATAAGTAACTGAAGAAACTAAGCAAAATGACAATGATACATAAATTAATAAAGGACTACTAGCAGTTACTGACATGCCAGCTCCAGACCTCAATGAAACTGATTGAAAGATTATGTCTTCATCATATGAAAATCAAGCGCAATCCCTGCCGTTAGGGGTTTAGTATCATACCGTCATAAAAGAGGGACGAAAAATACCAGAGGGATAGTCAAACTCATAGATCGAAAACAAACCGACAACGCCATGGCCAAAAATAAAAAGACAAAC
This sequence comes from Mytilus coruscus, assembly GCA_017311375.1. Lineage (NCBI taxonomy): Eukaryota > Metazoa > Mollusca > Bivalvia > Mytilida > Mytilidae > Mytilus > Mytilus coruscus. The sequence goes on along the minus strand of CM029606.1, from coordinate 37,005,633 downwards.
AGACAAATAATAGTACAGATGACACAACATAGCAAAATATATGAGAAGAAACATAATCCGTATCATACCAACAACTGGTTTTAGAATTAATGTGTTAATTTCCAATGCAAAGACCCTATGAGTGAATCAATATTAATTGCAAAATATGTCCACTTTAATGACTTGACAACAGTATCGTATCTATATCTTTCTGAATAAGTCTGTAGAAAGGTTTGGTTAGCTTTTTAGGTTAATGACGACAATTTTGTGCTGTGTATAGTATATTACAACAAAAGATTGGATGTGAAATACCTGAACGTATAAGATGTCTGCATGTTGATTTATATTTACGAATGATGTCCTTGTTCCAATGATATGATTTAGTAAATTTATTTACTAGTTTGTGATATCGAAATCCTGGCGTAATAATTTTTCAGTTATACAGAGATTTCGTTCGTTAAAATCAAATACGTTGTTTCATACACGAGCGAATCGAACAAGTTGAGATATATAAACACCATAAGATGGTGACAAGGGAACGGCACCATCTGAAAATGGATAATTAACAATAAGAAATGAAAAATCATCTCTTGTATCGTAAATTTTGGTATTACGTATCCCGTTAAAGATATTATTATGATATTGTAACTATCATATTTATTTAGTTGGCCTAATTTGTTTTGTGTGGCCTATTATACATGTTTACACTGTGTACAAAATAAAATACATTGTGTTACAACTATGCAGTTTAGAAATCACTGGAACAATCATTGATACTAACTTTCTATTTCACTTACATAACGTTTCCAGAATGATCATAACAAAAGATGCGTAATTTATATTTCTATCGTTGTCTAGAAATTTCCGTTTGAGTATTTAAATGCAGACCCAAAAGTAAGTTGAATGTAGAGATTTAGACATAGAATTAGATAGACTTAGACATCGATAGACATCAACATTCTCAGCAGTTGGATTGACACTTTTATTTACTAACAACATCATACTAAATTGTGACCTATTGGACGTAATATTCTGTGGATTCCCGTGAAGATTTCCGGATAAAGAAAAGATAAAAGATTGGACTCATATTTTGACAGTTAAGTTGACAATTCTTTTTGTGTAATACTTTTTGTAAACTAGTGTATAATAAATCTTGTTAAATTTTATTATTGATTTGTGTCTTTTGTTGGCTAGAATTAAAAGTCGATTTTCCTGTTCTTAACAGAAATTGGGGGCTCAGGTCCGGGATAATGTTAATATCTTATTAAAAATTTTTTCAGTATTTTTATTAGAACTAGCCAACAAAATTCTACAATATGGCATTTGATGCCGGTAAATTTTTGAAAACGCCAGACTTGAAAGGGTTTGATAATTTAAAGAAAGAGGAATTAGTGTTGCTTGCTAAACATCTGAAAATAGACTTTAGAGTATCTATGAGAAAACAAATTATAAAAAATTTGGTAATTGACAAATTAGTTGACGCAGAAATTTTAGGTGAAGAGGCTCTTGAACGTAAGGTCGAAAATGTTGACGCTATCAAATTAAAAACACTTGAATTATAAGAACATGAACTTAGATTAAAAGAATTTGAAATGAAGGAAAGGTTAGAGATGGAGAAGAAAGAAAAAAGAAGAAAGATTGGAGATGGAGAAAAAAGAAAAAGAAGATGAGTTTAAATTAAAACAAGATGAATTGAAATTAAAACAGGCAGAACTTGAAATGAGGGAAAGGGTAGAGATTGCGAAAATGAAAATTGAAATGGCAAAAGAAGAAAGCAACGCTAAATTCCAATCAAAATCAGAACATTATAATTTTGATGCAGCAAAAAAACATACGTTTCGTTCCCAAATTTTGTGAAAAAACAGTTGATAAATTTTTTCCACAGTTTGAGAAAATTGCTCAAAATTTGAAATAGCCGAAGCCTTTTTGGACTACAATGCTGCAAAGTGTTTTTGAGGGCAAGGCCGCTGAAATTTACTCAGCACTTTCATCAGAAAATAGTTCTGATTATGACAAGGTTAAAAAAGAGGTTTTGAAAGCTTATGAGCTAGTGCCAGAAGCATATAGACAGAAATTTAGGTCTTACAAAAAGTTTGATTCACAAACCTATGTTGAATTTGCTAGGGAAAAAAGAAGATCTATTTGATAAATGGCTTACGTCAAAGAAAATAGATAAAAATTTTACTAACTTAAGACAATTGATGTTATTAGAAGAGTTCAAGCAGTGTGTTCATTTAGACTTAAAAACACATTTAGATGACAAAACTGTTGAGACATTACAAGATGCAGCTGTTATTTCCGATAATTATACCCTTTCACAAGTTTCAAAGGTCAAAATTTCAATACATCGAGTGGAAATTACAAGAATCAAAGCACTGAGCGTACTGCTAGTAAGCCTGTTGCACAGAATAAGAGTCAGTCTAGTTATAATATGTCTAGTCCAAAATTTGATACTTTTGAAAAGAAGTCACTGACTTGTGCTTATTGTAAGAAAAATGGTCACCTGATGGCTAATTGTTTTAGACTCCAGAAGAAGAATGAAAGAGATAATAAGCCCAAGACCAGTGCTTGTATGACACCCCGTTTTACCAATACGTTGGAATGTCCTGGGAGTCAGGCTTTTAAGTCCAGTTTTTGTGATTACATGGAGGATTATAAACCCTTTATGTCTGATGGGTTTGTTTCTATTGTTGATAATACTACTCCTCAGCCTATTAAGATTTTACGGGACACTGGAGCTTCTCAGTCTTTATTGTTAGAAGGTGTGTTGCCTTTGTCCGAGGAAACTTCTGTTGGTGCCTCCGTTTTGTTACAAGGTGTGGAGGTTGTATAGATGTTCCCCTCCATCGTATTTATCTGAAGTCAGATTTGATTACTGGACCAGTTGTTGTGGGTGTTTGTCCTAATCTCCCTGTTGAGGGTGTTTCATTATTTCTAGGAAATGATCTAGCTAGGAACAAAGTGGTTGCTGAACCAATTGCTACCAGTGAACCGGTGGTGGATGTTAAATCACCTGAAGATGATGCTGAACTGTATCCAGCTTGTGTCGTTACTAGTGCGATGGCTAGAAAACAACACAATGAGGATTTGGAAGAAGACCAGTTTGATTACATAGACCTTTCTGACACCTTTCTAGCCGACATTGAAGGTCCCGGTAGCTCAGAGAAGGCAGTAAATAAGACCACCTAGTATTAGCAAGAATGTAATTATGCCATGGCCAGACGTAAACAGCCATTCATTCGACCGAAGGAAATTTGCCGAAGAGCAAAATAAAGACCCTCAGGTTCTTCAGCTCAACAGGAGGGCTCAATAACAGGAGGAAGCTGACAAAGTGGCCGAATGCTATTACCATCAAGATGGCATTTTAATGAGGAAGTGGAGGCCCCCTGATGCTACCCCAGATGAGGAATGGAGAGTGGTATACCAAGTGGTGGTGCCTAAAGTCCATGACACCCCCTTGGCTGGACACGTAGGTATAAGGAAGACTTGTCTTAAGATCTTACAGCATTTCTACTGGCCAATACTAAGAAGTGATGTCGCAGAATACTGCAAATCATGCCATATATGCCAGGTTGTTGGTAAGCCTTACCAGAAAATACCACCAGCACCACTTATGCCTATTCCAGCCTTTGAAGAACATTTCAGCCGAGTACTAATTGATTGCGTTGGACCTTTACCGAAGACCAAGACCGGAAATTCGTATTTACTGACGATCATGTGTACCTCCACCCGTTTTCCTGAGGCTATTCCGTTAAGGAATATCAAGACACCTAGTATTGTCAAAGCTCTGATCAAATTTTTCACGCTAGTAGGACTTCCAAAGTCTATACAGTCCGACCAGGGTTCAAATTTCATGTCAGGTTTATTTCAGCAAGTCGTGTACCAGTTAGGGATTGCTCAGTATAGGTCAAGTGCTTATCATCCAGAATCTCAAGGTGCCTTAGAACGTTTTCATCAAACATTGAAGAACATGATCAGAACTTTTGTCTTCAATTTGACAGGGATTGGGATGATGGTGTTCACTTTTACTTTTGCGGTCCGAGAGGCTGTTCAAGAATCCCTTGGTTTTAGTCCCTTTGAGTTGGTATTTGGTCATACTGTAAGGGACCTTTAAAATTGATTAAGGAAAAATAGCTTACTAAACACACTGACTTGAATCTTCTAGACTATGTATCTAGATTTAAAGAAAAATTGTATACTGCTTGTCAAATTGCTCAGAACAATTTAAAACTGTTCAGAATAAGATGAAAATATGGTATGATAAAGATGCCAGGGACAGAGTTTTGAGCCAGGTGATAAGGTACTTGTATTTTGCCAGTCCCTGGACATCCATTACAAGCTAAATATTGTGGTCCTTATACCATAGAGAGTAAAATCAATGATTTGAATTATATTGTAAAAACACCAGGTCGGCGTAAACAAAATAGAGTGTGTCACATTAATATGTTAAAACCATATTTTGAGCGTACTAATGAAGGTGAGAGTAAACCAGTTGCCACTTTAGCCATAGTTAAATTGGAGAACAATCATGACAAACCAGATATAATTGAACCACCTTTTAGTTCTAAAACTATGAAAGAGACAGTTAGATTGAAAAATTCAGAAATTTTGTCAAATTTAGATTCAAAACTTGCACATCTGTTTTTTGATCGTAGAGAAAAATTAAAAGCTTTGGTATTTTATTTTAAAAATCTTTTTCCAGATGTGCCAAACAAAACCACTGCTGTTTGTCATGATGTCGATGTAGGTGATGCTTCTCCAATTAAGCAACAACCTTACCGGCTCAATCCACTCAAACGAATTTATGAGACAAGAAATTAAATATATGCTTGACAATGATATTATTGAGCCGAGTAACAGTGAATGGAGCTCTCCTTGTCTGCATGTGCCCAAACCAGATAAAACTTTTCGTTTCGTAACTGATTTCAGAAAAGTAAATTCTGTTTCAAAATCTGATTCCTATCCGATTCCAAGGATAGACGATTGCATTGATAATATTGGAAAAGCAAAATTTGTGAGCAAATTTGATTTATTGAAGGGTTACTGGCAAGTCCCATTGACACAGAGAGCTCGAGAAATATCAGCTTTTGTCACACCAGAAGGCTTATTTCAATATACTGTAATGCCGTTTGGCATGAAAAGTGCTCCAGCTACATTTCAAAGAATGATCAATAATGTTATAAAAGATTTAGACTGTTGTTATGCTTATATTGATGATCTTATTGTATGTAGTGATAGCTGGGAAGAACATTTAACACATTTATATGATACTTTTGATAGATTGTCACAATCAAATTTGACTGTTAATCTTGGTAAAAGTGAACTTTGCCAGGCCACTGTTGATTATTTAGGGCATACAGTTGGCCAAGGTCAAGTGAAACCTATTACGGCTAAAGTGGATGCAATTGCTAAATTTCCTCCTCCTACAAATAAAAAACAACTTATGAGATATTTAGGCATGATTGGATTTTACAGAAAATTTTGTTCAAATTTTGCTACTGTTGTTCAACCATTGACTCATCTTTCACGGAAAGATTCTAAATTCATCTGGAGTGAAAATTGTCAAAACGCTTTTGAAAATAGCAAATCACTTTTAATTAATAGTCCAGTTCTGATCACTCCAGACTTTGAAAAAACAATTTAAACTTGCCGTTGATGCAAGCGATGTAGGAATTGGAGCTGTTTTATATCAAGAGACAGATGATAATGTTGAGAAACCTATATCATATTTTTCTAAGAAATTAGATAAACATCAGAAAAAATATTCGACTATTGAAAAAGAGTGTTTTGCACTGTTGTCTGCACTTCAACATTTTGATGTATATTTAAATCCCACTGTGCATCCTATTCTTGTTTATACTGATCATAATCCTCTCACCTTCATACATAAAATGAGAAACAAGAACCAGAGATTGATTAGGTGGAGTTTATTGTTACAGGAATATGATGTTATTGTAAAACATATTAAAGGTAAAGATAATGTAATAGCAGATGCTTTATCTAGAACTTATTAAAACACTGTGTATATACTTTGTATTTTTGTACATATTATTCATGAAAAGTTTTTGTTACACTCAAACTTTTTTTAAGGGGGGAGGTGTTATGATATTGTAACTATCATATTTATTTAGTTGGCCTAATTTGTTTTGTGTGGCCTATTATACATGTTTACATTGTGTACAAAATAAAATACATTGTGTTACAACTATGCAGTTTAGAAATCACTGGAACAATCATTGATACTAATGGAATGATTAGAACTTTCTATTTCACTTACATAACGTTTCCAGAATAATCATAACAAAAGATGCGTAATTTATATTTCTAGCGTTGTCTAGAAATTTCCGTTTGAGTATTTAAATGCAGACCCAAAAGTTAGTTGAATGTAGAGATTTAGACATAGAATTAGATAGACTTAGACATCGATAGACATCAACATTCTCAGCAGTTGGATTGACACTTTTATTTACTAACAACATCATACTAAATTGTGACCTATTGGACGTAATATTCTGTGGATTCCCGTGAAGATTTCCGGATAAAGAAAAGATAAAAGATTGGACTCATATTTTGACAGTTAAGTTGACAATTCTTTTTGTGTAATACTTTTTGTAAACTAGTGTATAATAAATCTTGTTAAATTTTATTATTGATTTGTGTCTTTTGTTGGCTACAATTAAAAGTCGATTTTTCTGTTCATAATAATATTGATATCAAGATCCAGGAATGGGCAATGTTCATTGTTAGTATTAGCTTTATTTAAACATGTTAAAGTCAGTTCAGCAGGATAAATCTCTTTAGTGTACATACTGAAGTCGTCATTATTGAGAGCCAATATATCATCCAAATATCTAACAGTGTTATTAAATCTTTGTATCAGATGTTGTTTCGATGGGTCTTTGCTGATTTTAGTCATAAATTGTAACTCATAACAATACAGAAACAGGTATGTATTGTTATGAGTTAAAATAACCTGTGTGAATGAATAAATTGAATTGAAATTACCTGGATTTTCGAATAATGTGAGTCCTAGACCTTATTATGAAGCTCAATTCAGAAAAAAAATTTGAATGCACCTGTTCTGTCTGTCTGCTTCTATATGCATATGCATATGCATCATTTCTACTTTCTAAATTACTGTGGTAACTACCTCAATAATAAAATTAACGGTACCAATGTTTCTGCACCAGATGCACATTTCGACAATAAATGTCTCTTCAGTGATGTACAAAAATACCGAACTCTAAGGGAAATTCAAAATGGAAAGACCTTTATCAAATGGGAAAACCAAAAGCTCAAACACATTAAACGAATGGAAAACAACTGTCATATTCCGGATTTGGTACACATATTTCCTTATGTAGAAAATGGTGGATTAAACCTTGTTTTATAGCTAGCTAAACCCCTCGATTGTATGACAATCACATAGAATTCCATTATATTGACAACAATGTGTAAGCAAAACAAATAGACATTATAGGTAAAAATGTCAAAAATTGGGAAACAGCAGTCAACCGTTTGTTATAATCTTAATGACTATAAAAAAGAAATTAATTATTTCAACAAAGAAAAACAAAATGCAATATAGACACTATGTAGACAAAGTAAATAAGCAAAAATGAAAGACAAGAATACAAAAATGACCATAGCACAATACATGAAACACAATGGCGGGATGTATAAATACCTCGCCACGCCAAAAGTATATTACAAAAAATGGACTAAACAGTAAAGGTTAAAAATATAGAAAGACAAATAAAAAGAACAAATTCATTGTTTACCTGTTCCCACGACACACACGAAAATCGTTATCCAACGAATAATAATGAATCCACAGTAGTAGCGGTAATTGTGCCTGCTGCATCATCAATACTCTTTTAAGGTGGTACATAACACTACAGGGAGATAACTTTGTAAAAATCAGCTGAACGTTTTAATCACGTTATATTATTAAAAAAATATTAAGCTTCTCAATGATCAAAATTAGTGTTTGTCAAACCGCTATATATCCAGTGAAATGTTTTCCGATAAAGTGTGTGGTTCAAGTTTTTAGAAAATATTTCTATTTTTGCAAAAGGGTTTAAGTAAATATTTCGTCAAAATTTTATGAAAATTAAACGAGCCAAATTGATTTTAGTCAAGGTGTTTGGTACCACCTTAACCTTAACAATTGTATATAGTACTGTAGAACATCAGTGATGTTACAATGTAAATTAAATATTCTCTTTCAACTGAGACACTTTCATGCACAGGTCCTTCTGAATTTGTTATATAGAAAATTTAAATTTCTTAAATGCAGGGAATCTAACAATTATCGGCACAAATAAGAAAACCCTGCAAAGAAAAGAAAAAAACTCTTTGTTTGTATCGTTTAGTAATTAAACATATCGACAAGAATACGAAAAGTCCCTATGAGTTGTAGTTTTAATTAAAACAAGTAGAAAAAAGCATTGGTCTTGATAATCAGATTATTTTCAGTATTGGAATTCTATGCCGTCTTCCTGGAATTCCTATATTTCAATATATGTTTCTAAAATGCCAACAAATTAAGTATTGTTGGATCTTTTATTTGAGTAAATTATCAGGTAAATATTTATAGTATAAATATTAGAAAATATTGTTTTCCTTTGAGAAAATAGAAAATCTATGATATTGAGAGCTGCACTTTTATCTTAAAAAAACCATTTAATCTGAAACATGTAACCACAACAAAAATACAAACAAATAAATAAAAAAAAATCACAATGCGTGATAAACATATATATAAAATAACATATTGCTGATATCAAATTTTGTATTTTTAAGTTATGAATGAACAATTCATTCTAAAATGAATGAAAAGAAATTATCTTAATAATTTTGTTGTTTAAAAACGACAAAACAAAATTCTGAAAAATTCAACCCGATATTCATAAAATATCAAGACCAAAAGTGATTTTAACTTTGCATACATAGTTTTGTACTTTAAAGTTTTTAATGAACATTACATATGAAATAAACATTTTTAAAAATGAATGGAAATGTTTGTTAAAAAAGACATAAAAAGACATTGAAAAATATCTACCTACTCAAACTAATGAATAAAATAACGCATAGCATTGTACATCAAAAGGGTCAAGTGGTAAGACGTCAGCCAAATCCTATGACAGAAACCGTCTGGCAACGCAGTCCTAAATGATGACATCCACATCCTTTGGTCTCTGGGGGAGAGTTGTTCCATAAATATTCATACCACAAGTAGTGGTTTTTATATCAAGTCGACGCAAACTCCAACCTTAATACTGATACCGGCATGAAAGATGGGCTACTCGTCTGAATATTTGATGGAGGGTTACCAACTTTTGTGAATACAATGAAAGACAGAAGAATCAAACACAGTAGAATTAATTACCAAAAATATTGAAGGCTGTCATTCCAAGTTGACGAAATAAATGAAAGCTCCTCACCCTTACCTTATTCCGTCATAGCAACAGGGACACTTTTCAGATGTCAACAGCTTCAGTGTACTGCAGTTGAAATTAGAGATAGACTCAATTTGAAGAGCAGAACAAAGGGATTTTCTGCACCTTTACTATAGTTGCAATTTTATATCTTGTGATGTGACTGTTTATTTGAGTGAATTTATAGCACTACAAACCAGTAAAAGTCTGAAATTGCACTTATTTTTCTCTCACTCGAAAAATTCTGTATAAGTCTAAATTGTACTACTTGACCCCCATCTCGACTGTACTGTTTTGTACCCGAACATAATAAGGATCATTTTTTAAAAGTTAGAACAAGTAATCACTAGGTTGAAACAGTCTTAACCCATTCTTGACCTGTACCAGACCTATATTTCTCACGTATTACCCTAATTTTAAATTGTTTTCAATGACTGAGCCATACTCGGCCAAAATCAAAACCATACTGAACCAAATGTCTGAACCGTACTAGACCACTCCTGAATCACACTAGACCAGTTCATCTTAATCTTATCAATCTTGATTAAATTTATCATAATCTAGTCAACTATACTACAGTTCTCTTTGCTTTCTTTATATCATTAAAATAAAGCTAAAACAATCACGTTTGTCATAGATTGTAGTCCATAATACCAGTGTCAATATCCAGGAAAGAAAAGGACCAAGCTTTGGAGCTGTATTTCAGGCTACGGTAGAATTCTTATTTTCAACTTCATTTGGATGTATGAGATGCATGAAATCACTCCCTGGAAGGTGGATTCCTGTTTTACAGGACATCATCAACACATCTAAAAGTGAAAATTAAGAATTTTATTTAAATTAAATGAAAGTCATATGCATTTTTTTCTGTTATCCAATACACTGTCTAAATTGCATCAGATAAGCTTGCACCAATAAGGAGACAATATAAAGTATGTGAAACTTGTTAAACTCAAACTAAAAATCAGACTTTTTTAAAACTTTTTTACACATGACCAACCCTTATAACTAGGATTCTAATCATTTCTTTTTACATCTGATTTCAATTTCCATTTTGCAAATGTATGCCCTGTAATTGTATGACAAACTTCACCTTGGAACCTTAAATGACTTCATCCAATAATCGACATGATCTGGTGTAAGAAAAGTACAAAACCACTCCTGGGAATTCCGTTAGTTGAAAGTACATTCAAAAACAACAAACAAAAACGAAAACGTACGTAAATAACAAAACAAGCAAAATTGCGACACAGAAAATTATATATTTAGTATATTACAGTTTTATTGCCTTGAATCTATACACAGTACTATCCAGTGGATGCCCAGTAATTTAATACCTAAGTTTTGCACTTGCACGCGTATCATAGGTTCAACAATACGCCTTTTTAAAGATATCCATACGCAATGAAAGACATGCAATCTACCTTAACCATTTGTGTTAACATAGTCGATTATAAATTTGATAATGGAAAATGTTAAAACGTGTTTCGATCAACTTCTATAGATAGGGAAAATTGAAATGTTCGTAATGGTATCATGCAAATAACATAATAAATAACATCAGTTTTATGATTGAAATGTCATTTAAACATAGTTTTCAAAATTTATATTTAAAAGCCCAAAGATAATACTGCACAATAGTTCAGTCAGACATTCATTATGCCTAGACATGCACATGCTTGCTAGATGACCATGCATCCAATAACAATATATAAATTTTACATCTTTTTGACAAACGTTAACATTGTCCTCACATCCTCACATATTAAGATTTTGTACATTACTAGTAGTATTCGAAAAAATTCATTAACTCATCATGGATACCATGATTAATTTTTTTTTATGTCAGACGCGCGTTTGGTCTACAAAAGACTAATCAGTGACGCTCTAATCAAAAAAGTTAAATAAACCAAATAAAGTACGAAGCTGGAGAGCATCGAGGCCTAAAATTCAGAAAAATTTTGCCAAAAACAGATGAAGTAATCTATTCCTGGAATAGAAAATCATTAGTATTTAGAAAAATTCATTGTATGAAACAAACTTACCCAATTAATTAAGTATTAATTTCATATTACATTTGTCTGTTTATAATAAACAGTTTCGATCAAACATCTTCCTTACGTTTTACTACCATACCTCTCACATTGATAGAATACATTCGGAAACATGGTTTTACACAAATTACTGTGTAATCAAAATTCATATAAGGCCAACTTTGCCTGAAAGAGTTGTAACCTTAATTTCTTTATAATTACAAAATTTATAAACGGACAATTTAAGAATGGTTTGTTATAAATTATGTCAGTACCCATGTACTGACTACTGAGCTGATGCTATCCTTGGGGACTGATAGTCAACCATCAGCGGTATCGACCCATTTGGACGTTGCTTTTATTAGTGTAGTCAATAAAAAACATTTAAGTCACCTGAAGATTGCATAGGGCTAGAAAACGTTTGGGACTACATATTAAAATAAATTTACCGTCTAATGTAATCACTTTTGTATATTCGTTTATAGGAACAGACAAGTAAAATTTTAAATTCATGAAATGAATATTTTATCCAGCAATAACCTAAACAAATTTTTAGGAGAGTCAACAGATTTGTGGTTGAGAAATGATAATTTAGGTCGATTGGAAGAATGTTTGGGCGACTTTGTTTGTTTATGTGTTACATATTTGTTTTTCGTTCATTTTTTGTACATAAATAAGGCTGTTATTTTTCTCGTTTGAATTGTTTTACATTGTCATTTCGGGGCCTTTTATAGCTGACTATGCGGTGTGGGCTTTGCTCATTGTTGAAGGCCGTACGGTGACCTATAATTGTTAATTTCTGTGTCATTTTGGTCTCTTGTGGACAGTTGTCTCATTGGCAATCATACCACATCTTCTTTTTTATATTTCATAGTTTATCGTTATTTGTTTGTCCATAGCTATTCGACCGATGTTACTTCGGTGACCATAACTCATTGTTTTTTCAAAGAACTAACATGCTGAACGATGGTTGTGTTACTCAATCATTAGTGATGCTTTGATTTCTTGTACAAAACTTTCTTTTTCGTGATTTTTTTTGACTATTTTATTTGGTCATGACTCTTTTGTCCGCGTATGATTGTTGTCTCTCTTTGATCTTTTTTTTCTTGTTGTCCTTGATTAATCGTGTTAATATGATTTATACATTTCAATTGTAGTTTATCTTTGATTTTGTACTGTTAGATGGAATGATTATATGTTGTTTATCTCAGTTTGTTACTTTTCTTAAACAGATCTTCTATTTGTTTATGAAATTAAACTAAAATAACATTTTAAATTGTCTCGTTAAAGTAAAATAACCATATATGAATCATGCATTATATGATTCAAAAGATTGGAAAGCCATTAGAGGTACCTGACTACTACGGTAATTTTGTGATTATTACATCTTATACATATTAATAGATTTTTATGAAAGAATGACGAAAGTTAAAAATTTACTAAATGGTACCTACATTAACGTTAAAGACAAAACAGGATATAAACAAGAAATCTGCGCCGACTGGTACATAATTATTCCATCTAAAGGATTTTGAAAATTGACATTTTCAGTCATTCGTTTGATAATATTCTTTTCAGTGTAATAAATTTAAATTATATAGTTAAAAGAAATTACTTAACCAATACATGTGTAAATACTAAACTAAGTACTCTATGCACGATTGTTTTACATTTATTACGAATCCATAACATATAATCGACAAAAATTATTTCATTCAGTATAAGCTTACCCTGCTAATTAACTTTCGTGTTGTTTTGCAGACGTTAACCAAACGTGACAATAAAAAATAATCAACACAAATTCACGGAGTGCATGCAAACTAGGTTAGATGATAGACATGGAATAGATCTATGTTAATTTTTTTACTTTTTTTTATTTTTATGCGTTTCTTTTTTTTTTATTTACTTTTGTCATAACATTTGTAAATGATTTGGTATATCAAAAAATTGAAAACAACACGTTAAATAATTTCATGCGTCCGAAGCGCTTTTCTGGATTTACCTTCATCAGGAACGCTCAAAGCCAAACATTTGAAATCCGAGGATGTATAAGTACCGAAACAGTTGAAGAGCTATATTAACATTATCTCCAGAATCAATTAACATTATTTAACTTCCATATTTGTTTACCTTCATCACTTTACCTTTCTTTCATCATGGTTTTCCTCTTCTTACTTGCGTTGTGCGGTTATAGTACTAACGAGAGGTCTTATGGTTAAGGTCACTGCTTACAAAAAAGATATCAACTGTTAGAATACGGTTAGACAATAATTCAATAGGAGTATTGATAAGTCATAAGTCCTACATGGACTCAATGAACATTATATTGAACATTAAATCTGAGGACTTACCTTGTTTGTATTGGATACCTAAGCTTCACAAAATTCCGTAGAAACAACGGTACATTGCTGGTGCATCTGCATGTTCTACAAAGGAATTGTCCATTAGATTGACAGATATGTGTCCCGCAGTGAAAGAGAGTCTTCAGAAATACTGTGCAACTGTTCAATCGTGTAGTAGTATTTATCATGTGTGGATTCTAAAAAACTCTAAATAACTTCTGGATAATTCCAAATCTATCCAAAGAAATACATTTATATAGGAGACTTTCCGTTTTGAATTTTCCGTGGAGTTCGGTATTTTTGCTATTTTACTTTTTGATAGTAAGATTTTCATAAAACAAAGGATTTTCTTTTAAAAGAAAGTCCATGTACAAGATTTTTATGGTAAAACTTAGCCCTTCAAGTATATAAAACATATTCAATATAAATAAGAAGATGTGGTATGAGTGCCAATGAGACAACTCTTCATCCAAGTCACAATGTATGCAAAGTTATAGGTCAAAGTAAAAGTCAACTTATTTTTATTAATTTAAAGTATCATATTACTTTCAGAAATCTAATTTTCCTCTTTTGTCGAGGTAGATCGAAACATATGTGGAACTATTTATAACATTGTAACTATTTCAGTTATTTCATTTTTATAAATTAGCTTTAAAATAATAGAACCCAACTTATTCATGTCAAACATGTACCTGCCTCACCAGAGTTACGAGTAGGTTAAGTAACCACATTATTCCATCCGTTCGTCTAGTCAAAATATAAAGATAGCCTAGATTGTGTCAACACTCTTTTTTGCAACATTATCAAAACGTATTACAGTTGTGCACCATCAAATTTTTGGAGAGTTTCCAGTTTGGTTTATGGATTGGTAAAGAGGGTAGATTATCTATGTCATCTGTAACTCCGACAGTTTTCCCTTTTTTCCGTACAGTGATTGCACAAGATTGGGATCTGCATCCCTTTTTCGAAAGATTTGTAATATTGTTCTCATTTTAACCTTGTTTGGGCTTAATCATATCATTTTGTATAGTATAGAGAGTATGTAGGTTGTGTCATCTGTGATTCTAACATTTGCTTTCTACAATATTCTATCTTCGTACAGTGATTGAAAACAGATTAAAGCGTGTATCTTTTATTTTGGACATATTTGAAATATTTTTCTCAGGTTTCTTTTATGTAGAACTTGGTCATTTTCACATTGTATACATAAAGAGTATCCAGTATATGGCATCTTAAAACATTTATCGTCAACATCATTCTGCGTTGCATAGTTATTGACTACAGATTGAAGATATGCACCTTTTATTCTATTTTATATTTATCCTTATTTGAAACGTCATTGTCACTGAATATTATAGCGGGTACTTGGTGTGTTTATCTGTTAATCCAGCAGTTTTTTTCCGAATCACTGTCCTTATCGAATTTTTAATTTAGCAGTCATTTTTATGAAGAGACATGAGTAGCCTGATCATCCCATTTCCTGCTTATTGGATGCTTACATTAATGTTTTAAATCGACAACTGGAATAAAATTCCGTTTCTGTATAATGATCGCAAAACGTCTCATGAGGCCATATATTCACTATTACGCTAAGTTAGACCCTATGTCCATTGATTCCAAACGTATAGATTCCAGCTTAGCATTGACTGTGACATTTGAAAATTTAAAAGTTAAACTTTTGATCGTAAAGAACTTAATTATCTCACCAGATAGAGTGGTAAAATTAAATTCTCAACGATTTGTAAGCAAACTTTGTCGTTGTCAATGTTCTGCGAAAGGATGGTGTTCTTTCTGTGAAACATCGTCAGGAATGGTATTTTTTTTAGCAGGTTACGTTGTAACAATTAAATCAGAGCTGGATAGCACGAAAATGTAACGTTATAACTAAATTTTGACTAATGAAGTTCTGAGATCAAGCGAACCACACGTCATATTTTATCGAATAATCAGTTTTGAATGCTGTATATGTAAATCTGTTGGGATATTGTTTTGTCCGTCCGTCCGTCTGTCCAGCCATCTAACATGCATGGTTTATCGGGCAACTTCCTCCTCAAGTTTTAAATATATAACTTTGATAGTAAGTTTGGTGTAAGTACATGTACTGAAAGTGTGCATTTTATGACTTAAAACCAAAACATTGACAGATCACGAACTTTGTCATTATGCATGTAGGGTACATGATTGGTCCGGCTAAATTCCCTTTCAATTTTCAGGCTAGATATTTGATATTATGCAGGGTTTTAGTATATAATACGAAAGGATTGCATAGTATCCTGATTTTATTTTTCGTTAAGTTTTCCACTAATTATTGGATGTTGACTTTGTCTTTTTGACAAATTATTCATGTGATTG